>OY294044.1:6688596-7004322 GCA_958510825.1 Brachypterus glaber | reverse complement strand
CGAAGTACAATAAGGAAACCTTTGTTGAGTGAAAATCAGATAAAAAAACTCGCGTGGGCCAAGGAAAACATCGATCAGGATTGGTCATCCCAGTTGCCTGACGCAAACCCCATTGAGAATGTGTGGTTATTCATTAAGCACAAGCTTCGCGGAAAAAGTAATACACATTAGAGCAGCTGTCGCGACACTCGGACAATTTGGAGGTCCTTGCAGTAGACATATCGTCCACTAAAGGCTCTAGTTGTCTAACTCCAAATTTTTCAAAAATGAGATTTTTATCAAATTTGCTTCATTATCTGATTACCAACATACTTAAAAAAAAAAGTTGCATTAAACCAATATCAGCCTCAAAAAATGCAAAAATGTAAATATTTTAAGTCGCTAAGTGTCTAACTCCATCATATGATTGTGAGAAAACAATTAAATGAGAACTGTCACTAAGGTCAAACTATTTCTCGACAACAGGGGATCCCGTTTCAAATATTTGTTAATTTACTGTTTGATGATAATTATAATTATTGCCATTAATAATGTATATATATATATATATATTATGCCTACCTAGTAGTAATATTATATATTAAATATAAAAATATAATTTTTTTGTAATAATATTACGCGATATAATACGATAGGTATCCTCTTTTATCTTTCCTTGGAGTTAGACCATTAGTGAATTTAGATTCTGTGGTTAAAATTTAATTTTCAAATAATTTATATAAAATAGATAACAATGAAAAGTTTTAAATACATTAACACATTTCAAACATTTTTACCTGTGAACAATCTAGTTTTAAAGTTCTAAATTGTTATAATTAAGTTTTAAATCGTTTTTTACGTCTCCTGAAAAATATGACGTTTTGGAGTTAGACCGTTAGAGCCTTTAGATGACGATATGCGGAAAATATCGTTCAAAGTATGCCTCGATCTATCATTCATTCAAACTGATGCAAAAATCTAGTATAAATAAATTACTAAATAAACAATACGTGACACGCTCTTACTTGACCGACGTCGCGATTGTAAGGTTATTTTCGCATGGATTTCATATATTTTTGTTGACCCACTTAAAAAAGCCCGATAAACTATAGTAGGTGTCAAAACTCCCCCCTCTTTTAAACTGTACACAACTGGTGGTACAACAGGAACAGTTTGTGAATAGAGACTATCCTTTGGCATACATAAAAAAAAATAGTTATACAAAGGGAACATTTTTGCTTTTGTTATATCAATCCAAATTTAATATCAATTTTTGAACAGTTAAAAAATTATGAGGGGAAAGCGAATTCTTGACGGATACTGTAAAAATTCCAGTACCTAACTTTTACTTTCTTGTCCCTATTTTTAGAAATAGTTGTATTTTTATTCGCTAACGTTAATAACAACACAGGCCCACAAAAAAAAACAAAATTTCTGGATTCTTGGTTTGGACATCATCTATGCCATACCACTGTCATCCCCCTGTCCCCAAATTGCTGATTCTATGACCCCAGAACCCCATAATCTCTTAACTTCATAATACCATAGCCGCATAACCTCAAAACCCCGTACCCTCATTGAGTAGAAAAATCTAGTTTGGGAAAACATAAATACTTCAATTTTTTTGTGGAACATAGTCATAGGTAAGTAACTCTATAACCCCAAAATCCCCTAACACCATAACCTCAAAATCCCTTCATATCGTAACCCCATATACTATATCTCATTAACCCCGTTATCCTATTCTGTGGTTAAAAAAATAATGAATTAGACCTTGATTCATGACTTCACTCACAAAACTCTTATGATTTCGAGAACCGGACTTCTCCACAGAATAGGATGATGGGGTTAAGAGGTTATAATATATGGGGTTACGGAGTGAAGGGGTTAGGAGGTGTGATGGGATTTTAGGGTTATACAGTTACTTATTCATAACTATGTTCTACAAGAAAATTTCACCTAATTGTTCTGTTTTCCCGAACCAGATTTTTCTACTTTATGAGGTTACGGGGGTTTGAGGTTATGCAGTAATGGTATTCCGAGGTTAGGGGATTATGGTGTAACGAAATTATGAATTTGGAGGAAGGGGGTGAAAGTGGTATGGAGTAGATGATTTTAGCGGTTTCAGTAGTTTTTCGAGTGTTTTTTGAGGTTACGTCAAAATCCTGACGTGTAGGGGTTAAAAAGGTTACGGATTCGGTTTCAGCGGGAAAAAAATACATAGGAATATCATATTGGAATCCAAGACACACAATTTTTTTTTTGTGGGCCGGTGCAATTAAGGGAAAGGACATACTCAATAGGCAGTTACTGCACCAATCAAATATTATTTTTTATGTAAATATGTTATATCTTTATACATCATATCCACTTAAAATTGTTAGAATTGAAGGAATAACACTGAAGTTTTCTGAACAAAAATTTAATTTGGCAACATGAAATGTATTTGTATTTTAAGAAGGGCGTTCAAGGGCGCCGTTTCTCATCACTAGCGGTAATTGCTCCTCGAATGAATAACCCCTCCCAGGCGGATTAAAAAATATGCAGAAGTTAAAAAAAAATAAAAGGTTATTCAGTTCATTGTTTCAAACCCAAACCACATGCAAAATCCGAAATGGCACCCCTGAGAACGTCCACATAAAAATGTTACAAATAGTTGGCATGTAATTACTAAATATAGAGTAGCGGACTCCTAATTAATTCTAACTGGCATATGGGCATTTTACATCGGCACAGTGCTACTAAGAGTGCCGATGTATTGAAATCTTGGCCGAAAAGTCAAAATCTTTGACCACTTTTTTTTCACATTTCTCGACGTTTTAGACCATTCGAAGAGTCGAAATCAGTAAAAAAAAAATTTGCGTCCGTCTGTCTGTCTGACTGTCTGGGTGTAAACTCTCTCTCCATTTGTACATGAGATATCTACTTGCGGTTTTTTGCATATTGTTTCTTATCGTATTCCGAAGAGCTGATTAGATTTTGGGGGTAAACGATTGGGGGTAAGGGGGTAAAAATAGGGTAAAACTCCTATTTTTAGCGTTTTTTGTTTATAATTAAGGCAATTATTATTGTATTTGGTTAATTTAGCACTTATATAAAAGATAATTTTAAATTGGTCAAAAAATGTTATAAACAACGTTTTCCTAAAACGCATTGTTTTCGAGATATTGGCGTTTAAAGCAGTAAAAGGTTTTTTAGCATATCTCATATATTTATAACCCGATTTCAAAAAATTATATTTTAAATAATAGCTCTTTTTAAGCCCTATAACAAATGTTATATACAGTTTTTTGCTAGAATATAATGTTTTAAAGATACAGAATTTAAAATCAAACAAAACACCTAGTTTGAAATTTGCAAACTAGATGGCTCTAGTGTACGATAGTGCCGATGTTTTGACAGGGTGCTTGCAACGTTTCATCTAGTTTAATATAAAAACTTGATAACTGTGACGTTCTACCAATAACTTAGTAATATATAACGTTTACTCTCAGTTAATCTTGAATTTATCCGCAAGCCGTGGGCCGATTTAAATACTGAAATTGCATATTGAATTTAAAAAAATTATGAAAGAATCTTTAACCCTCGAAGTAGCTAATGCCTTGAAGAAGCCAATTAAAAACAAATTTTATACAAAATTTAAGAAAGTAACTTAAAATTTTGGTAAGAAAATTTCAGTGAATTGCAAATAACATGGGATTTAAATCTAATGGTTTTTAAGTTGTTTTTTAATATATTTAAGTAACAAATTCATATCAAATTTATTTATCAATTATGAAAATATCTGAGAAAAAAACTCATTATCATAATCAGTATTTTGTTGTAGTTGCTTAATCATAATTTCCATTTGTATATATTACACACCACATCTTATGTAACTGACAAATACCATAAGCAATATATTTTAGTTTGAAAACCGAATTGAAGTTATATTTTAGAAACTCCCAAGCCCAAAATAAAACTAGCCTCAGTATGTCTAAAAAATATCCTAGTATCAATATTTTTATCCAATACATACAGATAATAAGACAATTACCAGCTTTATTTTAAATAGATAAACTCAATAATAACCCTCGCGTGGCTTTTACTTTATTGAGTGGATAATTATTTTACCCACTCAACTGTCACTTGTCAAATTATTTTCTTGTAAATGTCATTAAAATTTTTAATAAAAATATGAATTCCTAAGCTATTTATTGGATAAAACCTTGTATGGCACTCATGGGTAAACCGATATTGCCCTCTCGAAAATTAACCTGCTTGGCTGACGCCTCGCAGGTTAATTTTCTCATGGGTAATATCTTACTTTACCCACTAGTACCATAAAGAACTATTATTCTATTTTAATTTTGTATTTATGACAAAAAAAATTGACGTTTGAGTTCAAATGTCATCAATATCAATTAACGTCGAATATTTTACTTTTACAACTAGTGCGAAAAATATAACTTTTCGAACAGATTTATTATACTAAAACTGGCGCTTTTATAGATACAATGAAATAAAAATAAATTTCATTGACTCATCAAATGTATCTAACCAAAATATACATTTTATGATAAATTAAAACGACAAGTGGATGTAGGATGTAGAAGGGTCTCTTACCTTCTAAATTCATTGAAAATTTCAAACATTTAAAAAATTTTACATAACACCTTGCTGCTTCAATTCTACTATTGCAATTGCATAACTAGCCAGAGTTAAAGCAAAGATTTGTTGTATTTTTTTTTAATTATTGGGGAGCAGTCATAAACAATGGGGAGACTCCCCTATATGAACATAATAAAGGAAAAACGACATTTTAGAAGAAAAATCAGGATATGGAATTAAAGTTAATGACTCGAGTTGTGATCAAAAGATCACAACATTGTTAAAATGTTTCAATTTATTATACACGGTGTATTTGAAATTTGAAATTCATTTTTGGAAGTACCTGTATATGAGGTTTTTTCTTAGTTTTTAATGTACATTAGCCCTGCATCATTAAAATTTTGGTTTTCGAAATTTTAGTATTTAATTTTTCGTCCTCGAACCGTGAAATTTCACCTTCAAATGAACTTTTCTCGGAAACGGTTAATCCTACAGTATTACAACAGGAGTACCTTTTTTATGTATTTTGACCTGAGGAATCATATTTCAAAAATAAAATTGCAAAAAAGTTACACAGAAAAAAGTTTGGGACAAAAAACTGATAAGGCCCCCCGTTTAAATTTTTATATTTTTTGGGCTATATGCAGAATTCTCTGTGCGTATGCCAAATTTAAAATTTTTAGCTTTAAATTACTAGCTTTTCTAGAAGTATATTTAAAAAAAGCAGCTCTGGGCCCACATGGGCCCATGGGAGGTTTAGGGGGACAGAATATAAGTAGAAACTGAGGTAGAAACTAAATAATTATGCAACAAAAACAAACAAATGTTTCTTTAGAATGTATTAAAATTTGTATCAATTAGATTGTTCTTAAAAATAATATAAACATTATAAATGCAACAAAATTCCAATTGGACCGTGTTTTGCAATAACATGTTAACCAACCCACGTTGTGCATCTAAAATTATCAGTTTACCATTAGTTTATTTTCCATAATTTTGTAACACCTCGGGATTTTTGGGGTCACTGATTATAAATCTGATGCCAGTTTTCCAAAATTCAAAATGGCGGATTAGATTTTTTAAAATTCCTCCGATTTGCTTGAAACGTGGTACTCGGGGATTTTTGGGGTCGCTGATTACGAATCTGGTGCCAGTTTTCCAAAATTTAAAATGGATTAGATTTTTTAAAGTTTCTCGGAAAATTTAATTTGATTTTGGAAAATTGGCACCAGATTCGTAATCAGCGACCCCAAAAAACCCCGAGTACCAAGTTTCAAGAAAATCCGAGCAACTTTAAAAAATCTAATCAGCCATATTGGATCCGCCATTTTGAACGCTAAATTTTAAATTCTAATGTTTTTTCAAAAACGAATTTTTTCAGCACATAAACTTCATTTTCACTGCACTGTGAAGGGGTTAAACGACTTGAATTACACATAAAATTTTTGCACGTTATAATAGATAGGTAGAACTTCTACCTATTATCTACCGTAGAAGCAAATACCTATTTTTTTTTTCAAAACATTTAAAAGATATTGAGGAAAAAGTTCATCAACTTACTGTCATCTCACAATGTGGGTTAACTTATTAATGCATAACAAAATTGAAAACTAAAATAACTGCTACCAAAAATCTGCTCCCTAAGAATAAATCTAGTTATGTAGTATTTTAAGGAGTATTTTCGCCATACCAATTAACGACTCTTTTGTCAAACCAGACATATTTTCCCTTCAAATCAGCTTCTAGAGCTAAATACAAGGGGGCTGCGGCACCTTCTTCAACGGTCAAAGGTCCTTTGTGGCTGGTCATGTCGGTATCGACATATCCTGGGTGAACGGCATTGACGGAAATATTGCGATTGGGCTCTTCTTTGTCGAATTGCCTTTGTTGAAGTATCGTGAGTGCAGTGACACCAACTTTGGATACCACGTAGGCACTGTTGCCCCATCCTTCTTCCTTGTATTTGTCATCTTTGGAATCACTAAAGGCAAAAATTCGAAAATAAAAAAAAAACGGATATTTTTTTCAAATACAAGTAGTAAGAAATATAGATAAAAAATACCAATTCTGTGGATTGGCCCTTTTAGAATCAAGCCACAGAATTATTACTAATGCACCCCACAGTAGGTTCCCACTTGTAGAATTGTATGTAATAAAAAGATAATTTTTAAATGATATTAAATTATTTAATCCACAGAAAAGACACAAATAAGTGTCCCCGTCCTCCGGGGGTAAGGTTAGAAAATTTTTATTATCAAAAATGCCTGGTTACAAATTTTCATGAAATATAAAGGTGCAGATGCAGGTGCACCTAGGTGGTGGGGTTGGGGGTTATTTTTTATATTGTATTGTCATCGTAAATATGTAATTTCAACGTTGTACTTATACGGAAGGTGGGTGAAAAAGGGATCACAACATTGACGTAAATTGACAAACTAACAGATAGGAAATTGTACTAATATAAAAACGGATAAATAAAATTAAAAAAAAAAACAAAAATCGATTCGATAGATTCGCCTCTATTGAATTGAACTGAATTCAATTATTCTGCGGAAAAACTTAGGGCCCATTTATAACTTATTTAAAGCTAAATTTTATCATTTTTGACGCTCCCTATTCGTCAGACCAGACCTCCTCCCCCTTCCCCAACAGCGCGGCTTCATTAACTTATAGCCTCTTATACTTACTTTATGAATTTTGTCATCAAATTATTTAACACTGGTACAGTGAGTGCAGGATCACTAAATTGGGCTCTCAAATCAGCAGAAGGAATTCTTGAAAGATGACCGGCAGAACTTGATAGATTAACAACTTTAGCATCTTTACGTAATAAAGGAAAAAGGGCTTCACATACTCGGAGAGTACTAAAATAATTTACTGTGACAGTTGTATTAGCTTGTTCACTAAACGGATCTGTTGCATCCCCCTAAAAATTGCACATAGATAATAAAATATGGGCAAACACTATCATCGTCAGTAGTTTGTTTGGGTCTTTAAGAGACAGGCGCAGCCTATGGCTCATTTATCTAAAAAATAATTAATTTGAATGGATAGTTGGGGCAGTGAGTCTATGCTCACTGATGCGATTTGCATCTGTCATAATTTAGGGGGGAGTGAGTCTCTGCTCACTGATGCGAGTTGCATCTGTCATAATTTGGCGCTGGGGAGTGGGTGGGAGGGGGATTCGGAGGGACGGGATAGGGAGAGGAGGGATGTGCGGGAGGAGTGAGACTAGCTCACTGATGCTGGGAATGCATCTGTCCTGTATTAGTGGGTACCATTACTGGTTGAGGACGTTTTTGATCTTTTTGTGAGTGTTGTGTATTTCGTGATCGTAATCTAGAAAGTTTCAAATGAGGGGGGGGGGCAAACACTAGAGTGGGTCAAAATACAAAAAAAAATACATCGGCACTTAGTGCTACTAAGAGTGCGTCCGTCTGTCTGTCTCTGTCTGGGTGTAAACTCTTTAACTCCATTTCTACATGAGATATCGACTTGCGGTTTTTTGCATATTGTTTCTTATCGTATTCCGAAGAGCTGATTAGATTTTGGGGGTAAAGGATTGGGGGTAAGGGGGTAAAAATACTCCTATTTTTAGCGTTTTTTGTTTATAATTAAGATAATTATTATTGTATTTGGTTAATTTAGCACTTATATAAAAGATAATTTTAAATTGGTCAAAAAATTTTATAAACAACGTTTTCCTAAAACGCATTGTTTTCGAGATATTGGCGTTTAAATCAGTAAAAGGTTTTTTTAGCATATCTCACATATTTATAACCCGATTTCAAAAAATTATATTTTAAATAAAAACTCTTTTTAAGCCCTATAAAAAATGTTATATGCAGTTTTTGCTAAAATATAATGTCATGTATTCATTCTTGAGCTATCGTGTCTAAAAAAAACGTAACATCGGACAGACGGATGGACAGACAGACAGACGGACATTTTCAAAGTTTCTTATTTTTTCATGAAACACATTTGTATCCAAGAATTTTTTATCTAGCACGTTTTTTGGCAATTTTGGGAAATTCGAAACTGTATTATACTATTCTAGCACAGGCGAGGTGAATAGTATAATAACAGGAAAAAAATTAATAAATTAAAAAATAGTTCAATTATCATAGTTGAGTGCCCTAAATTTCAACAAACCAGGCATGCTGCCTTTGAAAATTGTTATATCCTTTATTTTGCAACTGACAAACAATACCCTCTTCTGATGTGCCCACAAATACATAGTGGTAATTTAACTATGAATGATTAATACCAACCTTGAATGCAATAGCTGCATTGTTAATTAATAAATCAATACCTCCATGAGTTGTTTTAATATAATCTTTGAAAGCATCAACACTTGCTTGACTGTTAATGTCCAGTTGATGAAATTTTGGTTTAAAACCAAGGCCCTCTAGCTTATTAACTGCATCCTGGCCTCTACCATTATCTCTTGCTGTTAAATAAACTGTACCATTGTACTTTTCACATAAACCTTTGACGATAGCATATCCAATACCTTTATTGCCTCCAGTAACCTAAAAGAGTCATTTTTATTGTTTAAGCCAGTTTTCAACAAGCAAGTCCAGGGGTAGTTTTCATGGTGGTGCCTTCGCTAATTTTGTACATGATTTTTTTATTTTTTTCTTGTCCCAGGCCCCATTTTGGGATTTCAGTCTTTTCTCATAAGCAGACCCAGGTTCCTGACATGCATGCCAAGTATCAAATTTCAAAATATTTGTGATGTATGAAAAAAAACTTCTGGAAGGACAGATAGACAACGCACCTATTTTATGAATAAATTATAAGTAAAATTTGTTTGTGTAAAACAATCAGTTTTTTATGTAAGAACAGATAAATTCTCTAAGGTATCTGATGTAATATCACATATTATGTGATATGAACTTACCACGGCGATTTTAGCAGCACACATTGCGTTGTTTACCTAGAACAAAGTTGTCGATAATCGAGTTGATAATATGCCAACGACTTAATTAATAAAATAAATTTTAAAAATACCTATTAACCAGAACAAAATAATCTTTATATCACGTATTAAAACATGAAAATCACAAACATCGATGAATAGTTACAATAATTCGAGTAAGATAATCTGACAGCCAAAGAAAATATATAAGTGCGCCTATTCACAAGATCGCATAAGAACATAAAACATAACAATGCGATGCCGTGATTGGCTTGATGGGCCGCCATGTATCTTGTAAGCCAATCACGGCATCGCTATCTTATGTTTTATTTCTTTATGCAAACTTCTGGATATGCCAGAGATAACACAGCGGTTGTTAAATGTGTTGCCTACTATATACTGAACTAAGTTTTCCCCATCTAGTGGCCATTATAGGGACCCCGCAATTCCCAAGAATGGCCGCTAGATGGAGAGACAATTATAAAAATCAGAATAAACAAGTCGTGAGACATACAGGGTGTCCCAGAATGTTTCCAAAATCTCTTGGGGATAATTAGATCTCGTCAAAATAATGCCACAATTTTCTTATAAAATTTTTGGCCCGCCTACTCTGAAATATTTGCCCCCCAAGATGAAATAGAAAAATCATTTTTTTTGATAAGTTTTTTACTGTTCAATATTTTTTAACAATTTTTTTAGGGTTGTTTAAGAAAACTAATGCGATTCGAATTATTTTAACAGAAGTTTCGAAAGTTCTCAGAAAAGCCACGGGCGGACTTCCGTTATCCCAGACAGCACATGATATTTTAAAGACGTCTTTTTTAGATCTTAATTATGTCTGGACGCCTAAAGACCTAAAAAGCATATCTTATGGACTTCTTTTTAGGGATGTTTAAAAGATATCTGATTATGATGTCTATAAGATGTCTTTTAAGTATCGGTACAAGACGTCTTAACTTCGATACTCATCGCTAAAAATATATTAAACACAATCAACTATTAAAAAAACTACCATTTTTTTAAAGATGAAAAACAAAAAAATAAATTTATTTTCTTTTTACGAAAAACGAAAATATTAAAAAAATAACTTTCCATTTTTTATATGTCCTTAATAAAATTATTTGCAGTGGTTGTAATTACAGGTTATAGGACCAAAATAAATGCTTTTTTAACGTAAAATCGCCAACGTTTCGAGCACCTAAACGGTCGCTCTTCTTCAGGGCTTAATTACTTCATTCAGCATATTGTCAACATAAAAATAATATTAGGCATAGTATACGCCTTACGTAAAACATAAACATATAAAATAACAATACAATGTAAAAAACTATTAACAATGACTTCTGACAAACGAAATTTCGAAATAAATTAAAATAAAACATGCAAACTATTATAAACAAACTAGTATAATAGTTTGCATGTTTTATTTTAATTTATGTCGAAATTTCGTTTGTCAGAAGTCATTGTTAATAGTTTTTTACATTGTATTGTTATTTTATATGGTTTATGTTTTACGTAAGGCGTATACTACCCAGGTAGCAAGGGATGTTATATTACAAGAAATTAACCTCACTTTTGGGTGTATTTTTAAACTAAATCATAACATCACATAATATTGAAAAATAACATGTTTTTAACATCACATTTGCAACGTAACACGTGTGACGTGACAACCATGTTATTTAATAACAAAGAAGAAGAGCGACCGTTTAGGTGCTCGAAACGTTGGCGATTTTACGTTAAAAAAGCATTTATTTTGGTCCTATAACCTGTAATTACAACCACTTCAATTAAAAAAATAAAAAATAAATTTTTCAAAAAAAAAAACAAAAAAAAAATTAAAAAAATCACATTTTTTTAAGATCTTTTTTTGACAAACAAATTACCTCTGATTCTAATTCTTATTACGCTTTTTATATCAATACCCAGCAAAGTAAATGGGAGAGGATGTTATGTTGTAAAGTCGCCTGTGCGTCTTAAAAAAGATGTCTTAAAGACGTTACCTTTTGTAACAAACGACTGGGATGGTTCCAAACCCCTAAGTTTTTTAGGGTTACAAATTTTAATTTTGATTACTTTCTTAACATTCTGTGAGTAATTTTGATTAAAAATGTACTCTACGAAAATTCGAAGCGTTTCCGAGAAAAAAGCACTTTTTAAATCCAAAAGCAGGAGTACCGTAAAAAAAATATTTTTATATTATTTTAAACATGCTATAAATTATTTTAAAAATGGTTGTGTCTTATCAAAATTAAATAAAAAGTTCATATGAAATTTTTGACTAAGGTCCCAATTCTTTGAGATATTTGCCCCTTAAATGAAAAAAAAAAATTTTTTTTGTACAACTTTTTTAATATTTTTTAAAGATTTATTTTTAAGGTTATTTAAGAAGCTTTTTATGCATTGAATTATTTGAAAGGCTTTTAAAAAGTTTTCAGAAAAGTCAGAGGCCAACCTGTTTCACATTAAATTTAGCGAGTATTGTCTGGTTTGTAGTTGAGTATTGTAGGCTAAAGATATGTTAAACGCAAAAGTGCGGTTCGAACTTTTTTTTTTGAGTTTTTGTGACATCCAAGTAATTAAAAAAAAAAGTGGTGGCCCACGAGAAAACCTAAAGCTTTTGCATCGGCAGCGAATGTGTTAATCAAGCAGGCCAGTAAAATGAATTGATTTTTATTTGTGTGAATTCTTCTAAATTTTAATTTTATTTTTATTTTGATTTTGTCCATTTTTTTTAATGTTTCTATGTATAAATATTATTAATTTAATATTTAATCTTATTTTGATTTTATCCAATTTTGTTCAGAATTTGTGGACAAAATCAGTTTTTTTGATTTTGTCCAGTCCGCCAAAATTTGATTACTTCCTTCCAGTTTTGTTCACCCGGACATAATAAAACAACCCTGGCTCCTCTTACCCCCTTTTCACAAAAACAAGGGTACGTCATTGCGGTGATGGGCGGGCTACAGCTGCTAGTCTCCCCCTGATCCCTCCAATTTAGTTTTTTTTTAAATTCTTTTTTATCGAGATTTTAACTATTTTACTAAGAAAAATAAAAACACGTTTGTTTATATTTTTTATTTTCACTCACCTAATCAGGCCTATTCACATGTACCATTGAGATTGAAATGTGTGGCAATATTGACGAAAATTGCAAGGTCATTTAAGTCAACTGTATTAAAATTGCCTGGTATTGTAATTTTTGTCAATATTGAATAGATTTCAATGGTACATGTGAATAGGCCTGAATATAACAAAAGTTTAAGAGAAAGTTTTTTCGATCAAATAAGAGATTTTATAAATATATAAATCTAACGTTATAACTATAGTTACCCAATAAGCAATTGTCAGGTGGCCGCTGACGGAAAAGTATATACATATGTATACGAGGGGTCAAAAGCCTAATGCGATCATCGTTTGCCGACAATCGCATTAAGCTCAAGCTTGTGGCCCCTCGTCGGCCAGACGTGGACTGCCGATCGGAAAAGTAATGACAAACGCTAATCGCATTAATAGGTAGGTACTTATGTGCCGAGATGTTACTTAAGTAACATCTCGTTACAAAAATTAGGAAATCTTGTGTTAGCTTAATGACATTATTTACAATTGCTATCCAATTATTAAATTAATAAATTATTTATAATAATTAATTGCTTTTAACTTCATCTGATGCAACTATCAGTTTTAAACTCTTAATAACGCAATGCATCAAATTAAATGCGATATCTTCATGCGTTTCTCCCGAAACATCTCTGCATGGCTGGATTACGTACATATCAGCTTTTTTATAGTATCTGGTTAAAAATGTTTCCAGATTATCAAATAAAATATGCCCTTCTTCATCAAGATAGCCCTGCTTTTTATAGCTACATGCAAGAAATTCTCTATACTTTCTATCGTTTTCCGGATAGATTTGAGTTTTGACTATTTTCTCGATTTGTTTGCGTTCGATCCCAACTGTTGATATGCATTCCAATGCCATTTTGTTTCTTTTCGCCATGTCTTGATCATATGATTGATTTATCGATCTTGTCTCGACCTATAAACAAAAATTAATTTATTGATTGAATGACTATAGTCAATCAATCAATAAAACATTAAGCGACGTTAAGTCGACTAGCCTTTAAAATAAAATAGATGAGACCCATTTTTACTCGCGACTACAGCTTACAGTGGTTCAGAAACAAAACAAAAATACAAAAGTCAGTGCGCCGACTAAAGTTTATTTTTTTAAGGTATAGTTATTTTAAACCTTCCCGCTTCTAAACAATCTCGAAATTACCATAGCAATGTAAGATACGCATGCGTCGCAAGCGAAATGACTAGGCCCAATTTACACAACCGTAAAACGTTGACGTGCCATTAACGAGAACAAAACAATGGTTTATTCCTCTAAATTATTGGAATAAAAGCGATTTTATAAGCAAATTTTGTTTCTACAGAAATACAAAAGTGTTTTTAGCAACAGCTTTATCAATTCTTTTTTTTTACATTAAAACATCATAAAAACAAAGTAAGTAAACAAAAATTATAAATTTTGGTTATGTTGACATTCAAAACAAGCGACATGCTTCAGTATAAATCGGATTTTTGAAGTATTTAGCGGCAAATTTAAAATAACTATACCTTAAAAAAATGAACTTTAGTTTGTCGCCAGCATTTTTGTCGGAATATTTTGGGCAGAGATATTTTGTCGCCGAAAACTTTGTTTTTGTCAGTATATTTTGGCTTAGGATATGTTATCCCACCTGAGTTTTAATCTGGATACTTTGAACCTGGATATGTTGTTACCGAGATTTTTTATCGCATCCATGTTTTATTAAAGATATTTTTTCGCCAAATATTAATTTAGTATATTTTGTGGGATGACAATTTTTCATTAATCCTGCGAGTGAAACTTTTTTTTTGCAAAATCTGTAAAACAAAATTAAACGGCGGACGTTAAATTCAAAAATAGAAAAAAAAAACTTCTAGTTTAATCATCACTGCAGCCATGGCTGTAAGAAAACAAAATGGCGAAAGGAAAACCTTCCGTAGTCGAAGGTTTCAGTTTAATGTTTTTTTTTTTTAATTTGTTAATAAATATGATGCCCAGGGCCGTGTTGTGACTTCTTTTATGGGCAACTTTATTTTAAATCAGAAACACAAAATTAAATTAAAATATCTAAAAAGTTTAATAAACTTGCTTCAACACTACACTGAAAAAAATAAAAAAAATTTTTTTCGTCGAAGGATTATTTTAAATCTGGTATGAAATTTCATACCAGCTTTCATTAATGAAAGCTAGACTTATAATAGTTTAAAACTAGTTTTGTTTTGGGCCATTTTTTTTTGTTATCGACCTAAAAAATCGAACCGTTTCACCTCATATAAGCCGATTTTATGTGGAGCAGCGGTTCCCAGGTAGCAAAATAACATGTCATTCACGTGAAAGCCACGTTAATATGTGACATGTGATGTTAAGATTGTAGACACATTTAACAAGAATGTAGCACGGTGGGGATGTCCTAAGTCCGCCCCTAATAACATCACACAATGACATCCCGAAAATAACGTGTTTGTGACATCATAAATCCACATTTCTGCGCTGGTATATCTAATATCGTATGGGTGCCGTTACTGGTACTCTAATATTTAAATAATATCCTAGGATATTAGCTTTTTCTAAATAAAAACATTAAAAACGCCATAACCCTATAAACAATTTAAAATCAATCAGTAATTGAAACAATCACAGATTGAAACAGATAGATTCTAAATACGAAATTGCAGATTAAGCGGAGAATATATTCCCTTAATCCGTGGTCTTGAGAAGCCCGGCAGAGCCTCTTATCCATTGGAAATCGAATAATGTGTATAAAATTTCCTTATAATGATTTACTCTATCAACATCATCTTATATCGATTTTTTTGCTTCGAACGTCGGTGAGAAGCAAAATAACATGACATTCACGTGAAAGCCACGTTAATATGTGACATGCGATATATTCACAGCGTTGGTAAATATTTGTTATTAAATAACATGGTTGTCACGTCTCACCTGTAACGTTGCAAATGTGATGTTAAATAAATGTTATTTTTTAATATTATGTGATGTTATGATTTAGTTTAAAAATACAACCAAAATTGATGTTAATTTCTTGTAACATAACATCACTTGCTACCTGGGTTACTAACCAAGTTAGGGGAATATGTATTTCTTTCTTTTTTTAGCTCATCAATTAATAAGAGAAAGAGATATATACAGGTTAACCGGCGTTACCACAAAAAATTGACTATAGAATGTGAATCGTTACGAACGAACTAATAACTCTTCTTTCTAGAATACGCATACCATTAAAATAAAGTATCGCCAACATCTCGGTTTGTTTGTAAACAAATAGTAGGTATATTCAGGCCTGAACAATAACCATTACAAGTAATTGTTGTCTTTGTTAGAACAAAGATGTGCGAGTAAGACAGACGAATGTTTATGTTGCCGACGTTTTTTGTCAGTTTTAACGAATGAAATGCCTATTCTAGAGAGAAGAGTTATTAGTTCGTTGATCGTTACACAGGGTAAATAAATATATATCACCTACCTGGAGGGCAACATTTAGAAGGACAAAAAACAGTATTATGCACTTCATCTCAAGATTTTAGTTGAAAACTAAATCTCATTGACTAGTAGATATAGATGAAACATTTCAGGGTTATCATTAACTTCTTATCTAAATCCTGACGTAATTATTGGTAAAAACAAATTTGACACAGTGGCTCACATTGTAAGCCTTATATGAATCATCACGAAGACAAGCTTTAAGGGGCTGTTCAACAATTATGTCAAAGCTCTAGTTTCAATAAACCTAGACCTACAGTATAATTTTGTTGGCAGCAAACTTTTTATTTTGTTATTGCATAATTTATTGTTCTTTTAATGCATGGGGTGCCATTTCCCTGATAACACACTTCATCCTAAGAAGGTTTTTTAATCGTTCCCTTGAAAAGGTTCTTAGCATAATGCTGTAAACATGCTAAGCATGTTCTTAAAAGGTGCACTGCTGTAGTAGCATAAGTGCTTCTACTCTAAACATTCTTAGCATGGTTAGAGTATTTTGCTTAGGATATTCCCAAAACATATTCTTAAAATATTCTAATGGGAGTATTTTTAGAATAATGCTATAGTGCACATGCTAAGCATGATTAGAGTATTTTGCTAAGAATATTCCCAAATACATATTCTTAAAATATTCTAATGGGAATGTTTTTAGAATAGTAATATGGCGTTTATATTACTTTAATTTTATTAGGTTAGAATTACAAATATTCTTAAAATTACTGTTAATAACATAAGTTTTATCCTTAAGTAGTCGAAATGGATGTATTTTTAGACATAAAGTGATTTTATATAGTTTTAAACAAAAAATTAAAATTATTATTTTTGGAAATGATAATTTTTTGCTATTTTTTTCTCTAAATATTGGATTTTTGTGTGGCGCATGATTTTTATGTCTGGTAGAAAGTTTGCTTTCACAGTAAAACTGCATATCGCATATGAATCTTACCTGATGGATGCTATATCTATAGATTTTCATATACTTTAATTATTAGGTTTATCACAAAGACGTAAAAATTTTCGCCATGTCCAAATTTATGATATCACTCCATAAAAAGGATCGAGTATCATAAAATATATTTAAAAGAAAGAGAAAAACTATAGTTTAATGTATACATAATGTAGAAATCTGAAACGCCTACTTACTTTGTTTGCGCATTATTACTTAAATGCATCAAATAAGAATATTTTAAGAAGCATGCCAAGAATATTCTTAAAAGTACATGTACCTACTTCTAAGAACATTCTTAACATGCTTCTTAAAACATTCTTATTTGATACAGAAGCTTATAAGAAGCTTCTTATGAACTCCCAGAATGATTAAAATGGTATCCTTTGCATTTCTTTAATCGTTCTTAGAATATCCTGAGCAAAATAGATATGCTTCTAAGAAGCATGCCGTCCTTCCGGCTATTTATTTTAAGAATCTTCTTAGAAGGCTTTTGTGCTATCAGGGTTATAGCACATACCTATTTTTATACAAAAATATTCCATAAAATAGCTTACCTGTTATGTTATATCCATAAACCGCTTTATCAAGGTTTATATAATAACACAATATTTTTTATATTGCACAATTAGACCGGCAAATATTTTTAATTACACTTTGTAGTTTTAGGGTATGCAGTCTTCAGCCTACACGCAAAGTTCGATTCTCACTAGCGCCGATTTGCCTTTTTCAGTTAATTAATAATTGAGATTTGGCGAAGGCGATAAGTGAAACCGGCACTCCCTATAAGCTGGTTGGAAAGTCAGTATAAGCCGGTGGTTCCCTCTATTACTAGCCCACACAAGTCCTGGACTTAGGGGATGCTTAATTAAGTAGAACATTACATAGCTTCACGGCTTGTTTATTACTATTTTTTCTATTTTTGTTAATTGTTTTTAATTGGAAATGCGCAAAGAAATCGCCTTTTCTTCTATTTTCGCTCTATTTTTTCTAAAAATTATATATATTCAAAATCCACACAAAAAGTTTGAGTTTGATGATATTTCATTACGAAGTCTACATGTTTTCTACAATATTTTAGTGTTAAAACAAAATTAAATGTAATATTTAACTTAAAAACCATACAGAATAAAGAAAATCATAAAAATTGAGCCTTTTGACAATCTTGCAATTTACCCTATGGCGTTGTTGGCTTTTCGCAACGAACTAATAACTCTTCTTTCTAGAATAGGCATACAGTTAAAATAAAGTATCGCCAACATCTCGGTTTGTTTGTAAATAAATAGTAGGTATATTCAGGCCTGAACAATAACAATTACCAGTAACTGGTATTGTTGTCTCTGTAAGAACAAAGACGTGCGAGTAAGACAGACGAATGTTTATGTTGCCGACGTTTTTGTCAGTTTTTACAAATGAAATGCCTATTCTAGAGAGAGTTATTAGTTCGTTGGCTTTTCGCGAGGCGTTTCGGGAAATCTGGCTCTGCGTTTACGCGCCTATTTTGATAATATTTTTTTAATAAATTTTAAAATGTACGCTACTGTTAATACTAAATAAAAATATATTTATATAAATATAAATATTAAAATTAATAAAAGACTATTTTTTGTTGTTTATTATTTTGTTTTATTATTTATGCCCATGTTAATGGTATAGGAAAATAGTGGTACAGGGGGGGGGGGGGGGGGGGTGGGGGTCAAAAATGATCAAAATTTGCGTTACGTAATACTTGAACGTTACAATGGAAATATCCAAGCAGGTTAAATTTTTTTATTTGCATTTTTGCAGTTTTTTTACTCCAGGGGAGAGACAAGTAAGTAAGTAAATACCAAATATTTTCCAATTAATACAATTAAAAACTAATTACATATTGTGTAAAAAAATAGCAAAATATTCAATTAAATTAAAAACTACAAAATTAATATTTCATATTAAGACTATTTTAATTCGAATTTAATATTTTAAAAAAATACTCCAATTCCAAATCTGTGTCTTCTTCTAAATCAGTACAATGTACAGCATTTTTATATTTATTTACTCCAAATTTAGCTCTTAAGCTTTTACTGCGAATTTCTTTTGCAAGTGACGTATCTAATGGTCCACAAAGTTTTCTGAATGAATCATGAACATTCATATCCCCACATTTCCCACTTATTTCCAGAGCAACGCAAGGACCATCCAGAAAACTAGAAACGAGAGCATTATAATCACTTACTACACCTTTATAGACTTCTAAGAACTCCTCGATATTTCCTTTGTTCAAATAAAACATCTGCATCAACGTAATAGAAAACTGGTTGTTTAATAATTCTGTTATTAACTCCCCAAAATTACAAGCTTGTAACACATGAGGTTTTATTATACAGCAAGTGGTATTATTTAATATTACTTGTGTTTGTTTGGCTTTTTCTTTAAAAAATTTGTTTGACTCTTTTTGATACTGTTCATCGTTTATGGAACCATGCAATGCATTTCTTGCTATATCTAACCCAAAAAGTGCCCTCAGGCTTCTAGGATCTGTTCTTCTCGCTACAACAGGATCCAGTGGCCCACACAGTTGATTCCATCTGTCTAAAGCATTTTCTCCTGTCAACTCCATTGCAACTATTGGTCCAGATGTTAAATTTTCTATTAAATTAGAAACATTGGGCATATCTTTTTGATATTCATAAAACTTATTTGCATCGACCCTATCCATTTTAGTCATTATAAGGTTTGATATCTGAAAATCATTTCGTTCTATTAAAGTTATGATATCCCCTATTTTGTCTATAGCATCAGGTTTAATTAAAGCAAGTGTTTGTTCTCTTGTTTTGCCAACATATCTAGCGGTGCGCTGATTTGCGTAATCAATTATTTTGATTTGTCTGCCATAGATACGGATATGGTTTCCTATAAACAAGTCTTTTATTTCAATCGTCTCTATGGTACACCTTTTCAGAAAAATATTATTTTGGCTAATGTCAATTAAATCTAAAGTATTATCACAAGGATAATAATTTAGGATAAATTTCTTTTCGTTAGAAGCGTGGTTATCGATCCAAAGGGTAAGAAATGAGAGTCTGTCGTTAAAATCTTCAAATGAGGACATCTTGTAAATCTGAAACAAAAACGTATTATTTAGAATTATTTAGTATTAAAAAAAGGGAATTATTTAGTATTTAAAAAAGGGGAATTACTATTCAATTGAAATTTGGCGAAGGCGATAAGTGAAACGGACACTCCCTAGAAACTGGTTCAAAAGTCAGTATAAGCCGGTGGTTCCCTCTACTACTAGCCCACACCAGTCCTGGACTTAGGGGATACTTAATTAAGTACAATAGTACGAGGTTAAACAAACTAACTAACTATTTAAAATTTGGGAGTTTGAGTAAATTTTATAATCTACAAATATTTAAATAACTAAACACATTTGATATGACCTATTTTGTAGAAATTAATTCATTCAAAAGTTACTGAAGGAAAACGAATATATGATGACTTAAGCTGATAATTATAATACACTGCCGCACATTAAATTCCGGACACCTAAAAAATTGACATTTTTTAAATACAAATATTTCGAAAACTAATTAATGGAGTTGACTGATTTTTTTTTGTTTTGAAGCTTAAACATTCTCTACTTTTGTTTGTTTTAAGAATAATTAAAATTTTGTTGTTCGTATTAACAGCAACAAATAATGTAAAACTATGTTTCTTACCCCATCTTCTAGAACTTGCATGGTACGTCACTGCAACTGTTATTTAAATTATTAAAGTCTTTCTTATTGCGGCAGTTTTAATGAATATTTTCTTTTTTATTTTTTTACATTTTTACATCTGATTTAGGAGATATCAGGATTTTCCTGAAAGTTGTCATATTTTCAGTTAACTTAAAAAGTACTACATGAATTTGATTTATGCTGTGCTTTAAATTTGAAGCTTAACCGAGTAACGTTTTTCTTCTAATCAAGTTTATCAAAAACATAAATTGAGTTTGAAAAGCTTGAGTAGAAGAAAAAATAGGGTCACTCCGTCCGGCGGCAGTTCTGCGAAATCACTGTTAAGCCTCCGTCAGACGGCAATAAAAAGTTTCCCCGGGATGAAGAAACTATAGAAGAAGAAGTAAAAGACATGAGCGTGGAAGAAGGAGTAAAAGTCATGAGCTTCGAATAAAAACCTCTGCTGATTTAGTACATTTTGAGTTAACTGAAAAAATTACAACTTTCAGGAAAATCCTGATACCTCCTAAACTAGAAGTAAAAAAGTAAAAAAAATAAAAAAGAGTATATTCATTAAAACTGCGGCAATAAGAAAGACTTTAATAATTTGATAAACAGTTGCAGTGGCGTACCATGCAAGTCCTAGAAGATGGGGTAAGAAACATAGTTGTACATTATTTGTTGCTGTTAATACGAAAAAAAAAAAAAAAAATAATCATTCTTAAAACAAAATTAGTTTTCGAAATATTTGAATTTAAAAAAATGTCAATTTTTTAGGTGTCCGGAATTTAATGTGCGGCAGTGTACTTTTCAAATACTGTATTTGTCTTCTTTCCCTTTAAAATGTTAACCCTGGTGATATTTAAAATTTAAAACTTAAACTTTGGTTTAAATTAATTAAAATGTTTGTCCAACTAGACTTAATAATAATAAAAGGTCCAACTATAGTTGCAAGGCCTACTTTGATAAAAAAAATATTTTCTGAAGCCAAAAAAAAATTTCGGTGTTGACTATTGGACCGCTATCGGACATTTTTTGCTCTAATTCTACAAATGTCAAATACTTTTTCTAATATTTTATAGGCATACTCCGCCACTATATATGAGTTCACTGACAAAAAATAAAAAAAATCGAAGGGGGTGTATTTTGGGGATAGCATTTTTAAATTTGACAAGTTGTATCTAGTAGGCCGCCATATTGAAATAAAATTGGTGGTAAAATTTTTTCTTGGTTAAGAGTGAAATTTAATGTTTTTTTGGTCTAGTAATCTAGACTCTATTTGATGAGGATGTATCAAATTTGAGCAAAATCGGAGAGATGAAGGTCCGGCTCACGGCGAAGACAGCTCCTATAGCTCCTATAGTAGTAAAGTTGTGTTTTATTTCGTTGATTTAGCTTAAAATAAAGCCCTTACGGTATGTGTCATATACCGTCGTCCAGTTACGGAATGTGCTATATACCGTATGATTTTTTTGTGCTATTTGACTAACATTATCAACGAACTAATAACTTTTCTTTTTAGAATCCGCATACCGTTAAAATAAAGTTTCGCCAACATCTCGGTTTGTTTGTAAACAAATAGTAGGTATATTCAGGCCTGAACAATACCAATTACCAGTAACTGGTATTGTTGTCTCTGTTAGAACAAAGATGTGCGAGTAAGACAGATGAATGTTTATGTTGCCGACGTTTTTGTCAGTTTTTACGAATGAAATGCCTATTCTAGAGAAAAGAGTTATTAGTTCGTTTAACATTATAAGACAATCGTAGAAAATAGTATATTCTATAACTAGTATGGAACAGACAATATTCCGCGCGAGCGCGGAATGACTATTTCATACGTGTTGTAGACTATACTTTTTCTTCAACTGCAAATATGAAACACTGTATGGCTTTAAACTGCGGACAAGGTTAAAAACAATGTTTTTTGTGACTCGACATTGTAAATGCAACAAAACACAGATTTTTAAATAAAGTAATTAATGTTATTTAATAATTTTATGGAATCAGTACTTAAAAAAGATTTTTATTTAATTTTAGCACATATTTACAAATTATAATGCAAAAAGAATGGTTATGTCAGATTGTTGTGACAGATATCAGGTTTAAATATTTGACAATAGATGGAGCAGTTTTATTTTTTTGAACTAAATTGATAAAAAACTGGTCAAATATTAAGAAAAACTAATAAACTTTATGTAATTTTAACGCAAAACTTTAAATTGCATTAAATTATTCAATATTTCATGGTAATATATATTTTTGCTAATTTTTCTACAGTTTTCTTTACTTTTATAAACAAGAGATTGCACTACATGTGCTCATTCTAACACTTGATACGGAATATTTATACCATATCTAGAGCTAGAATGGATTCATTCTGTGTTTGAAAAGTGTGTGTATTTGCTTACATTCGAAAGCAGTCGTAAAAACGGTGTACCGATTAATTAATCGATCAGAAAGGAAATACAAGCATTAAAAATTGATAATATTTGATATTTGAAAACGAGTTTCTAATCTTTTGTTACGCGCAGTAGGAAGAAACTTTTCTAGAGAAGGGCATCTGCAATAAAATTAGTTACTGATAGTATTGATAAGCTTTATTTCCCCCAGACAATATTTTATTACACACAAGAAACGCAAATTATAAGATAAGGTAGGGAGATATATTGCAATTTGGTTAAATTTTTGAATGTTTCTTAGTTAACTGTTGTTTTCAAAGATTAAGAAGCTACTAAATTTTAACTCTTTTATAAAAGGGTTAATAAATTTAATATCGAATTCTATGCTAAAATCTGAATTTTCAGTGACATTTGATGTAAATATCATTAATCGGAATAAATTCAGTTATGACTCATTAACGTTGAAAATAAACATAGAAACATAGGTTTACGGAATAATTTTGCCGAATTATGAGGGAAATTTTTATAAAGGTCACTAAATCGAAACATTTGACGACTAATTTGTTACACAAAACAATATTGAATATACAGAGCGGTCCAAAAGTCACCCCCCCACTTAACTTTTGAACCAGTTCAGATATCGATTTCAAATTTGGAACTTTTAAATAAGATAACTCAAACTATCTTTTAGCATATATTTAATACTTTCAGCTCTTAAAATGTGGGCAGGGGGGCATGGGGGCACATTTTTTTAAATGGAAAGTGGATCGTGTAATACATCATTTTAAAGCTTATAAAATTCTCCATTTAACTCCATATTTTTAAATTACAAAAAAAAAATTGGGTTTAAAATGGGGTTGAAAATGGGTATTAATGTAAAAATTTCTCTAAAAAAAAAAC
Source organism: Brachypterus glaber (assembly GCA_958510825.1). NCBI lineage: Eukaryota > Metazoa > Arthropoda > Insecta > Coleoptera > Kateretidae > Brachypterus > Brachypterus glaber. Next base: position 6,980,285 of record OY294044.1, on the reverse strand, counting down.
AAATAATTTTTTAAAAATGCCTAATTTTATCATAAAAAAATGTTAATTATACTTTTAAACTAATTTTAGTTGGCATAAATAAAAATTTATAAAAAAACTTTAAAAATCGAATGTTTTAGTACAAAAAATCAAAACCTTAAAAAACATTTTTAAAAAAATTAAAAATGTTAGTTTAAATAGAGAATTTTATCAGCTTTAAAATGATGTATCACACGAACCCCCTTTCCATTTAAAAAAATGTCTCCTTATGCCCCCCTGCCCACATTTTAAGAGCTGAAAATATCAAATATAGGCTAAAAGATAGTTTAAGTTGTCTTATTAAAGAGTTCTAAATTTTAAGTCGATATCTCCACTCGTTCAAAAGTTAAAAGGGGGGGGATGACTTTTGGACCGCACTGTACATATTAACTATAAATATGTAAATATATCGGTGTTTTTCGAAGAAAATAAAAATGTAAATATTTAAAACCTCGCATCAACGATAGAATCGACGCGGCGCCTATGCGAGCACTGGAAATTCGCCGATGACTGGTAATTATCATCTACAATAATTACACTGCTCTACAAAAAAGATTTTTTTTATTTGCCGGGAGCTTTTAGTTGCGTCTAGCTATATTTGATGCGCTGATTTCGGAATTTGAATTTAGAAGCCTATAAAAAACAAACGAATAAAGATATTTGAAATCCGCTTTTTGTGGCCCTATTAATAGAGAACCAATTCACCGCAAAAAATTAATTGAACCTTCATTATTTTGTTTACTACAACTATAAGCAAAAAAACCAATATAAAAAATGAGCTGATCGAGAAAAACGATTACAATTATAATCATCAAAGCAGACCTTTCCTCTTCTCTTCTTTTTTGTGCTGAACCTTTTGAAAAGGGCTTTTTATATAAAATGGTTCGAGTACTTTATTTTTAAGTCCCTTAAGGCCTTAAGGCTATAATAGTCTTTTCTACTGCAGTACACTGCCGCACATTAAATTCCGGACACCTAAAAAATTGCCATTTTTTAAATTCAAATATTTCGAAAACTAATTATTGGATTTGACCGATTCTTTTTTGTTTTAAAGTTTTAACATTCTCTACTTTTGTTTTTATAGAAAAAAATGATAATAATATTTTTTCTCTAAAGTGGATACTTTACTATATATCGACCGAGTCGGCTTCGTTGACACACCCTGTATAATAAAAATAAAAAAGTGTATTTCAGAACTTTTATTTTATTCCAAAATAAAGGTAGGTATACCTAATTACCAAAACTTAAAAAATTATAATTAGAATAATTTATAATTACAATTACAAAGTAGGCATTTACAGAAAAAAATGGTTTTGTAATCAGCTAATTTATTGTATCCAGTAATGCATCCAAATCATATTCTGAAATGGAAACACATATGCAATTCATTTTCATCATGTCTAAAATAGATAAATACGCTAATAATTTCATATTAAGTATGATTTTGTTTATAAAACGAGCCTTGCAGATTCGTAATCCTGCGTATTTGCATGAGACAAAACAACGAGACGGCTGCTGACAGTAGTTCAAATTATACCAAAAAACGACGAGTAGAAGAAATAATTTAAAATGTTTTGATATTTTGGTTGGAACCCAAATCCGAAGAGTTCTCATCTCCTTTTGCTAAAAAAAACACCCCCAAACGTGACCTCATGACGCTTTTCTGCATTTTTCTCGTAAACCGTTACTTCGACGAGAAAATGTTAGAGGACTTATTATATTCTCCATTAAATTCTGCATAAAATTTGTTTTATAAAGTTTTTGTGTATCTCCCACCCAACGCTCAAAAATGACGTTGGAAAATAAGCATATTTCTCAGCGCGAAGACAAAAACACTATTCCATAAAATGAAATTTTTACCGAGAAGCATACTTTTTTCTGACATAACCTATCTTAAAGCATTTTTTCTTCAAATTCTGAATCTTTTTTCAGATTTGGGCCACAGTTTTTATATACAGGGTGTTTTAGAAAAAAAAACACCTTTTAAATGAATGTAAAACTTCGGATCTGTATTTGGGTTCCTACTGGGAGTTCACAACCAAAATTTCAAAACTTTATAAATTATTTCTTCTAAAAAGTCTAATTTGCTTGAACTATAGGACTTTTTTTTGTTTATTTGATGAACTTTTTTAACTAACTTTTAAATTTGTTACATACATATCGGCGTACTGTTCATTGTGTACCAAATTTCAGATCCATAGCGCGCCGTACGAAGCCCTAAGCAGTGCAGTTTCCTGCACTATAAATTGATTAAAGCTGCGGTTTCCTCCAAAAGTCGCAGTCGCTGACGACTGCGACCGGGTAGCCACGACCGAGTCCTTAAAACATCTCCAATGCATTTTAAATGTCCCTGTTTTCCTAGCTGCTACCGGTCGCCGTTCGTTTAATCGCCGGTCGCTTGACCGCTCTGGGAGCAGACGCACGACTAATTCGTCACGAATTTGACGGTAAAAAAGGTGGTTTTGCACTGTGACAAGGGTCTTTCATTGTTTCACCCAATTAGAATTGCTTAAAATCCCTTTTTTCTTAATAATGTAATGCTAGTAAGAGGAGGAGATTCTCTTCTTCCTCTTGATAATTCAGAAACATTAAAAGAACCGACTTTTTAGAGATATTCATACTGATTGAAAGGCATACACTCGCAAACAAAAAAAAACGGCTGTTTTAAAAATGGCCAGTTAACAGAATGGTTGCTGGCGACTGGCGAAACCGAGGAAAACAGGTAGTGTCGTGACGACCTGGTCGCGGCTACCAGGTCGCAGTCGTCAGCGACTGCGATCGGGTAGCCGCGACCGAGTCGTTAAGACATCTCCAATGCATTTTAAATGTCTGTTTTCCTAGCTGCTACCGAGTCGTTACTACTAACTACTGGTCGCCGTTATTTTGGACGCCGGTCGCTTGAGCGCTCCAGGAGCAGAGGCACGACCAATTCGTCACGAATTTGACAGTGTGTGAACAGGTGTGCGCTGTGACAAGTGTTTATTTTTTTCATTCCACAGCAGAGTAGAAATAGTTATGGCAGGTACTTGTAGGTATGTTAAAAACTGTTTTTTTAATACGTTGTTTAAAAAAATTGTTTTAAAACGATTTTTTGTTTGTTTTTTATTCTTTTTTTTTATTATTATTTTTCGTACCCAATGCTCAAAAAAAAATGTTTTTAATTAATAAACTGTCTTTTAGTTGTCAAATTAGTACAATTCGTATATTTATATTATTTTATTTTATTTGGTTTGACTCAGATAAAAGTCACAAATAAGTTAGGTTTAGATCTGATCGTTAATTTATTGCGTTCTACGTTTTGTGAATATTTTATGATTTTGTTCTGATAGTTAATATACTTTAAGGATCTTGGCTGCCAGGACCTGTGCCTGGTTATCCATTGTGATTGCAAGGCATAAACTCGCAAACAAAAAACAGCTGTTTATAAAATGGCCAGCTAACAGAATTGCGACTGGCGACTGGCGAGACCGAGGAAAACATGTAGGGTCGTGACGACCTGGTCGCGGCTACCCGGTCGTAGTCGTCAGGGACTGCGAATTTTGGAGGAAACCGTAGCTTTACTGCACAACATCCTGACGTGACCCAAAAAATCTGTACGCATCACGGTGTTCAGCATAATAAAGACTAAGACGGGCGCATATGGTCCGGATTTTGAATCTTTTTGTGTGTTGGACAGCGTTATTAAACATATGGTAGAATCAAGCACCGTATACATATGCGTAATTATAATAAAGATTAGAAAATAATATCCTGTTAATAATTATTAACGGGATATCATTTTCTAATCTTTATTTAACAAATCTCTTTTTTTTTCACTGGTAATGATGTAAGTTTATCTGTTTATAATAGATTATATTAATCCTAAGGGATAAGGTTATATTTATATTTATCATTATAATATTATTGCGCTAAATTTGATTGTTTTGTACGAAAATATTTTAAGAACTTAAAAACGTTTACCCCCGCATAGGGCCGGATTTACTAAACATGCCGCCCCACCCGGATGCACCCCTTTAAACGAAAAATTAGCAAATATATATATATATATATATATATATATATATATATATATATATATATATATATATATTACCATGAAATATTGAATAATTTAATGCAATTTAATGTTTTGCGTTAAAATTACATAAAGTTTATTAGTTTTTTCTAAATATTTAACCAATTTTTTATCAATTTAGTCCAAAAAATTAAAACTGCTCCATCTATTGTTAAATATTTAAACCTGATATCTGTCACAACAATCTGACATAACCTTCAATTTTTGCATTATAATTTGTAAATATGTGCTAAAATTGAATAAAAATCTTTTTTAAGTACTGATTTGATAAAATTATTACCCTTGTCCGCAGTTTAAAGTCATACAGTGTTTCATGTCGAAGAAAAACACGTATAGTCATTCCGCGCTCGCGGGACCGTCATACTCGCCTGCCGGTTCGTATGACAAACTTTCCGCTCGCGCGGAATATACTATTCCGATCTGCGATTTTTTTATTCAGTGTCAGTTAATGTTAGTAACTAGAGCAGGAGCTGATTCTCTCCGTGTAGGAACGGGGCCAAAATCATACCAACATACGAAAGCTGACATTATAATTATTATGATTATCAAAAGAAAAGATGTCAATTTTAAAAATTTGGAAAATAAAATAAAATTTGATGCTCAGTTAAGAAGAATACTTTGGTGCCGTTTTTATAAAAAACAACTATTTTTTCTACGACTGCTTTGGAATGTAAGCAAATACACTCACTTTTTAAACATAGAATGAATACATTCTAGCTCTAGATACGGAATGAATATTCCGTATCAAGAATGAGCACATGTAGTGCCATCTCTTGTTTATAAAAGTAAAGAAAACTCTCGAGAAAACTGTAGCAAAATTAGCAAAAATATATATATTTTACCATGAAATATTGAATAATGCAGTTTTGCGTTAAAATGACAGTTTACTAGTTTTTCTTAATATTTGACCAGTTTTTAATCAATTAAAACTGCTCCATCTATTGTTAAACATTTAAAACTGATATCTGTCACAACAATCTGACATAACCTTTAATTTTTGCATTATAATTTGTAAATATGTGCTAAAATTAAATAAAAATCTTTTTTAAGTACCTACTGATTTGATAAAATTATTAAATAACATTAATTGCTTTATTTAAAAATATGTGTTTTGTTGCATTTACAATGTCGAGTCACAAAAAACATTGTCTTTAACCTTGTCCGCAGTTTAAAGCCATACGGTGTTTTATATTTGCAGTCGAAGAAAAAGTATAGTCTACAACACGTATGGATTAGTCATACTCGCCTGCCGGCTCGTATGACAAACTTTACGCTCGCGTGGAATATTGTCTATTCCATACTAGTTATAGAATATACTATTCTGAACATTTAATAAAGTGCGCTTTTTTTTGTTTTTTAATTTTCAACTTTTCTTGTCTAAATTTAGACCTCGCCTTCCTTGTTGAAATTAATTAAAATAATATTTATATGTTAACATAATTATATTTCAATTATAAATTTGATTTTTATGTTAAAGTCCAAACGAAATATATGTTTAATAAACATACAGCCTGTTCCAGAACTCGCGTACAGAAATTTGAGGGTATATTAAAAACCCTCTGGAAAAAATCAAAAAAATGTCAAAAAAGATCCATCTTCGTTCAATTCAAAAATAAGAATGCTTTAAGTGGACCAATACTGTTACTGATGTTAAATTACCTTTAAAAGTTGAATTTGTAGCTATGGAAGCAAATTTAATTATTGCAAGTACCTACTCTGTAGGTTGACATGTGTAGTGAAGTGGTATTTTTACTATTAAATATTTTTCTACTAATGTAGTGATGTAGAATATAATTCGGTTATAGCCGAGCAGTTAATAATAACTTTTATTATAACTTACTCAGTTAGGTTGGCCATACAATCTTCTATCGTATTTAAAGTATACCCGAGCGGAGAATATACTTAACCACTTATCACTTTATTCGGGAGCGGGTATTCTAGGAGACGGCGCTTTGGAAACAGATAAAACGATTTCTTTTTAACTTAAGAATAATATATTAAATAAATGTGAATAAATTCTTCAAGAACATAAAAGATCAATTCTTTCTTCTAAGTCCTACTTCTATGCAAAGCCCTTAAATTCTAATTTCCATTATATATTAGTTCTCCATTAAATATTTCTAAATTAAAACATACTATGTTTGAAATCCCAACCATTCGCAATCATTTTCAAATCCCAAATTATTGTCCACATTTTTCTTAGTGTAAATATTAGTACTGGTTCGTATAAGTCATTCAAATTATTTTACAAAATACTTTTCAAAGTTAATTAATATTCGTCAAAATTTCTATCAGTGTTCATGCTAACAATATTTATAAGTGTCCAATTATTTTCATGTCGGATAATACAAGTCTCAAAATTTTTCTAAGTTTTAAAACTATTTGTAATTTAAAAATAATTCTCAAAAATTATTTCTCACAGAAACTACATTTTCACTTTTGACACTACTGTATACTATTTAACTAACAAGACAAAAAACTATTCAAGAATGATCACCTCTAATATTTGGAGCTCTATTTATTCTCTTCATAAACCCATAAATTAAAATGAGGCATATTTAGGTCACACGCGCTAATGTTTCAGGCAAGAATATCTAAATGCCCCACTACCAAAGTTCAACGATTTTTACTTAGAGGGGTCCGAACAAAACCCGAAAATATCCGACGTTACTCATGCTTGCTTTTAAGAATTAGATCTTATAGGCTATGTATATTAAAATAAAATTTTAAAATTATACGGATCATAACATAGCTCTCCCCCTAATTTTTGAAAAATGATAAGCATTTTTCAAAAAGAAAATGTGCAACATTTTCCTGTTCGGTTCTTGCTTAAGTTGGAATTTTAAAACACATTACAAACACCAAAAACCTATATCTAAATCATAAGAACAACTAAAACAATACTTTTAAGAACAACAAGTTATATCTTCCTTATACGTTTTATAGTTAATAATTTACATTATTACTTACATAAACTTTACAATAGGCTTCTCTATTTTATTCATTATACCATAAACTTCAATAAAAAAAACTTGCTAAGTTATATAGTTAATAATATGCAATATTATACAACTTTAATAACTGCAACTTCGCACACTTAAAAAAAAAATTATACCATTAATGAATAACCCCTTACATATTTCAACAAAAATAAAGTTCAATATTCATATAGCCACTTATTGGACTAAGTATTTATAATCATTCGTTACTTACTATATTCGAAATATCCCTCGTATTGATACAACTTCTACTACTTTTCCGAGAATCTCTAACTCATTTTATAATTAATTACATTTATTTAAAAAAAAAAAAATATACTATAGTATTCGCAAAATTTATTGCGACCAACCCCACTCACTATTTGTCGACTATTTATCGGTGCCTATTTCATACTTCATAAAATACTACCCCTTTTTTTTAGTTTTAAAACAAAAATTCATTCCTCCACTTGGGTAACGTCATGGCTCCTGTCACCAGGTTCCATGGAAATTTTCTTTGGTAACTGCAAATTATTGCGAATTAACCAAGACTGTTTGGTTCTGTGTTAAAAACACTACCTAACCCCCTGATTTAAAGTTTGAATCTTTACTTAATTGTAATACTTTTTGTCAAATTTCTTACTATTTCCAGATTTTAATAATCGTACTATCGTAATACTATTTGCGAAATTTTGCGCACATTTTCGTAAATTTCTTACAAATTTTTCAAAAACCCAAAACTCCAAATCTGCACCATTTTATAACTTCCACTTTTGCTTAAGTAGCAAATTTAAAAACATAAAGGACTATGTCCTTCTTCAAACTTTTCATGTAACAACCAAGTGTTACTTATTATAACACCAATTTCTCGGACCTGTAATATAATACGTCAATATATTATACTCCCAACTCGATATTTAACTTTACGTAACGTATCCCTCTAATATCCTAACTTTCTACGTAATTTCCAAGATAAATCCCAATAAAAATAAACCTACATTGCAATGAATCGCAGGCGTTCTCAAGTTATCATATAAATGCTTTGAGACAGAATAAATTTATTTGGCTTACTTTAAACTACGTTAAGCTGTTTTACGATATATTACGCTTTTTTACCAACTGGTTAATTATTTTTACATAACATAACCCTCATAACCCACATATATTCCAAACTTTTACGTAAATTATAATAAAAAATCATCCTACATTGTAGGCGTTCTTAAGTTATTGTAATAACTTTTCTGAGACCTTTCCGATATTTTATTTTATTTACACTCTATATTACTATAGGCAGAAAGACTACGTTAGCCTTCTGAAAGTAAAAGCTTAATAAATATATTTATTATTAGTTACATATATGCGATATGCGCACACCTTTTATACGATATTTCGAATTCACCAAAAATACTAAAAAACAAAAACATAACTCATTATTGAACTTCATTTTGTTTATACATATGTTTTACCCAATATACCAAAAATTGTATCTTTCATTAAAAAACATTACTGGTATTTTAATATCCCCAACCAAAATAAATTTAATAATATATAACTTGCTGCCTTAATTTATTTTTGAACTGGACTTTTAAAACCTTTGATAACCTTTAACCTTAGTTTTTTCACAAAAAAAAACTGTTACTCAAATACATTTTAAAACCAATACAACTTTTTAACCTTTGTCCACAGAAAACTATTTTTGTTATAATTTTCATAAAATAAAACTGGCTTTCCCTATTTTTACAAACATTTAAATGGGAAAGCAAAATATGCGACCATCTGTGACAATATGTGACTGTCTATCTCATTGTGCAATAAATATCTTGCCTAAACAAAATAAAGTTATATAAACCAACGATAAAACTGTAAATTTCATAAAAAAAATAAAATAATTAAATACACGGAGAAAAATATAGTTACGTTCAGTTTGGCCAGTACTGAACAAACGGTATTTTTCCATAAAACTGCAGGTTTTCTCAGACTATACTAAACAAATTCGCTTTAACTTAAAATTATTTTTAAAAAACTATAAACTGATATTAAAAAAAATAAAATATTATTTCTAAAGAAAATAAAAGTCTGAGAAGATAACAAAAAAATACTCATCACGTTTGGGGTAGCTAATCCCATACGAATAAATACTTTTTTTTATAAACTGATTATTCACATCTCCCATAAGATAGATAAAATTGTTTTATAAATATACTAAGATAAAAAATGAAGTCTCAAAATAAACCATTAAATTTTCAAATCGTAAACACTATTAATTTTTATTACATAAACACTTTCTAAGACCCAGCGTGCACCTGTGGGTGAAGAGAGACTTACGTATTTCCTATACACTGAAAGCAACATTACAAAATTATAATAAAGTGGTTCTTAAAATATTTTTTTTATAATAAAAAAAAATCAGAAATCAACTAAACATTTTTCAAGATATTTAAACTACATCCAAGTAGGCATTCCTTACATATAAAACCCAGATATTTTTTTGTTGTAATTTTTAAACATTTTGTTTAAATTTTCACACTAAATAGGCTAAAAAAACATAAAATATTTCTGTTTTCATTAAAATAACAATCAAATTCCAGTTTAAAAAAAATAATTAATACATGATAATCGTTAGAAAAAAAAAATCATACTAGGTACACTTTAATAAAAAAAAAATTAATTTCTATAAAAAAAATTCAAAATTTAGTTTTCAAGAAAAATTTAATCAAATATAACCCTTAGAATAAAAGATAAAAAATTATACTGTAGATATGCGTTAATAATAAAAAATCAAATTTAAATTTCCCAAAAAAAAAAATAATAAAATAAAAAAAAAAATATTTCTTTAAAAAAAAAAAATTATTACTTAAAAAAAATTCTGTACTATTTAATGAAAGAAAAAAAAATCTTACTATAAGTTCCAAAAAATAAAAAAAAAAATTCTGAGAATAATTATAATTATTGTAGGCTTTAATAAAAATATCATCTTAAAAAAAAATTAATAAAATACAAACCTAAAAATAAAAAATTAATTACGTTTTTTTTTTATTAGTACTAAAAAAAATATCGAAAAAATAAAAATATCCTGAAAAATTATTCCATTAAATAAAATAAGGTACACGCTAATGAATAAAACTAAATATATATTTTCTTTCCGTCCAGTTCAAATTAAAATTATCAAATACTCTAAACCTAACCTGACAAAGAAAAAATACTATTGAAAAAAAAATATTTCCCAAGTATCAAATCGTATTTTTATACTTTATTTTAAAGACAAAAAATTCTACCATTGTAATATAATGGAAAACTAAAAAACCAAAAACTGAACAAAAAACACTTATAATTTCCAAAAAATTTAAATACGATTTCATACTTTACAAATCTACAACGAATAACTTGAGAAAAAACATACCAACATTTTTGAAAAAAAAAAAAAATAATTTTTCCCTTCAATTTATATTTTGCTATAGGCCATAAAATTCTGCAATTTTTGCAAAATATCACCCTTCTTCCATTTTCATGATGCGGCCATTTTTTGATGTTTATCAGCTTTTCCAAAAATCTCCTTGCCTTTTCTGCCATTATTTAAGTTTCTGAAGTGTCTGTTCCCTTAGCCTATTTTTGATTTTAAGCAAAAATAATCCAGTCTCACATCAAAAACGATTTTTTAAATTTATTTCTCATAAAAAATAAAATCATTCATATTACCGACTCTTTTGTCATAATTTCGTTTCTTAATTGATTTTTTTTATTAATTACTTCTGCACAAAAATCGCTTTTGTCCCGTATGACTTGAACACCATTGTAGTGAAGTGGTATTTTTACTATTAAATATTTTTCTACTAATGTAGTGATGTAGAATATAATTCGGTTATAGCCGAGCAGTTAATAATAACTTTTATTATAACTTACTCAGTTAGGTTGGCCATACAATCTTCTATCGTATTTAAAGTATACCCGAGCGGAGAATATACTTAACCACTTATCACTTTATTCGGGAGCGGGTATTCTAGGAGACGGCGCTTTGGAAACAGATAAAACGATTTCTTTTTAACTTAAGAATAATATATTAAATAAATGTGAATAAATTCTTCAAGAACATAAAAGATCAATTCTTTCTTCTAAGTCCTACTTCTATGCAAAGCCCTTAAATTCTAATTTCCATTATATATTAGTTCTCCATTAAATATTTCTAAATTAAAACATACTATGTTTGAAATCCCAACCATTCGCAATCATTTTCAAATCCCAAATTATTGTCCACATTTTTCTTAGTGTAAATATTAGTACTGGTTCGTATAAGTCATTCAAATTATTTTACAAAATACTTTTCAAAGTTAATTAATATTCGTCAAAATTTCTATCAGTGTTCATGCTAACAATATTTATAAGTGTCCAATTATTTTCATGTCGGATAATACAAGTCTCAAAATTTTTCTAAGTTTTAAAACTATTTGTAATTTAAAAATAATTCTCAAAAATTATTTCTCACAGAAACTACATTTTCACTTTTGACACTACTGTATACTATTTAACTAACAAGACAAAAAACTATTCAAGAATGATCACCTCTAATATTTGGAGCTCTATTTATTCTCTTCATAAACCCATAAATTAAAATGAGGCATATTTAGGTCACACGCGCTAATGTTTCAGGCAAGAATATCTAAATGCCCCACTACCAAAGTTCAACGATTTTTACTTAGAGGGGTCCGAACAAAACCCGAAAATATCCGACGTTACTCATGCTTGCTTTTAAGAATTAGATCTTATAGGCTATGTATATTAAAATAAAATTTTAAAATTATACGGATCATAACACATGTTGATTATTATGACATAAATATTTATTAATGTCAAAAAACCACCGCCGGATGGAGTGACCCTGTAAAAATAGAATATTTGATAGCCTCTGTCGGTTTTGTCAAAATATAATAACCTAAAAAGATTCTAAAGTTGAAAGTCTCAAACAATGCACGCGTCAACAATTAAAATGCAACCATAGTTACTAATAAGTAGGGAAAAACTAATTTGTAGGTAATTTAACATCAGCAACAGGATTGGTCAGATTAAATAGCTTCCTTTTTAATTAGTATTGAAGATGGATTGTTTTTGAAATTGTTTTCATATTTTCCAGAGGGTTTTTAATATACCCTCAAATTTCTGTACGCGAGTTCTGGAACAGGTTGTATTTGTAGGACTTTGGAAAACAAATAATTATTTATTGATAGTCAAAGCTTTGGTGGACTAAATAGTATTTAATATATTTGCGGGCAAATGCGTCGTCAATGACGGGTCAATGACAAAAAAGCCCAACAAAACCAACGAAATAATAACTCTTCTCTCTAGAATAGGCATTTCATTTGTAAAAACTGACAAAAACGTAGCCAACATATACATTTGTCTGTCTTACTCGCACAGCTTTGTTCTAACAGAGACAACAATAACAGTTATTGGTAACTGTTATTGTTCAGGCCTGAATATACCTACTATTTGTTTACAAACAAACCGAGATATTGGCGATACTTTATATTAACGAGATGCGTATTCTAGAGAGAACAGTTGTTAGTTCGTTGATCACAGCCAACGAACTAATAACTTTTCTCTCTAGAATAGGCATTTCATTTGTTAAAACTGACAAAAACGTAGCCAATATATACATTTGTCTGTCTTACTCGCACAGCTTTGTTCTAACAGAGACAACAATAACAGTTATTGGTAACTGTTATTGTTCAGGCCTGAATATACCTACTATTTGTTTACAAACAAACCGAGATATTGGCGATACTTTATATTAACGAGATGCGTATTCTAGAGAGAACAGTTGTTAGTTCGTTGAACAAAACTGATCATGATCAACTTCGTAGTATGCTAGCATCCCACACAGCACAAACACGTTCCTATTATATACATAGAATATTCTCCGGGAATATTGAAACATTATAAGAACATTCCCACAATGTGCTGATATCACCATAGAAAGTTCTGCACATTCAAATGTTCACTATTTTGAAAATTCTAAGAACGTTCTGAGAACATTTGATGTAACATTTATAGAATATTTTAGAATATTTTGGTAATATTTATAGAATATTCTTAGAATATTTTGGTATATTTAAAAAGTATTTTTGCGAATATAATCGATTCGTTTATTTGTGTTGCTTTATTTAGACCAATTGCATACATCTTCCTTTTATGAAGCAATTATCGCAGATATTCCTCATGCTCGCCCGCCCTTAACGAAAATTTAGGGTGGTAGGCGTATCTTAAGAGACACCTACCCCCCTTTGAATTCAAAGCCTAAACTACAAAGGTTTCCGGGCCCTGAGTATAACTATACTCTGGTTTCCTTGTCGGCATATTTAACTTAGGTTGGCAGCCCTGCTTAAGAGGTAAATTTAAATGCGTTTGAGACTGCAAAATATGATTTACCTGCTCAAGTCCGGTTTGTGCACCATTTATACCCGCGCAGATCCGTCATTTTTAATAGGGATGTATTTTATGTCAGATATAAATTTAATTTTGATTTAAATATAATATATTTTTTAATCTAGAGAAAACATTCTATGCATATGCATAGAATGTTATTATTTTTAAGAGATTGTTATTGTTATGTTCTATAAATATTCTCGATAATATTCTACAAGAAGTATATTGTCACCTTTTCAGAATGTTCATAGAATATTCTGTGCTGTGTGGGATGGTACGGGCCGGTTAGGTTAATCAAATAATATAAATTTTAATAAAAATTTTATGGTGAGATGCTTGCCCTTGTTTGGTATTTTGCTATTTGACCCGTCCATTTTGGTGGGGGGTAACCAAGCTTTTTTTGCGCCGTACCAGACCTAATATGAATTCACGTGCCATATGCATATATTCCATTCTTCAAGACTATTATTCGTGTCTGAATGGAGATTTCTCCCGTTAGTTTAGACAGGGACAAAAGTTCTACCCAAAAAGGATAGAAGACATACATACACTCCCACTTCCACCTTACCAAACAAATTCTGTATTTGTTCTTTGTTGAACAAATACAATATTTACTTGGCCGGGCGAAAAGTGTAAAGAAATTACTGGCGCCATCTAAATTTTAGTAGAATTATCTTATTCTACAGATTCACATTAGCTATGTTCGTTCGTGCTGCTCACTGCTACACCTTCCGGCCAACCAAATAAATACTGTATTTGTTGTGTGAAAAACAAATACAGTATTTATTTGGTTGGCTGGAAAGTGTAGCATAAATGAGATAGAGATAGGGTAGACGTCTTTTGTTTCATAATTCTAGTTGTAGAGAGCTCCATTAGACTGCAGCAAAATTGTGCTAAAAAGCGAGGATAATATCAATTCGGGTCCGGTTCTCGTAACTCCGTCTGAGTAGAATCCCTTATATCAGAGCAGCATAATACGTTTTAGGTATGAGTCACTTCCAATGAACTAATAACTCTTCTCTCTAGAATACGCATACCGTTAATATAAAGTATCGCCAACATCTCGGTTTGTTTGTAAACAAATAGTAGGTATATTCAGGCCTGAACAATAACAGTTACCAGTAACTGGCGGTCGCCCGATCCGCTGACTATCGTAGACGCTTCTTTTTTTGCAAATATTTGAAAAAACGACAGAATATTTTAAATGAAAATATTTGGTCATCGCTCCTTAATACAATTTTTGATAAAAAAGTTATCCACTTTTAGGTAAATGATTTTAATTTAATGACTCGTATTTTAACAGACATAATAGAATATCTTATTAATGAATAAATAAATACTTATTATAATTATTAATTTTAAAAATTAAACGTTTTGAAAATTTGTGGGTTAAATTAGGCTTAAGATATTAATTGAAATACAAAAAGCCGTATACCTACAGCTCTATAGAGACGAGGAATAATAAAGTTAAGAAATTAACTTGTCATGGTGGGTTTAAGAGAGATATTTAAATTTAAATAAATTTTTATATTTACTACAGAATACCGTAGAATAAGTATACAGGGTGTATGGTACATGGATAGAAAGTTTTTAAGGAGTGACAGCCTAAGTAACACGCTTACATTCTACAGCTTAAATTAGCTGTACCTCGCATTTTAAACCAGCGTTTGCTGTATTTAGGATTTTTTATTAAGCTGTTTTTAACACTTTACATCCACTGTAATAGCTATAATCGACTTGGCGCAGCCAATAAATAGTACAAAATAACACCACAGCTATTTGTGTTCTTTTTTATATACTTTAAAACTATCTTAAAACAATCAAAAATAATAGAAATTTAATGCATTTTAAACCCGCTTAATGCTATCATTATTGCCTAGAGTCACTCACTCTTATTGTCAAAATGGTTATCCATCCGGCGGTAAATAATGAAACTAATTTATTACAGAAATCTGTAACCTAAAATAATATATAGATATTATTATACAGGAAGCTTGTCTTACTTACAGCCTATAGAGCCGGCTAACATGATGTAATAGCGTCGCCATTTTTTGCTTTCCTTAGTAAAAAAAAGATGAAAATCTAAAAAAAAATCTAACTTATGAAACTCTTTTACTGTTAATAACATAATATCCTGTAAATGACATTTATTGAAAATTTTCGGACTGTGTATAAAGAAAAATAAATAAAAAAATTAAAAAAAACTTTATTAACATCAATTTATTTTAACTAATCTTCATTATTGCTGGGGCCCGTGAATTATAACAAGTTTTTGTCATCACTTTTCCCAATAATATCTTATTCGCAATTATTTGTCAAACAATTTATAAAAGTCCATTTGTTATCACAATAATAATATATTGTTATTTCATCTAACAAAGATATTTCTAGAACAGAGTAAAGTTTATGACAATATTTTATTATTAAATTCCCTAAATTTTTTTAAAAACATTTAGATATTTTTATCGTTTTATGTTGGCAACAAGAAAATACAGAATATAGCTGTAGTCTATCTTTAGGACGTTTCTAAAAGCGATATTCCAGTTTCTGTGAAACCTGCACAGCAACTATGTACTGACTCTCCTAAATTGGCCAAATGCTCGCTACAACCGCTGCAAATCTCGTTTATAGAAAGCTGTTACAGCCAAGCTGGCTTTAATTTGACAACGATGACGTAGTGAGAAAGAATTTATAGCTACTTGTGCTACTTGGGAGAAGAGCTCATCTTGAGTCTATTAGACCCAATATACTCTTATACAAAGTCCCACCGTTTTTGAGTTATCGGCCCTTTTAGATATTTTTGCGAAATAGTTGAATTTTTCTCTGTACATATTATTTTTTATGATACTAAATACTTTTAGATTTCCTAAATAAAAGTCAAAATATGTAGGCCAATTTATGATTTAAAATGCAGAGGTTCGAATTTATTCTAAGCAAAATTTTCTCAAAAACTGCACTAGTTCAAGGGAATCAAGTAGTTGTAAAAACTTCTCTGTTGTATATCCTTTCCAATAGTATAGAAAGTTGTGACAAAATTTTTAAGAATTTCTTTGTATTGTCCTAAAGGAACTGTGGAAATGATTTTTGTAAATTTTGGTTGATAACTAAGCAAATACACTGCCCATCAAAAGGCTTTCCCATTTTCCACCCCCGTGTCAAAATTCCGTTCCGTTCAGCTTCATGCATATAATTCAAGTCCATGTGTAAATATTTTTTTACATTGTAAATAAAAGTTTATTTCAATATTGAATTATTTTTGATGAATTTTTAATTAAATCAAAATAAATTTTACGGGAAAAACTAAAAATAGATAAAATGGTTAGTATTTTCCGAAGTGCTAAATAAACATTATCATTATTACTTCTATTTTCGGACCGTTTTGCAAAAGTATTATTCTGGGTTTTATTTGCACCGCTAGAAATATTTTTAGTTATTTGAACAGACGAAAATGTCTTCTTCTTTTTTCTTCTTCCTTTTTTTTTGCCTTTTCTCAGTGAGATAATTAGCCAGATCCCTCTTAGTTACTCAATTCACCAAGAGTGGTTCTTGTCTGGCTTGGCACCATGCACACGCCTGTTTTGATTATAGAAAATTTTCAGTCTTCTGTAAGACCTTTTCTTTTTCTTTTCCTTCTTGTCTTTTCGTGTTTGCTGTTGGTTGTGTTAGCTGTTGACAAGGCTGTTTTTTCTAATTTGTAATTATATTTGCGCATGCGCAAGTATATAAAAAAATTCTGTAGGTATAAAAACTTCTTCACGTGTTAGTTGCTTCCAAATTAAAATTTATCAGGATTATAAATGATTAAAAAACATAAAATTCTCTTCTTACTCCAATATAATCACATGTTCATTATTTTACTGCACATCATCCATACATACAATTACTATAAAATATATAAAATCGAATCCAGGGCATATCTAAGATAGCAAATAAATAAATAACTATACTAAAACACTTGATGCTAAAAATTAAACGCGATTAACGGATAATTCTTGCCAAAATTACATGTTCCTCGTTTCACGGGTGAAAAGCAATTGGAAAATGTATTGTATAAGAGGACAGTTACTGTATACATGTAGTCCTCTAACTAGACTAGTCCGACTACTTAAGGC
This sequence comes from Brachypterus glaber, assembly GCA_958510825.1. NCBI lineage: Eukaryota > Metazoa > Arthropoda > Insecta > Coleoptera > Kateretidae > Brachypterus > Brachypterus glaber. Next base: position 6,962,685 of record OY294044.1, on the reverse strand, counting down.
CTATCCAGAAGCTTGCATAAGAACATAAAACATAAGAATGCGATGCTGTGATTGGCTTACAAGATACATGGCGGCACATTACGCCAATCACGGCATCACATTGTTATGTATTGTATTCTTATGCGAGTCTGTGAATAGACACTTAAGAATATGCATATAAAGTTTCATCACGAAACACGGGAAATAAACTTTAAGACACAGTCTAATCTCGAAAATAAAAAGTCCCTTATATAGTGCGTGTCTACAGTCCGCCCCCCCCATATATTGTACAGGGTGATCCGTAACTGCCATGCCAAAAGAGGTGATTCTACATCCAAAAATATGAAAAAGAGTTCCTATAAAGGTTGGTCCGGAAATGAGCCATAAGGGAGCTGCGGCCCTTCGAAGATGACATATTGTATGGGGAACAAAAAAAGGCGTCAAAAAAATTTTAATGCTCCCGGATGATTCTTCATTTAAAACTGAGCAAAAAAGTAGCTTTTTAAAAAGTAAGGTTTTTGGTGGCACAAAATGTTACTTCCTTCTAATTGCATTTTTTTTTAAAACGATAGCTCCTACAGTGTTACACTACAGACATTTTTTATGTATTTTTACTCAAGGAATCTATATTTTTTACAAAAAATCCAAAAAACATACACATAAAAAAGTTTGGGGCAAAAATGTGTTAAGCCTCACATTTTTGTGCGTCTAGGCACGCCTCTGGATAAATTCAAAAATATAAATTAGCATAAAATTATTGTCCTTATTAATATATTGTCCTTAGCATAAAATTATTGTCCTTATTAATACTACTATACATCATGGGCGGATTTAGCGGAGGGGCCATGGGGGCCAAGCCCCCCCCCCCAGTGAGATATATTAGCATATAAATACCTTCAAAATTATATTTTTGGTAAAAGCGCAATTTTTTTCCTTATGGATGCCACCCCCCCATTAAAATGAAATAATAAATCCGCCCCTGGTATACATGCAAAAGCTTGTCGCTCTAGCTTAAAGGGTACCAGAGTTGTTAATTAAAATCCTTATTTTTATTACAATTTTAAAAGGCCGTAGCTCCCTTAGGGCTCATTTCCGGACCAACCTTTAAAGGAACTTTTTTGATATTTTTGAATGTAGAATTACCTCTTAAATATTGGCATGCCAGTTATTGATTTTGTATGGTATATGAAATATTTTGAATTGCATTTGAATAATAATAATAATTTTGTATAATATATGAAATATTTATAATATCGGTCCAAATAAGTTGTTTTTACTAAAATAAATGCAAAAAAAAAATAAGTTTTCGCTTGTTAAACGAGATTATTAGTAAAATGTAAATAATTCACTACCTAGAAATAAAAAAGAAACATAATTTTTGCATATGCCATTAATAAATAAATTGGAAACTACTTGTTGACTTGTGTTATTTGCCTTAGGCAAATTGCCTAATATGCCTTGCGGATTTAGAATCTTTGGTAATAATGCTTCCCAAATATTATATTATGCCTAAAATGTTATGAAAATTGCACCTATACCTGCAATTTATTGTTTTGTTAAAAGCCATCCTCAACGATGCAAAAGAACAGAATGTTAGAGGAAAGACGCCCCCGACGTTCGTTCTGCGCGTCGCGACACCTCTGGATGATATAAAACGTGGTAACGGACGCCAAGAACGGCCGTTTCCCTTACGTAGTGCTTGCGATACACCATCGACATCATCCAGACAGACCAAAACAGGAAGAGGGATTAAAACACACGGCAGCACAGGTGAGTGGTCACATATTAATTAGAAAAAAATACGCAACTTTTGCCGAAAAAAAAGTGTATACTTACGTCGAACAGAGCTTTGTTTGACGGAAAGTTTTTGTGAGAATTAGCGTTAAATGCGTGGTACGTTATGAAAATAAAAAGCTTTACCATGGATAACTGGTGTTAAAAACTGTGAAAAATTAATGGATTTTCGTGATTTTTTCTGTGTTCCACGCTAAAACTTACCTTGCTTATTTTAACTAGCGACACAAATTATTTTTTGAAAATATTTTTTTCAAGAAAATTATTTTTTTTTTTTAGAAAAAGTTGTTAAAAAAGTTATAAAAAAAGTTTTAAAATTTTTTTTTTTCGGAAGACAAAAAATAATTAAAAAAAAAATTTTTTCAAAAAAAGAACTCAAAAGTTTAACCCAGCATAACTTTTTTGTTTTGGGGGATTACTTTGAAAAACAATAAAGATCAAAGTAAAAAAGTACTCTTTACCAAAACACCTAAATTCAATATTAAAGGAGTTTGGACTTTTAAAAAGTAACATTTTTAGTGGCACAAAATGTTACTTCTTCTTAATTGCATTTTTTGAAAACGGTTGCTCCTAGACTGTTTAACTATATAATATTTTTTTATGTATTTTTGCTAAAGAAATCTATATTTATTACAAAAAATTTAAAAAAAATACACAAAAAAAAGTTTGGGGCAAAAATGTGTTAAGCCTCACATAATTTGTCCATCTAGGCATTCCTCTGGAATTTATTGCCCTTATTAATACTAGTATACATGCAAAAGCTCGTCGGTCTAGCTTAAAGGGTACCAGAGTTATTAATTAAAAACCTTATTTTTATTAGAATTTTAAAGAGCCGTACACGGAAAAAAAAAAATTATAGCTAGGAGCGCTATAACACACATACCAAGAAAATTATAATCGCTTATTATATAAATACAAGGCTTTCTCTTACAATTATGGCAGTCAGTGTAAAAATTTATATGAAATACTTTAATTGTTTAGTGAATAATAAAATATAACAAATAGTATGGCATTTATAGCTTAAATAGATTTAATTATTGTCCGTGCTAATAATTTTTATAATATAATAAAATTTCTGTAAATTTATAATAGTGCCTGTAATAAATATAATCGTGTCTGTAATATATATAATCGTTTCCAATTTATTTTTAACATTATTAGTTATTGTGTCCCTTATAATCTATAGCTTAAATCACTATAATTTGCCACTGTTACCAAATATCTTATAATGTATAGCGCAGAGCCCACTAATTTCTTTCCGTGTAGCTCCCTTAGGACTCATTTCCGGACCAACCTTTAAAGGAACTTTTTTTCATATTTTTTAACGTAGAATCAGTTCCTAAATTTTTCGAACTTATTTCTGAATAACCCTGTATCGTTTAAATTTTTATTAAAAATCATTATCATAAATAATTAATTAATATTTTGTTTTCAATATTTTGGTTTATTGCGAAAAATTGCTTAATATTTTGCCCATTGGCAATATTTAAAGTTATAAAAAAATATATCAAACAAATGTATACTAGCGATGATTGCTGTTGAATGTAGACACATTTAGGAGTATACCTTAAAAATTTTAAAGAAATAAAAAACGGTGTTTTTGAGGAATATGTTCTCAAAGTTAATTGGACTCACCTCATTATTGCAGCAACAAAATAGTTTCAAGTTATGAGTAACGTATAAGAAAAGTATGGCTTTTTTAATGGTGAAATCCGTTTTGAGTTACCTCAATTACTATTTAAGTTTATTATTCCATCAATCTATTTTCTAATCATCGTACAGAGTGATATTGGTAGACTGACAGTTTCGGGCTGCTGGCCCTCTTCAGTACCAAGAGTCAACTCTGCACGCTGATTAAGAAAACGTTTTTAGACTTTACTCGCAAAAGGAATATAGCCATTAGATTGATGTATTGCGAGTAAAGTCTAAAAACGTTTTCTTAATCAGCGTGCAGAGTTGACTCTTGGTACTGAAGAGGGCCAGCAGCCCGAAACTGTCAGTCTACCAATATCACTCTGTACGATGATTAGAAAATAGATTGATGGAATAATAAATTAATATTTTTATAATTTTGTTTAAAATTAAAAATTTCTGTCCTTACTATTTAAGTTATTCCACGAGAAAGCAAACTTTTCACAAAAACTAATTTTTAGGGAAAGTTTTTAAAAAATTATCAACAGTAATATCACAAGAGGTAATGAAATGTTCGATAATTTTATTATGGACCCATAAAATAATTTTTCTCAGTAATTTTTCGTTACTAAAAGCTCGAGACCGAAGGTCGAGAGCTTTCAACGAAAAATAAACGAAAAAAATTACTTTAGAGCCAAATTATTTTATGAGGCCATTAAAATTTTCTGAAAATTTCACTGCTCAAGTGGCATTTGACTTGACTATTTTACAAACCATCTAGCAAGAAATAGTATATTATTTACCAAGTGAGAGAAGTTTAACATTTTTGACCTGCGTCAAATTGCGGGATGTGCGCGCTAGCGCGAAGCCCGCAAGACGCGGTCTAAAATGTTAAATCTCCACTCACGTGGAAAATATAGTATTTTTTTCACTACCAGTACAATTAATTAGCTATTTATTTATTTTTTTACTAAAATTTAATGAAAAAGCTTATAAATTTAAAATATCACGCTGGCCGTTCGCGGCCACAAAAAAAACAAATGAATAACATTTCTGGCAGAAATTTTCTGGTGATCTGCTAAAATTATTAAGTTAGAAAGTGTTTCCGTGTTAAGTGTAATAAAATATATAAAAATGGAAAGTGAAATGCAAAGTGATGATTCTGGTACTCCCCCAGAAATAAGAGGACAGGCGAAAACTGTGAGGGAGAATCTATTGTCTCAAAAATCAATATATGGGGGTTGTACCTCTAGTAATCTATGATCCTTACGATAATATATGGGTTGTATTATCTATGGTTGAATATGATGGGCCAATGATTTTCACTTTTCGAAGTGTTTTTTGTAAAACATGTTTTATAGGTACTAATTTAGTTAATATTTTTTAATTTATCATGCAATAAATAAATTTGGTGCCTAAAGACATTTGTAAATAGCAATGTGATTTAATAATTAAGTAAAACGTCAGAGGCCAAAACAGCTGAATAAAAATTCATTATTAACCATGGTGCAATTTCATTATTTTTAGAACCTCTGACGTCATAGGTAGAGAAATAATATTTCTACCAATGAAAAGAACAGTAATAAAGATGTGGTTTTAGGCTGGTAGTGAAAAAAAGCATTTTTTAAACAAATGTTTATTACATGTAATTTTGTGTCAAGTTATTTAGTTTTGCGTATCAAGCCAATCTTTTTAAATATTTAAAAAGCGCACGCTAAAAACAATTGCTATAAACTCTGACGCAAGCGAAAGTTGATTTCTGGTTTTCAAAATAAATTACTGTTAAAATTTAATATTTAATGTGAAAAGTGACAAAATAATTGATTAATTGTTTGCATTAGCTAAGAAAAATGGAAAAGTATAGATTTACACTTGTCAAATTCTTAGAGGAAGGTTTTTTTTCCTAAATTAACTTGGCCTTTATATCTTTAAAAATTGATCAAGAACTCGTGTTTTTGTGATTTTGATAATTTTACAGGTGAAATTATCAGTGTAATTCGAATCTGATTGGTTGAGCAAAAAATAAAGGGATTTTATTGTTATATTATAAGTTTGTAAAATATTCTCTGGATTTTTTTTTTAGAAAATCCTCCAAGCAATCTTCTAATTGACACTTAAGGTAGCCCAAAGTTCTGAAAAATTCGTCACTATAGTGTATTCAACTTGGCCTGCAGGCCTGAATCTGCTCGGATTGGGTCTACTATCATTCTTTCGTGGTACCCGACACTGATAACTCCGCGATTTAAGATAAGCATAACTGCATGCAGTTATGCATGCAGTGATTTGAATGAGGGGTTAATTAGGTGACCCTATTTTTTTTTAAGAAGAAAATACTAAAAAAAAATGTTTATATTTTCACAGATTTACTTCAGTTTTTTGCTTGTTAACAAACATTTTAGTTTGTTAGTTTATAACCTACCAAACCTTGTGATAGGATTTGCACCCATGGACTCAGCTTTACGGAATGTGTACCTTCCGTACATAGAAAAAACGGATTCCTTGAACCAAGGACACGTGTCTTTGGATATGTTCAAAGCCATATTCTCTTGTTTCAAGGCTGGCCTTTTCTTGAACTAAAGTTTAAACCAACAAAAAAAAATAGACAAAAAGTCCAAACTGAAAAACAGATAAAAAACTGATAAACAAACAAACAAACAAACAGACAAACAGACAAACAGACAGACAAAAAGAAAAACAGACAAATAAACAAACATGTTTGTTGAAGCATCCATTTGGTCTTTAAAAGGTTAACTTTTGCTGCATTTCTCCTTCATTTAGCTATACTGGAAATTCAATAAAACCGGCAGTGACGTTTTTGTGAATGTGTGGTAAAAGGCGAAGATCATACCAGTTCGGGTGCGACTCGGGTAATTTCGTCGAAGCTTCGCAAAGGCGGACCCCTTATACGAAAGCAGCAGAGGTATGAGTCACAGCAGGTTTTATTGAGTTTCCAGTATATATTATTTAAATGTATGCTTTAATTACAATCAATAGGCACGATTCTTAAATACTAAAAATAAATTAATAAAATTTTATTTATTTTTAAAACAATTTATTTATCAGTAAAATGCATGATAATAATTTAATTAACTTTAACTAAACTTTAACTTAAAATAAATTAAAATAATCCAGATATCTATGCAAATTTTTGTTACACATAATTTCAAATTCTAGTTTTGTTTTCTAGAACTAAATCTATAGATATATTTTATAACTTATTAGTAAAGTTTATTTTTTTAAGATATAGTTATTTTAAATTTGCCGCTAAATACACCACAATGTCAACATTGACAACTGCATTGTTCGTAAAAAATTATTCAATTTACACAACTAGATTTTCTATCTTATTTTTTTTTTCGGATTCAACTGTACCTAACTCATATCTCCAAAAAATCGATTTTTTTTTTCATTTTCTTTGTAATATATATTTTTAACCATAGTCCTGGACCAGGACTCCTGACCTATGACTATAAATAACTATGGGTTAAGCATTGTAAACATAGTAAAAAAATATATTTACTATTTTGCGACTCTTATGAGCTCATAATCACACGCATTTTCGGTGTCTTATAGGCCCATAAGAGGTCTCTACTTTTTTTTTCTTTTGGGTTGGCAACAGACAAAAGTCTATCTCTTGACGTTTGCCGTGCAATTGGGAACGTCGGTTTAAAGTTCAATTTTCTACAAAATGTTGTGTTTAGGTTATGTTTTACCTTGTTAAAATTGTGGCTTAGTTACTTGCAGTGGAAAAGAGAAGAAATTACTATAAAATGTATCAAAATAATATTCGTTCTTAGAATTTTAAACATAGCGAACACTGTGATGCTAATTCGAAACAAAAATCCCTAAATCAGTCATCAATTTAAATTTGTTTTTTAAAATTTTACAGCAAAATAGAAAAAATTGTATAAAGCACTCGCTTCATAACTCGTTGTTAGCGCACTAGTACTTTAGAAAACTCACCGCAAGCGGCTCGTTTTCTAAACTTGTACTCGTGCGCTAAAAACGTATGTTATGAAACTAGTACTTTAATATACTATTAAATATGAGATATTTCTTATTAATAAAATTTTGTATTTGGATAACTTAATCTTTATTTTATTAACACTTGAAATAGCTCCTTTTTTCCAAAGGATGCTTATTTCGTATTTTGAGGTTATGTGGGATTCTATAGGTGCGTTCCTTTGACAATAAAAGAGTTGTTTTCCTCAGATGCACTTTATTTGGGAACCAACGTTCGGAATCCAAGCGGATACAATCATTTATCTTACAATCAGGTTTTATACAGGCAGGGCCCCAATACTAACTAGAGAACGGCTGGACGGCTAACAAGTGTAACGGACAACACGCGTGGTACCATCGTTTTCATAATAAACGCTTACACCTAAAAATGTTACAGATTATATTGAACTTTATCAAGGTCTCTTTGACATTTATTTGTCAAATATTATTATGACATTACTTGTTAAAATAATTCACATTAGTTATGCCGCAGCTTACAAATTATCAAAAATGTATTATAACAGCAAGAATAAATGACGGGATAAGTGTACGTGAAATAGCCACTGAATTAAATGTTGCAAACAGCACTATAATGCGAGCAAAGAAAAAACTTGAGGAAACTGGACAGATTAGCAGAAAGCGGGGTTCTGTTCGAAGTAGAATGAGTAGTGCAGAAGAAGATATGCAATTAATGAATTATCTGCGGGAAAACCCTTTCCATACCGGAATCAGAGCGAGGGAAGAAACTAACTTTCCTGGGTCATAATGCTGAAGAATTACGACAGGCCATCATTGAGGCTTGGCACGCAAAAATTACACCAAATTACACAAACCAACTGTTAGAATTACAAAGAAGATTTTTTTATTTTTGATATCTTAAAATAAGTCACTCTTGATGATGTTTTTTTTTCTTTATATTTTTGAAGACACTATTTTGAAGAAAAAAACATTATCCCATGAACCGTAAGAGTTGTACAAAAAGCGCTTAGTGTTTTGGATTTTAAAATCAAGCAGGGCAAGTTATAAAGACTTTTTTTGAGATCAAATCAAAAATAAAAAATAAATTCCTCTTTGTAACTCTATCTGGAGACATACTGTATAAATATCATTTATAATAAAATTTGTTAACCTTTTTGCTTATAAGCATATATGCTTAAAGACAGTTATAGGACTTGCACTATATAATATAGACTGTACTTTAACCTTACTTAATTATTACGGAAAATGTCAGTGTCAATCTTAGTAAAGTACATATACCGCAACTAAAAATTTAAAATGTTGGGGACCTCAGGGTTCTGTGATGTGAGCGTTTTCTATGAAAATGATGGTACGGACAACATGAACCATGATCAACTGAGCAATAAAAGAAAACTACGTTAAATTCAGGATTAATTGGAGTTTAGAAGTTTAAAGAATATTATAAATTAAAGAATAGTAATTACCTGAGCGGTAGTCTGATATCGAAATATGTTAACTAAGCCGGAGCTTCAGCTGATCGGACGGCGGTAATTAAAATAGACGAAGGCAATGGGTCGGCGTGCTAAGTGACCCGCGTGGCACCACCTGGCGGGAGGTGGGACCGGAACCGCAAATTTAAAAAGGCGCGGCTTTCAAAAATGTCTCGTTAAAAACTTTTACATGCCCTTTAGTTGAGTGCACTTTTAAATCTAACGCTTTAAACGGAAATGAAAGTTTTAATTTATAATTAATATTAAAGTATAAATTAAAATTAATATATAAGATATATTAATTAATATATTAAGATATATAATGCTTCGCATTCTGTAGTATACTCGCCGTATTTTTTTCCTTTTTTTTTATTGTTTTAAAGTTTAGCCCCCAATAATTTTTTTGGTCTTGACGTTGATCGCACTTTTCCTTCTATTTTTTTGAAGAGTATTTTCTCCTGAAAAAATGAAGTTTTTTGGAGATTTTATTTTTTTATTTTTGATATTTTAGCCCACAATAACTTATTGCTTTCCCATTTTAAAGAGTTTCAAAATTTCGGAAAGCATTGTATTCGTGCAAAAATTTTCAAAATTTTTCTTTTGTGTATTTTTGCGTTTTATGACATTTTATGTCGATATAAATCAATTTCAAGCAATAAAAAATTGTCGATCGGTCGATCAGTCTGTGCGGGAAATCTTGTGGGCACGATAACTTAAGAACGCTTTAAGCTAGAGATTTAAAATTTGACATACAGGTATGTTACTAAAAGTTCTAGCTCGGGATGTTTTTGGTGAACATTGGGGAGCGGCAAGGGGGGCAAATGGGGAAAAATACATTTTTTTTGAGGTTGTTAAAATTGAATCTGATAAAATAAAAGTCCAAACTCCACCCCGAGGGGGTAAATATTTTTAAATATTTTCAACATTTTCGTCAAAATTGGTATATAGGGTTTTTTCGGGTTGACAAATATGAACCTGATAATATCCTTTTCTAATTTCACCCCCTGAGGGGGTGGAGGGTAGTTTCCGTGAAAATTGGTTTATTGGGTTTTTTGAGGTTGCTGAAAGTGAATCTGATAATAAAAAAGTTCGTACTCCACCTCCTGAGGGGCAGGGGGTAGTTTTCTTGAAAATTTATATATTTGGGTTTTGAGGTCGCTAAAACAGTGTTTTATAATATTTTTTTAAATTTCACCCCCTGAGGGGTGGGGGTAGTTTTTGTGATAATTGGTATATTGGGGTTTTTGAGGTTGCTGAAAGAGAATCTGATAATAAAAAAGTTCTAACTCCACCCCCTAAGAGGCGGGGGGTAATTTTCGTGAAAATTGGTATTTTTAAGGTTGCTAAAAGTAAATATAATAATAAAAAATCCATTTTACAAGCGGAGGTGTAAAATGGAAAAGCTCTTTTACTGGGCAGTGTATTTTTGGGGTAATTTTTTTTAATTTCAATAGGCTTCGTGTCCTTGCAAAGATTGATTTTTCCTGAAAATTTAAAGTCGATTGCATTATTCTTTTTTGAGTTGTGCGGAACAGAAAACGTGACAGGCAGACATCCGTCCAAACGGACGGACATTTGCGGACAGACGGACGGACTTTTTTAAAAGTGGTTTAGAATTGTAAAAAAAATATTTTATCCAATACATACACATAATAACACTTACCAGCTTTATTTTAAATATATAAACTTAATAATAACCCCCGCGTGGCTTTTACTTTATTGAGTGGATAATTATTTATTTTACCCACTCAACTGTCACTTGTCAAATTATTTTCTTGTAAATGTCATTAAAATTTTTAATAAAAATATGAATTCCTAAGCTATTTATTGGATAAAACCTTGTATGGCAATCATGGGCAATATCTTACTTTACCCACTAGTACCATAAATAACTAATTTTGGACAAACATTTTTTTTTGTCCAAAGTGAACGTAAAATGTTACTCTGCTGTGAGGCTGCGAGGAGTATAATAATTAATTTATAAACAACACCTACACATAATATGCGTATTACCGGTTATACCATATACCATATCTAATCTTTTAATGGACCACTAACTTTACATCGGTTTTCATTATAAATTTATCGTTTTTGTTGCGTACAATAAGATTAAAGATTAAGTTAAACTTAATAGTTAAGGTGCAAATTATTATTAATAAGCAGAAGTCGGAACGAGGCATTTATTTACCGGGGGCTCGCAATAATTTTTAAAACTAATTTTTTAAGTAAATAGTCATTTTAATAGTATATTGTTTTACTAAAAGGAAAAGTTTTTTTTTACTAGTCTGTAGAATTTACGGACGACGCGAAGCGGAGTCCGGAAACTACAGACGAGTAAAAAAAGCACTTTTCCTCTGAGTGAAACATACTATTTTTTCTTCAATCATCCTATATATTTTTTTAATTAAAATAGACCAATAAAACCCTTTCGAAATAAACTTAAACCTTCCTTAGCTCATTTTAAATTCTTTTCGTAGGCTAAATCGTACAATTTTCGCGATTTCGATGGTAACTTGTCTAATGTAGCATTTGCATTCTCGGAGAGATTTGTAGGTGTATAAACCATATATTCTTCTTCAATCATTTTTAATCAATTTCACACAAGGTTTTTGCACAGAATCTTGAGTCAACCACCTGTTTACATAATAAACAAACAAGTTTGAAGTATGGCTGTCATCAAAGTCAAAGAGTGCTGCTGCCAGTGGTTTTGCTAACTAACTTTTTTTTACGGCGTACAACAATGAACTCATTTAAAATAGATCAGTTCTAACTAGTGTGTTCAGTTTTAAAATATGAAAATTTTAGTACGCTTGAAGAAAAACTATATTTTACAAACTGGACTTTCATGTCGATGCTTTTCCTGCAGTGAGTCACTTTAGTGAGTCAGATCCACAGGCTCTTAAGCCAGCCTAACATAAAGTTATAAGCCTGCGCACAAGATACATGACGGCATATCAAGCCAATCACGGCATCGTATGGTATGAAGGCCTATTCTAGGGCCTATCCACATGCTCCTAAATTATGGCACCATGTTCAGCGCTGCAGGCGATGTTTTGACATTGGAAATGTCTTATGGCTCGAAACCCATGAATTTTTGTAACAATTGTAACGATTTTTGTTGGGATTTTCCTCACGATTTCTCACGATTTCCTCACAATTGTCACGATTTTCGCTGGGATTTTCCTCACGATTTCCTCACACGATTTTTGTTGGGATTTTCCTCACGATTTCCTCCAAAATGATCAAAATTTACGTTACGTAATACTTGAACGCTCCCTTACCTTAAAGTTAGCTAAGTATCATAAGAAAAAATGATTTTTTCTAAAATCCAACTAGGTCAGAATTTGCCGTTTTTTCCGCTATTTAGTTGTGTAAAAACGAATTTTGTAGCCTTTGGTTTTTTTAAATATTTGCTGCTTAACTAACTTTACCGTAACGTTACCTAGGCATCACAAAAAAAATTGATTTTTTCTAAAATCCAACTATACTGCGTCCAGTTATGCAAGTTAGTAAGGGACGCGACCCGTTTTACACCACAGAGCGCATAAATAGCATAATTATGCATAAATCGTAGTGTATCAAAAATTTAACAGATGTCGGTACTGCTTTCCTGGAAAGGGCCTATCCAGGTCATGTATCTTGTAATGGTTGTTATGCGAGTCTCTGGATATGCCTTAAGTTGTAATTGTAACCTAAAAATTTGACGTTTTCCTTGTATTCAATATAATTTACGTTTGTACAATATGTAGAATATGCTAATTTAGTGTGAGTGTATGAAGAATAAACCAAAAAAGTCCCTTTTCCAATAACATACAAAATAACATATGTATGTAACTTTCTCTTCTTTTATAGCTTTAACGACCGTCAATCATTGTCATAAACAAAAAATGACACAAAATTTTTAATATTAAAAGGTACGAGTTTTTAACCAATGATGTAGCTTAAAAATCGCGGGAATTTTAAACTACTACCTTGCATAATTGGACGGATTATACTGCCCTACTAGGCTAGAAAGCAGTAACTCCATTTGTCGCATAGCAACGTTTTCAAAATTTTACATCAGAGTTGACGTGAAAACGTTGCTATGCGACAAATGGAGTTACTGCTTTCTAGCGTAGAAGGGTAGTATAGGTCAGAATTAATATATTATTAATATTATTATTTATATTATACATGTATGAAAGGTGGCTAAAATAGAATTTGTTGTTAAAAATACCACAACAGGACCGAGAAAGTCAGAAAAAGACCGGCTTTTTCGAGAAAAGTCACGTGACTTTTCTGAATCTTTTTCTACATCCCTGTATACGACTTAAAAATGCTCACTGTTTCAAATTTTTCCCTAAAAATTCTATGCTTCTGAAAAGATGACCATTAAAAAATTAACGAATTACCAAATTCATTCAAATACAGTTCCGCATTGTATAACTCCAGGTAATTTAATAACCTCTTATTGTGAAGTATACGTTAACACGTTCAGCTTTTATACTTTTTAATATTTTTCTATTGCACTGACTTGACACTTCAAGGATAGATGAAAGAAAATTGCCGAAGCGTCGCACTGTGTCGTATCGAGTGCTATTAGGTGACAAAGTAATTTTTCCTTTGGCCCATACTAAAATACTTTTAATTTAAGATTTATAAAATATGGCCTGAATCTGCGCAAAATTGGAAATCTCTACAGCCTTGAATAACGCGAAAACCAAGGTATGAAGTGTATGAATTTTGGTACATTTTGCGTTACGTAATAGTTGAACGTTCCCTTAGGGCTCATTTCCGGACCAACCTTTATAGGAACTTTTTTTCATATTTTATAATGTAGAATCACCTCTTAAAATTCTCAAACTTCTTTCTGAATATCCCTGTATAGTATTTTAATACTAATTTTTAATACTTATTAAGTATTTAATACTATAACTTACCTTCTCAATACTATAACTTTAAATTAGTTAGCACGTCCAGTTAGTCCTGAAATAAAAATGTGGAAATTAAAAAAAAAAGAAAAAAAAAAGTTAATTTTTTCGTAAAACGAAAAGTTTTTAAAAACATTTTTTTTTATTTTAATGTTTTCACCTCCTTTTACCCCCAACCCGCTTTTTGTATAAAGAACATATGTTTAAAAACTTGAAACCTGTAGTTCAAAGCGTACTCGAGTTATCGTGGTCACACATTTTCTAGACAAACGGACCGACAGTATTTTTTCCGCAGAAATAACCATAAAAAAAAGAAAAATAAATAAAAAGTTAAAAAATCTTAAAATAAATAAAGTAATGTTACTTTAATGGCGAAAGTAAAACACTGAAAAAAAAAAACTTTAGTAAGCATAGAAGAAAAAAATGTCCTATGAGCAAATGAAGTTATGAGTCATTAACTTATGACTAAAAAAGGTTATCACCGTAATTTTACAACCTTTACAAAAAAATTAATTAGGGGGCAAGGTATGGCGGCCTACGCAGTTCTGAAAAAAATGTAAATAATTCTTATTTTATTTGTATTATTTACAATTTTGGCGAAGGCGCACACATTAGTTATTTCCTATGTGGAATTTTCAAAATTAATTCCAAAAAATAATATTAGTTCACGAATTCGTAGATAATTTTTTTATTAAGTTTTAGTTTGGTGGGTATAGGTCTTTTTCTTTAAGAAAAACTACTTTTTTAAACTTGCCGACGTTTCGTAAAATATATTTACTTCCTCAGGGCTCTAAAAACAAATACAAAAACAATTTTACTAAGAAAAGCTACTTCACTGTAAAAATATAAATATGTAAAATTATGTTAAACAACATTTCTAATTTTAAAATAGTTCTAAAAACATTCAAGTAAAAAAGAAATATAATAAATAAATTAGTTAATAATTCAAGTTAAAAAAAAATAATATATATAAAAAAAAATATTTGGTTATATTGATTTTTTGTGGTTTTGATGAATGATATTAAGAATAAGTTAAAAAAAAGAAGGGTAAAAATAGATTGTTTTAAAAACTTACTGTTAATAGAGTTTTTCTTTGTTAAATATATACATAATAAATAAAGAAAAATTAAAACAGAAATCACAGATATACATTTTAACACAAGACATACATATAGTGAGAAACGAACTGCACAGACTGAAATTAAAATAAGCCGTGACGTTGAAAAACAAAGAAAAAAAAAATTAATAATTAAAATTATATTTTAAGAAAAGACAAGTTCATGGTTCTTAACTACTTTTATTTTGTCTAGTATATTAAAATACGCAGCTATTTCCGATTTTTTATTAGTTGCATTTTCACTTTCTAGCTTTATTTTTATCATTTCATTAACTTGTCTTTTCTTTAAATTTTTTTGCCTTCCCACTATAGAGCAATTTTCAAAATCAAAAGTGTGGCCTGTACTTAGAAAATGTTCTACTAAAGCCGTATGGTTGGTTTTCTTTTGGTTTTGATCTGCCTTAATTTTTTTAACTTAATTTTTAAAAAAAATATGCCTCTCCCAGTTACCAGTTTTTTTTTTTTGTAAATAGCCATTAGTGAACGTTCAAGTATTACGTAACGCTCCTAGGGGGGGGGGGGGTGGGGGTCATTTTGGAGTGTTACGCCCATGTTAATGGTGTAGGAAAATCGCGTAACAGGGGAGGTGGGGGTCCAAAATGATCAAAATTTGCGTTATGTAGTACTTGAACGTTCCCTTATAATGGAAACAGCCTGTAATTCATGCGGAGAACTATACAGAGCGGTCCAAAAGTCACCCCCCCCCTCTTAACTTTTGAACCAGTTTAGATATCGACTTCAAATTTGGAACTTTTAAATAAGACAACTTAAATATGCTAAAGCATATATTTAATACCTTCAGCTCCTAAAATGTGGGCAGGGGGGCATGGGGCACATTTTTTTAAATGGAAAAGGGGGTCGTGTAATACATCATTTTAAAGCTTATAAAATTCTCCATTTAACTCTATATTATTAAATTAAAAAAAAAAAATTGGGTTTAAAATGGGTATTAATGTCAAAATTCCTCTAAAAAAAAATAAATAATTTTTTTAAAATGCCTAATATCATCATAAAAAAATGTTAATTATACTTTTAAACTAATTTTAGTTGACATAAATAAAAATTTATAAAAAAAAAACTTAAAAAATCGAATGTTTTAGCACAAAAAATTGAAAAATCAAAACCTTAAAAAACATTTTTAAAAAATTTAAAAATGTTAGTTTAAATAGAGAATTTTATAAGCTTTAAAATGATGTATCACATGACCCCCTTCTTCCATTTAAAAAAATGTCCCCCCATGCCCCCCTGCCCACATTTTAAGAGCTGAAAATATCAAATATATGCTAAAAGATAGTTTAAGTTGTCTTATTTAAGAGTTCTAAATTTGAAGTTGATATCGCAACTGGTTCAAAAGTTAAAGGGGGGAGGGGGGTGACTTTTGGACCGCTCTGTATGTTAATAAACTAACAGTGTTGGACCCTGGGGTCTCAAAACGACAAGTTGAGATGAGAAACGGTGCGTGAAATATAGAAATTGGACTTACCTAGGTTGTAGATTTTTCGGGTGATGTCTGAGCTCAGAAGTGATGATGGATCTGTCCTTTTTCTATATTCAGTAACGCGAAAATGTTGTATGAAGTGGAACTGTATATCGTAGGTGGTATCTATAATCTCCGTTTTGTAATAGCGCGTGACCGAAACCGCAAAATGGCGGGCGACGATATTGATTGATTAATCGTTGTACGGGCAGCGTACTGCTCTAATCACTAATTACTACTACCCTCAGGTGACTTCTGTCAACCCGGAGGTACTGCAATTTACGCATTGCAGCGTTGCCAGATTCACTGGGCTAAATTTCCCTTTATTTTAAAGGAAAATAATTAATTTATATTTCTTACTTAAACGAAACCTAAACAAACAGTATTTGATAATATGGAAAATTCTATCACAAAAGTTCTATGAGCAACATGAACACTTTTAAAACTATACACAGTTTAATGTTTAATGTTATAAACCCATGTTAAATATACTATAGGGATTCAGTAAAAAAACCCATCCGCATACTTAAAATATGTATATTAGAACTTATGGTAATGATAATATAACATTTTTACCACGCATTAAAGTTTACGTGTGTTTTAGAAAGTCCGGGGAAGTCCGGGTAGGACAGAACAAAGTATTCTCCTGGGGACGTGTGGAATAGATGGTGTACTTAGTAATTCTAATTAATTCTCATTATATTAAATTAATTATATATTTATTATATGGATGCTTTTACTTTATCGTGGTAAAATTTTTGCACGAATAAGGCTTTCCTAAATTTTAAAACTTTGAAATGGGAAAGCAAAATAAATTGACCCTTTACAAAATATGACTATAACACATTTACAAAAGAAATAAAACATTACAGGGAAAATTGCGAAGAGCTTTTCCATTATTTATTCAAATTTCTTTTTTTTCCGATTTTTCATGCTTTTTCTATATTTCAAAAATTTGTCTATTTGCGATCACTGAAAATAATTAGTATTTCAAATACATTGCCGAGTAAAAGAGCTTTCCCATTTTTCACATCCGCGCGTGAAATTGTTTTTTTATTATCAGATTCACTTTCAACGACCTCAAAACCCCTAATATACCAATTTTCACAAAAAATACTCCCCGACCCTTAGGGGATGGAGAATTTTTTTATTATCAGATTCACTTTCAATAAACTAAAAACCCCAATATACCAATTTTCACGAAAACTATCCCCCGCCCCTTAGAGGGTGAAATTAGAAAAAATTTATTATCAGATTTAGATTCGGCACCCCAAAAACCCCTTAATACCAATTTTGACGAAAATACTTAAAACTATTTACCCCCTTATCCCGCGAGGTGGTGGAGAAAAATTTTATTATCAGATTCGTAACGTAACGCGCTAGGGGAGGGGCGCAGGGGATCTCGAAAACGTTACGCCGTGTTACGGGGGGGGGGGGGTGTAAGTAAAAATGTTACGTAACACTTACAAAATTATAAACTTATAAAATGTCTCGAAAATGTTACGCCGCTTAACATGGGGGGGGGGTCAAAAATGGCCAAATTTTGCGTTAAGTAATACTTGAGAACGTTCCCAAAAAACACTTAAAAAGGACTTATTCAAAATACTTTTAATATGATTATTAAAAACAAAAATTTTCTAAAAAAACCCAAATAATGATGAGCAATAGTAAATTATCTTTTCATTTTTTGCAAGTGCAGTAAAAAAAAGAATTAAATAAAATAAAATAATTTAAAAAAAACACTGTGCGTTAAATAAAAAATACTATGCACGATTTTAGTACCCCTCATGTATAACAATATGCATAAGTTTTTATTTATTTTATTATTAACCCTATCTTAAGGCCTATCCAGAAGCTTGCATAAGAACATAAAACATAATAATGCGATGCCGTGATTGGCTTGATGTGCCGCCATGTATCTTGAAAGCCAATCACGTAGTAGTGTAGTGTAACTGAATTTATTAAGACTTAATACATAATTATTATATAAAAAATGTATATAAACAAAAATAATTTATTAAATCTTAAGAAATAGGATACTACAGAGTGGTATTTAGTTTACGCGCTGTGACGTCAGAGTCGCATTCTCAGATTGACACGAGTATACAAATAATTTAGTTCAACTAGATGTGCAGTAATCGGAATAAACTCAGTTATGACTCATCAACGTTGAAAATAAACACAGAAACATAGGCTTACGGAATAATTTTGCCGAATAATGAGGGAAATTTTTATAAAGGTCACTAAATCGAAACATTTGACGACTAATTTGTTACACATAACAATATTGACTATACATATTAACTATAAATATGCATATATATCGGTGTTTTTCGAAGAAAAAACCGATATTCGATTTTTACCTTTTAAGAATACGAAAGTTTTTAATTTTTATTTATCGATAACTTTTTTGCCCACCTAACTCGTTTAAATGGAATCATTAAAAAAATCAAGATAAAAAGAAATAAAAATGTAAATATTTAAAACCTCGCGTCAACGTTAGAATCGACACGGCGCCTATGCGAACACTGGAAATTCGCCGATGACTGTAGATGTCATATTTCGCACTGTGGCACTGTGTTGAAAAAAATATGTCGTTTTGTAAATTTCAGAACGTCGTATCTCAAAAAAGACAACTTTACAGGAATGAGAAATAACTCCTTCTCGAATTATTCGTAGGTTGAAAATGTACTTTTTTAATATAAACTTAATACATTTTTAATGATTAACTTACCTTAAATCATGTTATTGTGTATAAAATAAATAAATACAAATAAAAACCTTATGTTTATAGATACGACATTTTGATGCTCAAAATTAATAAAAAAAATAAGATACGACCTTTGAAACATTATTAGCGGAACGCACCTCTTAATGTAACAAGTAAAAATATTTACCATTAATTCGCCTTTTAAAAGAAAATTTTCACTTTAATAATTTAAACTTCAAAAACTTTTATAACATGCGCATAAGATGTCAAAAAAGCGTCGGCAAATGCAAAAAGTGCGTTCCAAAATAGTTAGTTAACTAGATTTAAGAGATACGAGGTTTAAAAATTTATTAATTTATAATCATCTAAGATACGACGTTACTATTTTGCTTATATTTTTGTTATTTAAAAAAAATAGCAGGTGAAACTTATTTTTTAGATGTAAATTGATAATATAAGGCGTTTAAGTCCAAAATCTCAAAATCGAAAAAAATTGAGATACGATGTCGTGAAATTTACAAGACGATGTGTGACATTCGAAGAACTATTTTAAAAATAAACACACAATTTATTTTTAAATTAAACATTTACGGCATCTACATAGAAATGTATTTACATACCTGCCGTTGCAGAATTGTTTATTTTATGATAACATTGAATTATTGATATCGTGTAAGTGCAATTGAGAAATTCATGTCAAAATCCAAAAGTCCTTTTTAAGGTCCAAATACGTTTCCACAAAACTTTTCCAAATGAAAAAAGCTTTAAAACACAAATAATATATTTTATCCAATACATACAGATAATGAGACAATCACCAGCTTTATTTTAAATAGATAAACTCAATAATAACCCCCGCGTGGCTTTTACTTTATTGAGTGGATAATTATTTATTTTACCCACTCAACTGTCACTTGTCAAATTATTTTCTTGTAAATTTCATTAAAATTTTTAATAAAAATATGAATTCCTAAGCTATTTATTGGATAAAACCTTGTATGGCACTCATGGGTAAACCGATATTGCCCTCTCGAAAATTAACCTGCTTGGCTGACGCCTCGCAGGTTAATTTTCTCATGGGCAATATCTTACTTTACTCACTAGTAGCATAAATAACTATTTTAAAATATTGTTTTGTAAATTTCAGGACGTTGTATCTCAATTATTTTCGATTTTGAGATTTTGGACTTAAACGCCTTATATTATCAATTTACATCTAAAAAATAAGTTTCACCTGCTATTATTTTTAAATAAGAAAAATATAAGCAAAATAGTAACGTCTTATCTTAAATGGTTATAAATTAATAAATTTTTAAACCTCGTATCTCCTAATTCTAGTTAACTGACTATTTTGGAACGCACTTTTTGCATTTGGCGACGCTTTTTTGACATCTTATACGCATGTTATAAAACTTTTTAAAGTTTAAATGTTTTAATAATTAATAATATTATTATAATAATCAAATATTAATATAATAATGTTTCAAATCTCGTATTTTAAAAAAATGTATTATATTTGAGCATCAAAATGTATGTATAAACATTAGGTTTTTATTTGTATTTATTTATTGTATACATAATAAAATTATTTAAGGTAAGTTAATCATTAAAAATGTATTAAGTTTATATTAAAAAAGTACATTTTCAACCTACGAATAATGCGAGAAAGAGTTATTTCTCTATATAATTATAGGTACGTAAATACCCGCGAATTTTACATAAAATGATATCAAATTTAAGGATTTTTTGGAGAAATTTTCATAAAAAATATCCATTTTCAACCCTAGTTTAAAGCAAAAATAAAGATTTTTAAAAAAATTAAAAATATATAGTTAAATGGAGAATTTTACAAGTTTTAAAGTGATATATCACACGACACCGCTTTCCATTTAAAAAAATGTCCCTCTATGCCCCCTGCCCACATTTCAAGAGCTGAAAGTATCAAATATATGCTAAAAGATAGTTTAAGTTCTCTTATTTAAGACTTGATTATCTCCTTTAGTTTTCGAGAAAATCACTGGGTAAATAGAGTTGGGACACCCGGTATATGAATTAATTATAAATAGCACTATCAAAAGGAGTGAAATCGCCCTCCAGGTTCTTAACTGTGCATAAAGGGCGGCTGATTGAATTTACGTCTATTCGGTTCTAATATCATGAACAGTATTCGGCGTAAACTCAGTTATGACTCATCAATGTTAAAAATAAACACAGAAACATAGGCTTACGGAATAATTTTTCCGAATTATGAGGTATTTTTTATAAATCGAAACATTTGACGACTAATTTGTTACCCACAACAATATTAACTATACATATTAACTATTCATACATATATATATATATATATATATATATATATATATATATATATATATATATATATATATATCGGTGTTTTTCAAAGAAAAAAACGACATTCGATTTTTATCTTTTAAGAATACAAAAGTATTTAATTTTTATTTGTCGATAACTTTTTTTCCCACCTTACTCGTTTAAATTAAATCATTAAAAAAAATCAAGACAACAAGAAATAAAAATGTAAATATTTAAAACCTCGCGTCAACCCCAGAGTCGACGCGGTGCCTATGCGAGTACTGGAAATTCGCCGACTACTGATCATGAACATGCTCTGTTTCAGCCTTTTTTGTCGTATCAGTGGTTTTGATTGGTTACACTAGTATTATAGTTGACAATGTTTTTTCGCCAGTTTTTTTTACATTTTCCTACGTATTTTCAATCGAAATAATTAAAATTGGCGAATATCAAATATTTGCCTCGATAGGATGGAATCATCAATATTATTGTTTTTTATGTTTGCTTAATAACTGGTATCGGGGGTGTTTTTGAGGTCACTAAAACCGAATTACATCGGCACTTAGTGCTACTAAGAGTGCCGATGTATTGAAATATTCGCCGAAAAGTCAAAATCTTTGACCACGTTTTTTTCACATTTCTCGATATTTTAGACCATTCTGAGTCGAAATCAGTAAAAACTATTTTTGCGTCCGTCTGTCTGTCTGGGAGTAAACTCTCTAACTCCATTTCTACATGAGATATCGACTTTTTGCATATTGTTTCTTATCGTATTCCGAAGAGCTGATTAGATTTTGGGGGTAAACGATTGGGGGTAAGGGGGTAAAAATAGGGTAAAACTCCTATTTTTAGCGTTTTTTGTTTATAATTAAGGCAATTATTATTTTATTTGGTTAATTTAGCACTTATATAAAAGATAATTTTAAATTGGTCAAAAAATGTTATAAACAACGTTTTCCTTAAACGCATTGTCTTCGAGATATTTGCGTTTAAAGCAGTAAAAGGTTTTTTTAGCATATCTCACATATTTATAACCCGATTTCAAAAAATTATATTTTAAATAAAAGCTCTTTTTAAGCCCTATAAAAAATGTTATATACAGTTTTTTGCTAGAATATAATGTGTTAAAGATACAGAATTTAAAATCAAACAAAACACTTAGTTTGAAATTTGCAAACTAGATGGCTCTAGTGTACAATAGTGCCGATGTTTTGACAGGGTGCTTGCAACGTTTCATCTAGTTTAGTATCAAAAATTTAATATTCAATATGGCAAATTCAAAAGGGCGACATTTAAAAAAATTATTTACAATATGGATATAGTAGGTATTACTTTCCCCAAGGAAACTTGGTAAAAAAAAATCGAAAAATGTTTATTGCTTTTTTTACGTTTTTGAACGTTTTATATCCAAAAAATATGATTTTCGTAAAAAAGAAATTGAGTCTGTCGGTCTGTGTGTCCAGAAAATTTGTGACCACGATAACTCAAGAACGCTTCGGACTAAAGACTTCAAATTTGGACCACAGGATGATTATCCAAGTTTCTAGACTAGGACTGTTTTTGGTAAAAATCGGATTGGGGGTAAAAGGGTAAAATGGGGTAAAAATATTTTTTTTCAAAACATATTTTTTTTCAATTTATCTTTCGTTTTACGTAAAAAGAAACTTTTTTTGGATTTTTTTTTTGAAAAACAAAATTTTGATTTTTTTTTGTTGAATTTTTTTGATTTTTTTTTTATTTTAATGAACAGCAGCAGTATTTTTTTTATTTTTTACATTAGACTTGGCCTTGTAAATTAATTGCGTCATTAACCTTTTCAGGGACGAATTTTTTGTTTAAATTAATTTAGTACCAAAAGTTAAAAATATTTTTTAATGTAAAAACAAGTAAACAACTAAAGATGTGCGAATCTTGGCCATTGGAGGTCGCTTGTGGTTGAAAACAAAGCAAATGGCAACAGCTATGGCCACTGAGCGTTAATGAATTCAATGAATTCGGTGAATTTCATTTTGTGGAATTTATTTTAAACTGTACACATATGAGCCTATGTCCCTGAAGAGGTAAAAACCTCCAATCACTTTTTTAGAAGAAAAAATTGAAAATATTTAAATTTTGTAGCCATTTTGAATCCGCCATATTGAAATTTTAAATTCTGACAATAAATTCGGTCATAGCCTCCACAAAAACCCTTCGATATAAGTTTTTATTCAAAAAAAAATAATTCTGACTATGAATCCATCCGATTCCCGTATCTCCCGTATGGGAGGATTGGTGTAGTGGACTACCGCGTCGTATTTGACGAGTTTACTACCCAAAATAGCGTAAGTTCGATCCCACCGGCGCCGATTCGCCTTTTTCAGTTAATTAATAATTGAAATTTGGTTTGGACTTTTTAAGTTAAGTAAGTGAAGCGGATACTCCCTATAAATTGGTTCGAAAGTCAATTAAAGCTGGTGGTTCCCTCTACTACTAGCCCACACAAGTCCTGGACTTAGGGGATGCTTAACAAACATGTAATGTAATGTAATTCGTGAAATTAAAAAAAAATGGTTGGCGGATTCAGAATCAGCGTATAAAGTTACGTAAGAAAATGATAAAGAGAATAAGCGCGCAAAAAAAAGTTAAAATTTGTAAACCTGCGTTATTTTCTGACCCAGACTGGTCACTGTGGTCAGAGGACAAAAACGATGCAGTGCGTTGTGGCAACAGCTCCTTGGTGCCAAAATAGCCAACTTTTTTTTTTGGGATTTTGATTTAAAAAGTATAATTTTTGATAATTAGAGCATAGATTATATCAAATTTGGCCAACTTAGTTGTGATTTTGATTTAAAAAATATAACTATTGATAATAGATAATATCATGGTATTAATATTGGTACCAAATTTTCAGTAATTGGTGACCACATTAGTCACGGATTATCCATGTCAACACTACACTAAATTATAGTCAAATTATGGAATTACCGCTGTGGCTAAATAGGCCTAGTTCAAGCCTGGTTTATTTTTGATTCACACTGGCAGGGTCTGGAATTTTAGATATTAAAGTAAAACCTAAATTAAGACGAGCCCCTCATTTCCGGACCAATATAAGAACTTTTTCTCCATTTTTTTTTATTTAACAACTCTCGCGTAGTGTTTTTATTTGTAATAACCAGTAATCGGCATAAACTCAGTTATGACTCATCAAAGTTGAAAATAAACACAGAAACATAGGCTTACGGAATAATTTTGCCGAATTATGAGTGACATTTTTATAAATGTCACTAAATCGAAACATTTAACGACTAATTTGTTACACACAACAATATTGACTATACATATTAACTATAAATGTGTATATATATATCGATGTTTTTCGAAGAAAAAACCGATATTCGATTTTATATTTTAAGAATACGAAAGTTTTTAATTTTTATTTATCGATAACTTTTTCCCACCTTACTCGTTTAAATGGAATCATTAAAAAGAAGATAAAAATAAATAAAAATGTAAATATTTAAAACCTCGCTTCAACGCTAGAATCGACGCGGTGCCTATGCGAGCACCGGAAATTCGCCGATAACTGGTAATAACTTATTTTTGATTTATTTTTAAAGATTCCTAGGAACCTGTATACGCGCCTTCGCCAAAATTTTAAATCTAATAAATATTTAGATATAGATTATATTTAGATGGCTTTACAAATAATTAAATGGTTTCAACTCATGGCCGTAGCTATGGGGGGATGGGGGCGGGGAGCCTCCCCCCACCTATATTGAAATAAAAAAAGTTGCATATTTCATGGATTAAAAAAAAAATAAAATAAATTTTTAATTTTGGAAAAAATTGTTTTAAATTTTATGGCTTAAAAATATAAAAGTTGGGATTTTTAAACCTTAGAATAAAAAAAATGCATATTTCATGGATTCAAAATATAAAAGTTGCATATTTTTTCATGGGATAAACATAATAAAATAATACATTTTTAATTTTGGGAAAAAAGTGGTAAATTTCATGTATTAAAAATATAAAAGTTGGGATTTTCAAAAAACTTGCATATTTCGTGAATTCAAAATATAAAACTTGCATATTTCATGGGTTAAAAATAATTAAATTATAAATTTTTAATCTTGTGAAAAAAGTTGTAAACTTCATAGATTAAGAAATAAAAAAGTAAGGATTCTCCCCTTTAGAAATTTAAATAACTTACACCTAGGTGCAAGATGCTAATAGCAATATTTCACAAAAAAATAAAAATAAAAGCAATACTATTTCATAGCCACTTTTGTCGGGGACAGGTGTACATAAATACTAGCTATCTTTAGAACAGACGTACACTATATCCACAGGACATACCTTCGGGATATCCTTGGTATATACGTTTCGGAAGTCGCTGGGCTTCCCGTTAAGTAACAAAGTATATCCTGAGGATGTCCTATAGCCCGTAGGCCTACGGATATCTATAGACGAAATCGTATATCCTGGGGATGTCGGAAATCCCAAAACGGATATCCTGGGGATATCCATTGTATACACCTGTGCTATCTGGGCATCTACAGCCTGTTTCAGAACTCGCGTACAGAAATTTGAGGTTGTATTAAAAACCCTCTGGAAAATATGAAAAAAATCCATCTTCAATACTAATTAAAAAGAGAGTTATTTAATCTGACCAATCCTGTTGCTGATGTTAAATTACCTACAAATTAGTTTTTCCCTACTTATTAGTAACTATGGTTAGATTTTAACTGTTGACGCATCCATTGTTTGAGACTTTCAACTTTAGAATCTTTTTAGGTTATTATATTTTGACAAAACCGACAAAGGCTATCAAATATTCTATTTTTATAGGGTCACTCCATCCGGCGGTGGTTTTTTGACATTAATAAATATTTATGTCACATTAATCAACATGTCAACCTACAGAATATGTACCTGCAATAATTAAATTTGCTTCCATAGCTACACATTCAACTTTTAAAGGTAATTTAACATCAGCAAGAGTATTGGTCAACTTAAAGCGTTCTTCTTTTTGAATTGAACGAAGATGGATTTTTTTTTACATTTTTTTCATATTTTCCAGAGGGTTTTTAAAATACCCTCAAATTTCTGTACGCGATTTGTGAAACAGGCTGTATGTATTAAATTGATATAATGAAAGAAACGTTCTTTTATTTCAAACCACTTTAATTCAGATTGATTCAGTTGTTCATTTCTGATGGAAAACAATGGGAAAATATGTAAAACTATAGTACACTATAGAAGGGATTGTATACAATACTTACACAATTAATCTTGCACGTCCGTTATGGTTGAATAATTAATTAATTGAAACATTAAAAAATGTGCTACTTGGAGTAACCATCTGTTTGTTAACAGTTAAAATATTTACAGAAACAGAAAAATAAATACACTTCTGCTCAAAAATATCGGCCCACCTAAAAAAATACACATTTTTGAATGCAAATATCTCCAAAACTATTTAATGGATTTATTCGATCTTTTTTTTATTTTGAAGCTTGAACTTTTAGCTCTTACTTACTGGAATAAAAATTATCAAACATCTTTTTTTATACCGGCAGCAATGAAAAGTGCACAGCTATGTTTTTTTACTGCACCTTTCGATATGCGCATGGTTCGCCACTGCATATTTTTTTACAATTTAATTAATTGATTTTATAGCCTAATTAAATGGAAGTAATCTCTTTTTAAATTTTTTAATTTTCCTTTTCTCGTTTAGGAGATATAAGGTTTTTTCTAAAAATTTACATTTTTGCAAGTAACAAAAAAACTACGCAATGGATTTAATTGATTTTTTTTTAATTTGAAGCTTAAATCGTAAACTTTTATTTATTTAATTTAGGTTTCTGTTGGAAACATGTTTAAACTGAGTTTACATTGCTTAAATAGTCATGTTTTTTTTACTCGATCTTTTTTGTTGCAATTTAAACACAAACTCAAATCTTTCCATAAGTTTTAAAACTTATTCTAATAGCCACACTTATTGTGACTGATTCCGTCTTTTATTTTTTATCATAAGTCTTCTCATTTAGGAGAAATTATGTTTTTTTGGTAAATAAGGACTTTTTAAGTGGTGGGCTAGTGCCACCCCTGTAACTAACTTTTTTATGATTGACAAGACTTGTCACTTATGTGACAATACTTTTTTAACTCGTTAAAATTTTATTTAATTGTATTATTTAAATGGAAACAAGTCCGGAAGTAGCTGCCCAAGCTGTAGCTCTGCTACAAGAAGGGCACAATCAGCGTTATGTTGCTCAACAGTTAAATATTACGAGAGCAGCGGTAAGAAGAGTATTCCAACGTTTTGAGGAGACCGGTTCCTTTAGTCGACGCCAAGGAGCTGGCAGACATAGGTGCACGTCCGCTCGGGATGACCGATTTATCGAGCTTAATTCCCTGCGGAATCGTCGTCTAAATTCAGTTAATTTGAGATCACGGCTTCAAGAAACAAGAGGTGTAGCAGTAAGTAGGTCCACTATTGGTCGAAGGCTTTTTGAAAGAAACCTTTGCTCTTATAAGGCCGCAACTGGACCTAAACTCACTGCTAACCATCGTCGTGCCAGGCTGCAGTTTGCAAGAAGACATTTAAACTGGGACAGAAACCAATGGGCAAAGGTTATGTTTTCTGATGAAACCAGGATATGTCTATTTGGGAATGATGCAAGACAGCGTGTCTACCGACGTCCTGGAGAACGTTATGCACAGGCCTGCATTGCAGAAAAAGTTAGTTATGGTGGTGGATCGTGCATGATATGGGGAGGTATATCATTGGAAGCTAAAACTGAACCCGTTTTTATTATAAGGGAAGAACGTGGACGGCAAAGGCGAAGTCTTACAGCGGAAAGGTATGTCGAAGAAATTTTGGAAGAGCACGTCGTACCTTACGCCGGATTTATAGGCGATGACTTTATTTACATGCAAGACAATGCAAAGCCGCATACTGCAGCAAATGTCAGACGATACTTAAGAGATGTCGGTATCGACGTCTTAGAGTGACCAGCTAATAGCCCCGATCTTAACCCAATCGAACATCTCTGGGATGAGTTAAAAAGAAGAATTCGATCAAGGAACCCAGCGCCAGCGACAATTCCAGAACTAATTATAGCAGTCGAGGAAGAATGGGAAAATATACCTCAGAATACTATAAGAAACTTAATTCTCTCTATGAGTAATAGAGTACAGGATGTTGTAAAAAAACATACACGTCTAATACGTTTTTTTGTGTTTATAATTGTTATTAAATAATTTTAATAAAATTTAAAATTTGTTTACTGTTATTTTATTTGATAAAATATTTTGTTTAAAAAAAATTAAAAAGCAAAAAGTCCTTAAAAAGACGTTAGAACTTGTTTTTGGAGTACCATTAGAGAATTAAACAGTCTGTGCAAAGTTCGTTCGACATATATGCCTCAAAACGCAGTCTGAGCTGGGAACCAAAAAGTTGCTAACGCAGAAAACGTGTTAATTAAATGTATTTATTTAAGCTAAAGTTATAGAAGTGCAATAGATCTTTATATTCTATCGACGCTTTTCCGTCATATACAGTTTTACAGGGGTGGCACTAGCCCACTGATTAAAAAGTCACTTTTTCCGAAAAACTTTAATTTCTCCTAAATGAGAAGACTTATGATAAAAAATAAAAGAAGGAATCAGTCACAATAAGTGTGGCTTTTAGAATAAGTTTTAAAACTTATGGAAACATTTGAGTTTGTGGTTAAATTGCATCAAAAAAGATTGGGTAAAAAAAACATGACTATTTAAGCAATGTAAACCCAGTTTAAACATGTTTGCACCAGAAACTTAAATTAAATAAATAAAAGTTAAGGACTTAAGCTTCAAATTAAAAAATAAATCAATTAAATCCACTGTGTAGTTTTTTTGTTATTTGCAAAAATGTTTATTTTCAGAAAAAACCGTATATCTCCTAAACGAGAAAAGGAAAATTAAAAAGTTAAAAAAGAAATTACTCCCATTTAATTGGCCTATAAAATCAATTAATTAAATTGTAAAAAAATATGCAGTGGCAAACCGTGCGCATATCGAAAGAAGCAGTAAAAAAACATAGCTGTGTAATTTTCATTGCTGCCGGTTTAAAAAAAGATTTTTGATAATTTTTATTCCAGTAATTAAGAGCTAAAAGTTCAAGCTTTAAAATAAAAAAAAGGTCAAATAAATCTATTGAATAGTTTTGGAGTTATTAGCATTTGAAAATGTGTATTTTTTTAGGTGGGCCGATATTTTTGAGCAGAAGTGTACTTCAAATAAGGGCTGTCCATATATTACGTAACGCAATTTTTCAAAAAAATTGACCCGCCCTCCCCCCTGTGTAACAAACTGTCACATTTACCAACACCCCCCCCCCCTGTGTAACGTGTAACAATATAAAATTTTTGTTTCGCAATAAATTTAACTATATTCTCACTATTGATTCGTTTTTCTCGACAAAACAAACATGAACCTAAAATATAGTATAACATAACCTTAAAAAAAATTTACACGAAAAAATCACTCAAAAACATATTCATAAACAATATCACACAGGGAAAAAATACTAGGTACCTCTTTTTACACTGAGTGTCATATATAACACGTATATTGTTTATGCACAGGTACACAAAATAGTACACACATTGGTGTTCTGTGAGTACACATTCCGCGCGAAAATGTATCATCGCCGATGATTCATTGGCAAGATCACGCAAGAACGGGGCCGTAAGATTTTTTTTAATATCAATATCAACAGCTTTTTTACTGATAACAAGATTATTTAAATATGCATAGTTTCGTCAATTTTTGTGTGAAAAAGGGAATTATGAGCCACTAAATAGTTATTTATGTTGAAATAAAAATACATCTGCCAAGCTTAGAAATAAACATTAAATTTATTAAATTCCGTTACGTAACGTTTACCTAGACCCCACCCTCCCCCCTGTTACAAACTGTAACAATTTCTCTGACCCCCCCCCTAGGCGCGTTACGTAATATATGGACAGCCCCATAGACCTGAATCTGGGTCTAAACTACCTACCGTTCCGATAGAATATTGTTTTTTTTTTTCACTTTTGATCTATGAAATATTATATTGGAACGGCTGGCCTTCAGGGTTAGGGTCCCTTACCCTATCCCTATTTGTAACAAAAACAATTACAGCCCAGACATTTCTGTAAGGAACTCATGATCCACCCTTGGGTTTGAGGACTATCCACCTCCAAAAAGAAGCTTAAACTACCCCCAAGCACCAAAAAATGTAGTAAATCATAAAGTATCTCAAGAAAAATCGAGTTAAAGTGATCCAGCCAGTTATGTTTTATAAAA
This sequence comes from Brachypterus glaber, assembly GCA_958510825.1. Lineage (NCBI taxonomy): Eukaryota > Metazoa > Arthropoda > Insecta > Coleoptera > Kateretidae > Brachypterus > Brachypterus glaber. Next base: position 6,931,985 of record OY294044.1, on the reverse strand, counting down.
TGTGAGAAAGTTTAAAGTATAAAATTCAATTCAAGTACCCATAGTTAACCCTTTGTTTAAGGGGATGTTTAGCTTCTAGAATAATAAATCTTGCTTTTTGCACAAGTTTATGAGCAGATAAAAACTTTGAGCACTTCACGGAAAGAAATTAGTGGGCTCTGCGCTATACATTATAAGATATTTGGTAACAGTGGCAAATTATAGTGATTTAAGCTATAGATTATAAGGGACACAATAACTAATAATGTTAAAAATAAATTGGAAACGATTATATATATTACAGACACGATTATATTTATTACAGGCACTATTATAAATTTACAGAAATTTTATTATATTATAAAAATTATTAGCACGGACAATAATTAAATCTATTTAAGCTATAAATGCCATACTATTTGTTATATTTTATTATTCACTAAACAATTAAAGTATTTCATATAAATTTTTACACTGACTGCCATAATTGTAAGAGAAAGCCTTGTATTTATATAATAAGCGATTATAATTTGCTTGGTATGTGTGTTATAGCGCTCCTAGCTATAATTTTTTTTCCGTGTTATACGTTACATTTTATCAAGTCCAATCGAAGTTGCGGGTGTTTGAAAAACAGGCTAAAAAACCTCTTTTTTTTTGCGGTGACTCCTTAAATGGCCAAATTGGGATTGAATATATTAGCAACTATAACAAAAGTCCCTAGAAATTACTAATTTTAACGGTTTTACGACTTAAATATAACGTACAAAATGGCGCACGTGACAAAGATTGCATTATTAGTGTAAGAGAAAAAATAATAACTGCTATCAGGGTGAAACTAAAAATTTGGATGCGTAGAACACACGTCCCCCAAAATGGAAATAGGTTTTAAAAAAAATAGCAAACTTAGGTGATGATAAATTATGCGAGCAAAGGGTCTGTAAACTTCAAAACCTCTGAGAACGAAATCCTAATGAGCGCCAGTTCTTAAATAGTGATAAAAGTTCTTCCGCAGACTGTATGCTAAACAACATTAACAAACTGAAAATTCTTTTGCACAATTCTAATAGTGTTTTTGTTGCTGATTTCGACTTTGTTTAGATAAAATCTCTATCTGTTCCCATTTTTGAGAAAAACCGTTCCAAAATTTTATAAAAATTAAAATATGTAATTTTTGGAGGCCCATATTTAAATTATTATAGCAGCTACAAAAGTTATTTCTAGTTTAAATTAAAGTTACATTTATGCTCTATAAAATAATCATGAAAAATGTCTGAAAATCATTTTAAAAGTTCAGTTAATGAATAGCTTTTGAAGCCTCTGCAATGCTGTTTAAAAAAAGGTGAATTTATCTTTGTTAAGCAGTTTTATAAATTTAACGTCAAATTTATTATATTTGTCAAGCCTATGTGTTTGTCAATTTTGATAAATATGACATATACTGCCCAAAATAGTATTAAACAGCAACACTGAATCGTCATTGCAGATGTCTTAAAAACTAGTCTTCCGTTGGACACCGGAAATAAAATCCAGATACTTTTCAACACGGTTTTATAGAGCAAATATGTAACTAGCTATAGAAAACCTGCGTAGGTGCTTCCATAATTTATTTATTGTCCACCTAAAATGTTATTTTTTATTTTTTTTCCAATCTTCGGTAGGGCATTTCTAAAAAACAGAAAGAGATACAGATTTGATCTAAATAGAATCGAAATCAGCAACAAAAACACTATTAGATTGTGCAATAGAAATTGCAGTTTGTTACTGTTGTTTAGCATGCAGTATGCGGAAGAACTTTTACCAATATTTACGAACTGGCGCTTATTAGAATTTCGTTCTCAGAGGGTTTGAATTGTACAGACCCTTTGCTATTTTTTTTAAACCTATTTCCACTTGGGGGGACGTGTGAGAAGGTCAAGGCGCGATCCTTTTCCCTCTAAATCATTGGATTTAACGCAGAATGGCGATTTCTCCCGTTAGATTAGACAGGGACAAAAGTTCTACCCAAAAAGGATAGAAGACATACATACACTCCCACTTCCACCCAACCAAACAAATTCTGTATTTGTTTTTTGTTGAACAAATACAATATTTACTTGGCCGGGCGAAAAGTGTAACTATTTTTTTATTAAAGAAATTACTGGCGCCATCTAAATTTTAGTAGAATTATCTTATTCTACAGATTCACATTAGTTATGTTCGTTCGTGCCGCTCAGTGCTACACTTTCCGGCCAACCAAATAAATACTGTATTTGTTGTATGAAAAACAAATACAGTATTTATTTGGTTGGCTGCAAAGTGTAGCACAAATGAGACAGAGATAGGGTAGACGTATTTTGTTTCATAATTCTAGTTGTAGAGAGCTCCATTGGATCTGACTTTGCCCGGACCGATAATAATTCGGGCAAATACCCAAGTGCACGAAGCAATCTATTGAAATAGATTATTTACATTTATATAGCATTTTTACCTCCGAGACTGTTGGTCAGTGTATATTTTATTCAAAATAAAACCTATTTTTAACTTTATTCCTTGTACTGAAAAAAAAAACTGAACTAGATGAAAAGCATAAAATACTGTTTGCCTAATCAGTTCTCTTTGATTTTTATTATATCTAATTTATTATATCAACATTGTCTACAACTCAGTGCTAAAGATAACATTCAATATTAGTTATTATCAGTGATCGGACTTTGGATTTTTTAACAGGTCAGCATTAAGGAAACCTGGTGTTAGAAAAGAAACTGCGCTCGAGCGTGGCAAAAGGCGTAGACTATATCAATTCGGGTGCGATTCGCGTAATTTCGGTCTAATTCGTATATGCAGCATAGTAAGTTAGCCGCCATCCACAGACTATGCAAGCCTCATAATGTTAAAAGCTATGCGTACAAGACATATGACGGCACATCAAGCCAATTACGGATTGTAATGTTTTACGCTAGTTATGGGGGTGGCGCTTTAGGTGTTACTCACTACATGTTTTATTGGTCCATTATAACAAAAAATATTGTTTTTTCAGATTTTTGTTTTAGGCATTTATTTATACAAAAAACTAAAAAAAAAATGAAAAACAAATAGTTTTAGCCCGTTCCGCTTTTTATTAAAAACAATATTAATCTAAAACTTTGGATAAGGAACCTATAGTCCAAATTTTAAGTCCTTAGCGTTCTTGAGTTATTGTAGTCACAAATTTCCCATTCAGAGAGATAAACAGACAGATTTTTCTTACGGATTTTTTTTTTCTATATAAAACGTTAAAAAGCTATTTATTTTTTATTTATTAACGCATGAAAGTAATATTGAAAAAAACAAACAGTTTTAGTTAAAAAAGAGTTAAACTTAAAAAGGTAAATTTATTACATTTTAATAACCGGATTAATTTCTATTTTATATTTAACAACCTAGGAGCAACACAGAATAATGCAATTTGTTCGCTTATCTTAAAAAAAAGGAAAAAGCATATTTATGTGTTTTTGTTTTACTTTTTATTTTATTTGACTGTATGTATTTAACTTAATTTGATTTCACGGGAATATTTAAAATAATACAAAAGTTCAAAATTAAATGAAATTAAAATAAAACAAAACAAGGATTACATAACAATAATAATGTATTTTTGTTCAATGTAAATGATCTTGCATTTTATGAAATTATTCTTTGTTTTCCTTAAGACGAACCTGTTAAAAAATCCAAAGTCCGATCACTGGTTGTTATACATTCTTTCAGCTTTTAACACATGATGTATACTGCCGTGCTCAACACAGAAGTGGTAACTTGTATTTTGGACATTTTGAGATATTAACAGTTTTTAATTTTCAATGTTCTCAGTCACTAAAAATTATATTTCACGTCAAAAAAAATTCAAATTTGATTGATGAGAAAGATAAAAGGTTATGTATATTAGTAGTTAATGTTAAAAAAAATTATTGGATAATTAAATAGTAAAATACTCAGTAAAATAGAAATTTTATAGTTACCACTTTAAAATTTATTATTTTTAACTTGTAATACCAAGGTATCTTATACATTCATGGACAAAATGAAGAAAAAAAGGTTTCTTAGCGAATATTTTATCAAACGACTAAGATCTGTAAAGTTAGTCCTAGTCCTGACTTATTCGTCTAGAAAAGACTAGTTATGACAATTTTATTTAGAAAACATTGAAAATTTTCTACCTAGGACAAACATCTTAGGCTAATTTTTAGGATTTGGGTTTTAGATAGAACATTTCTTTTTATTAGGTACATGGGGCTAGTGTAAAGCAATACAATGGTGTGCATATCTCAAAAAGTGAATTTTTGCAGATAGGACAACAATTTGTATAAACTGACAAAAACGTAGCCAACATATACATTTGTCTGTCTTACTCGCACAGCTTTGTCCAACAGAGACAACAATAACAGTTACTGGTAACTGTTATTGTTTAGGCCTGAATATAGCTACTATTTGTTTACAAACAAACCGAGATGTTGGCGATACTTTATATTAACGGTATGCGTATTCTAGAGAGAAGAGTTATTAGTTCGTTGATTTTTAGGTACAATGTCAGATGTCAGATGTCAATGTTAGATACATGTCATATAAACCTTTTTCTTAAAATAGATTATTCTATAACCCAGTGTTAAAAAAATACTAATAAATTTATGTGGCAGTTGCTGATTATTTATTTATTTATTTTAATTTTAAAAAACTGAAGAAAATTTTTGTTTATTTAAATATATTAAAGAATAAATGTGTATAGATTACTTTGTCTTAAAATATCAAACCTAGGCACATAGCTGTCTGAAATGAGTATTTTCTACTATAGCTTATGTATTTTATAACGTTTTTATTAAACGTTAGTTTTTAAGGTTAGATTTATATATTTTATAACGTTATTATCAAACGTTACTTTTTAAGGTTAGGTTTATATATTTTATAACGTTTTTGTATAACGTTTAAGATTAAACATAAAAATGTCACTAATCTAATGTTATGTTAAGTTAGATTTGTGTACTTTTCTACCAGGGTCATTTAGTACCAACTTGGCTAGATAGATCAAGTAAATTGGAATTTTTGGTAAAGATTGCAGTTAACCCACTTTTTTGCGTGTGGTGGTTGTATTATCGATCATTTTGGACTTCCTGAAATTCAAAAATTTAAATTTCCGGCCTTTAAAGTATTAACGGCTTCTTAAATTAAATCCTTTGCAACCTTCGTGTCAAATATATTTTAAAAGTTTTATTAGATTTTCCATGAGACTGTTCAGATACAGTTTCTTTTGTGCCGTCTTTGAAATACATTTAACGCTATAATGATCAATGTTACATAGAAAATATGTCTTGAAGATAGATATCAGTGCAATCACTGTAGTTAATAAGTTATGTGACTTAATTTTATATTAGTCTCGCGTCCTGTTAGAAAACCTAAACTATAACAGTAATTCGTTCAATCTATAGCAACGAACTAATAACTCTTCTCTCTAGAATAGGCATTTCATTTGTAAAAACTGACAAAAACGTAGCCAACATATACATTTGTCTGTCTTACTCGCACAGCTTTGTTCTAACAGAGACAACAATAACAGTTACTAGTAACTGTTATTGTTCAGGCCTAAATATACCTACTATTTATTTACAAACAAACCGAGATGTTGGCGATACTTTATATTAACGGTATGCGTATTCTAGTGAGAAGAGTTATTAGTTCGTTGATCTATAGTGAGTAACCAAAACTTTAATTTACAGCCACCATTTCAATTGAAATAATGGTAGTAAGTATGCACTACTTTTATCTCGTGCCCAAGTATTCAAACTGCGAGTTTGATTCATGCGCGATATTCACAGCGTGTCAAAAGTCCGCCCCCCCTTTAACTTTTGAACGGCTTAATATATCAACTTGAAATTTGGTATACCACAATTATTCTTTTAAACTAATTTTAAATAATATAAATAAAATGTTACAATTTCTTTTTAATCGCATTTTTAGCAAAAAAAAAAAAAAATGAAAACCATGAAAAAAAGTCTAAAAAATTAAAAATTATATAGTCAAATAGAGAATTTTATAAGCTTTAAAATGATGCGTCATACGACCCCCCTTTCCCTTTAAAAAAATGTCCCCCCTGTCTCTATTGTGCAGTGCACAATGTGCACTTTAAGCATATGTATACTAAAATATGGGTTATTTTATTTAAGTGTTTTAAATTTCAAGTTGATATCTTAAGCCGTTTAAAAGTTAAAAAACAAAATTTATCCAAATAAATAATTTTTGTTGGATAAAGATAACATTTTTATGTAGGCATGTAGAGTAGGTACTATGGTCTGTTTCATCAAGCAAGATAGTAAATTAAAAATCGCACTGTGAATATTTTTACAACAGGTTTGAATAGTACATGTTTGTGTATAGAATATAGTTATGTTTTATAAAATAAACTACGCAGTATATTCGCACATCCAATATTCGAATCTGTTTTGAAAATATTTACTGTGCAATTTTTAAAAACCTATTGTAAAAAGATTTACTGTGCGATTTTTAATTTACTCTCTTGCTTGAAAAAACAGACCATACAAGATAAACTTTTGGGCAAAAAATAACAAAATGGCGGACATTTTTCTATGAAAATTGTAATTAATATTTTAAAACTGTTTTCAAATTTACCACTAAAGATTGTGTTAAGGTTGTGTTTAGGCATAAAGATTTGGGGTCCTTTAAAAGTTTTAACTGCTATTAAATAAGGTACCTTGTTGTTTTTCGTTATTTTATTAATTATATTTTTTTTTCTGTTATTTTTTTAGTTTTATATATAATGTAATTTTTACAAATAGGAATATATTTTTTTCGAGAAATGTGCTTTTATATCGTTTTTAAATCCATTGACAATGTACATCACCCTAAAAATTTCATTGTCATTAAAGCACTTGGTTTTTAAACATTTGTTGTACCTCAAGGTTCAGTGCTGTAGTACTTTTTTTTAAATTCAACTGTACACTGTAAAAACTGCATGTAAAATAATGTAAAAATATATATTTACATTTATTTACATATTTTTACATGATTTTACAATGTCAGGCTATGTTATTTTAAGACGCGCGTGCGCTTTGGACAATAACCAAGAAGGCGTCAGGAGACGGACCGTTTAATATTGTTATTGTTATAGATATAGCTTCCCATGCTGCTAGGTTAAAGTGTTAAAATTGTAAAAAAGGTAAATATTATTTATGTACGATATTTAAATGCTTTATTTGTGGCCTAAAATTTACATTCATTATAAATTACGATCTTTATCTACCAATAGATCTTTAAAGAAAGATGTAAGCAGTTTATACTCGTATTAAGGGTGCAAATCGTTTGGTTTATTAAACCAAATGAACTTTACGCTACGATATTTCAAAAAAGCTTTGACACAGACACTTGTAATTTGGAACAAACATTTTCTAAGTAGTAAATTTTTTTTTCAAATTTGAAGTCTATGCAAAATATTACCATTCTGGACTATGTAATTTTTACCGTTCCGGTCTATGCAAAATATTACCATTATGGACTATGTAATTTTTACTGTTCCAGTCTATGCAAAACATTACCATTACGGACTATGTAATTTTTACCATGGCAACATATTACCATTTACGGACTATGTAATTTAATGTAATTTATTTTTACCGTGTACCATGTTTTCGCATTTTTACTCTTCTGAATTTCTGATATTGTTTTTCTTGTAGAAATCCAGTTACGGGCCGTATTCATCATAAACAAAAATTTATAAAAAAAGGGTTTGCAAGAAGTTGAACTAAAGGCTTGTTCCAGCCCTCTGTAGTTGATTGGGTAAGAAATCTTATCAAACAATTGTATTGTACAAACATATGGGTGTATAAATAATTCAATTTTGCAAACTTGAATTAGATTTTAACGTCATAACTTTAGTGCAAATTTTGGTGAGAAGCTTTGTAGATGTGAATTTAAATAAATATATCAGCGCAGATATATTCGTACTCATGTGTAGAAAAACCTTGTTTGTATGCACCTTTTCGACAACTTTTAAAACAGAAATAATTCGAAATATTTATAATTTAGTCTGTGGCTAAATAAAGAAAATATTATTTTAAGTAATCCCTTAACAATACAGTGCGATTATAAAGTGCCGAACAGTTTGAAAAGAAAATACTCTTCGTTTGAAGCCACGCCTCTGTTAGAGTTGTGCGCGACAAGCCCATGTGATTGCCAAGTACAACTGCTCGGTGGCCAGTAAAACGCACACAGCTTTCTTGCATTTTACTTATCGCTAATGCCAGTTTTGCATTAAAAAATGTTCGGCACTTTATAATAGCACGGTATATATTCCGAGATATACTCTAAGTATATACTTATAATATTATAAGTATAATAGGTATTCATACCGGGTGAGTTTTATTTATGTCCACCAAAATTAAGGTTAGTCTTTATTCGATAAAAACAAAACTTTTCGGGCGATTTATATAATTTTACATTGGCTATAAAATGGCGAATTTAATTTTTTTCACGGTTGTTTTCCTGTTTCACCGGAAGTGGCATAAATATGTTTTTATTTTAATGAAACATCCTGTAATTTTTTATATTTTTAACTTCAGCCGAAAATTCTATGTATAAAAACAAGACTTTTTTTTTACTTTTTTTTTTTTCGTTTTCGTTTTATCGTATAAAAACGAGATGCACCTAATTTACCTTGTTTTTACTTACTTAAGCTTAAAAAATATAAAACTAATATTAAAATAAAAATTTGATCAGTGGCAGCGAATTATAGTTAAAAAAAAAACGTTTTTTTTTCCTGAACTCCAATTTTTGTATGTCCATGTAAACTTTATTTGTAGAGTAGTTTTCCCCTATATTTCTTTTGCAAAAAATGTATGATTTACTTTGAAGATTAAGTAACTAAAAAGAAGGTAAATTATGTGTATCTCGTTTTTATATGATAAAAACAAAAACGAAAAAAAAAGCAAAAAAAAAAACAATCAGTTTTTTTTATACATAGAATTTTCGGCTAAATTCACGAAGTGAAATTTTCGGATGATCGAATATATACTGAATCTGGAGTTGTATTTGCAGGACTATTTTTTTTAACAATTTAAATCTTTAAAAGTAATTTTGAAGAAAATAGTTATTTATCGTACTAGTGGGTAAAGTAAGATATTGCCCATGAGAAAATTAATTTTCGAGAGGGCAATATCGGTTTACCCATGAGTGCCATACAAGGTTTCATCCAATAAATAGCTTAGGAATTCATATTTTTATTAAAAATTTTAATGACATTTACAAGAAAATAATTTGACAAGTGACAGTTGAGTGGGTAAAATAAATAATTATCCACTCAATAAAGTAAAAGCCACGCGGGGGTTATTATTGAGTTTATCTATTTAAAATAAAGCTGGTAATTGTCTTATTATCTGTATGTATTGGATAAAAAACATTATCTCATGAACCGTAAGAGCAAAGAACTTTTACCTCAAGAAGGAACATGGTATGCTTTGTTTGAAGCGTAAAGGGAGAGAAAGAATGTGTAAACTCACAGTCTAATGTCGTAAAACGACAGTGTTGCCAATTGGAAACATATACTTTGGATATTTTATTGTAAATTTTAAGAAACATTAGTTCTGTATGAGTTTTATATGAACTAGTAGTTTAATTTGAATAGATTTAAATATACTATATTATTAAACATAATTATAGTATACACAATAAAGTTTTTTACATTTTTAATTTAAGTATAATGATTTGAATTCATGATAAGGTGGAAACTACGCAACATCGCTACTAGGTAGCCTGAAAGTCGACTAGCGACATCTACATTTTACACCACAAAGCTGTATCGCGTTTCTGTTAGTAAATAAACAAACAAAAAGATGACACCTTCATAAACATTGGTCTGAAATTACTTCTTGAGGTAAAAGTTCTTTGCGTAAGAGTTATACAAAAAGTGCTTAATGTTTTGGGAGTCTAAAAACAAGTAAGGCAAGTTATCAAGAGTGACTTTTTTTTGAGATATCAAAAATAAAAAAAAATCTCTTTGTTACTCCATCCGGGGACATACTCTATTATACCTACTGATATAACTCACGATAAAACTAGATGAAACGTTGCAAGCATCCTGTCAAGACATCGACACTATTGTACACTAGAGCCATCTAGTTTGCAAATTTCAAACTAGGTGTTTTGTTTGATTTTAAATTCTGTATATTTAAAACATTATATTCTAGCAAAAAACTGTATATGACATTTTTTATAGGGCTTAAAAAGAGCTTTTATTTAAAATATAACTTTTTGAAATCGGGTTATAAATATGTGAGATATGCTAAAAAACCTTTTACTGCTTTAAACGCCAATATCTTGAAAACAATGCGATTTAGGAAAAGGTTGTTTATAACATTTTTTGACCAATTTAAAATTATCTTTTATTTAAGTGCTAAATTAACCAAATACAATAATAATTGCCTTAATTATAAACAACAAACGCTAAAAATAAGAGTTTTATCCTATTTTTACCCCCAAAATCTAATCAGCTCTTCGGAATACGATAAGAAACAATATGCAAAAAACCGCAAGTCGATATCTCATGTAGAAATGGAGTTAGAGAGTTTACACTCAGACATGGTATGCTTTGTTTGAAGCGTAAAGGGAGAGAAAGAATGTGTAAACTCACAGTCTAATGTCGTAAAACGACAGTGTTGCCAATTGGAAACATATACTTTGGATATTTTATTGTAAATTTTAAGAAACATTAGTTCTGTATGAGTTTTATATGAACTAGTAGTTTAATTTGAATAGATTTAAATATACTATATTATTAAACATAATTATAGTATACACAATAAAGTTTTTTACATTTTTAATTTAAGTATAATGATTTGAATTCATGATAAGGTGGAAACTACGCAACATCGCTACTAGGTAGCCTGAAAGTCGACTAGCGACATCTACATTTTACACCACAAAGCTGTATCGCGTTTCTGTTAGTAAATAAACAAACAAAAAGATGACACCTTCATAAACATTGGTCTGAAATTACTTCTTGAGGTAAAAGTTCTTTGCGTAAGAGTTATACAAAAAGTGCTTAATGTTTTGGGAGTCTAAAAACAAGTAAGGCAAGTTATCAAGAGTGACTTTTTTTTGAGATATCAAAAATAAAAAAAAATCTCTTTGTTACTCCATCCGGGGACATACTCTATTATACCTACTGATATAACTCACGATAAAACTAGATGAAACGTTGCAAGCATCCTGTCAAGACATCGACACTATTGTACACTAGAGCCATCTAGTTTGCAAATTTCAAACTAGGTGTTTTGTTTGATTTTAAATTCTGTATATTTAAAACATTATATTCTAGCAAAAAACTGTATATGACATTTTTTATAGGGCTTAAAAAGAGCTTTTATTTAAAATATAACTTTTTGAAATCGGGTTATAAATATGTGAGATATGCTAAAAAACCTTTTACTGCTTTAAACGCCAATATCTTGAAAACAATGCGATTTAGGAAAAGGTTGTTTATAACATTTTTTGACCAATTTAAAATTATCTTTTATATAAGTGCTAAATTAACCAAATACAATAATAATTGCCTTAATTATAAACAACAAACGCTAAAAATAAGAGTTTTATCCTATTTTTACCCCCAAAATCTAATCAGCTCTTCGGAATACGATAAGAAACAATATGCAAAAAACCGCAAGTCGATATCTCATGTAGAAATGGAGTTAGAGAGTTTACACTCAGACAGACAGACAGACAGACGACACAAAAAATTTTTTACTGATTTCGACTCAGAATCGTCTAAAACGTCGAGAAATGTGAAAAAAACGTAGTCAAAGATTTTGACTTTTCGGCGAAGATTTCAATACATCGGCACTCTTAGTAGCACTAAGTGCCGATGTAAAAATTACAATATCTCACTTCACCCGCTAAGAATCATAGTCGACCATTAAGGCATTTATCTGGCGTGTGTACACGCATAAAGTGAAAATAAGTAACCAAGTCCTTTTTTGGTAATAAGGTTTACCACACAAACCAAAAAAAAACCCTACTTATTATATGGACTTTTTAAAATGTTTTGATGGATTTTCACGTTTCACTTATTTGCAGGTGGCGACGTTGCCACTATCAAATCCAGCTTAGACAATAGAAAGCTATAGATTAATAACAATCCGATGGTATGTACACAGCATATTTTTCGGTCCAAATTGTTAGTTTTCTATATCAAATTTCGATTAGGAAATATATAAATGTTACTTTTTGGAATAGGAAATGCCCTTCCGAAGGCAATATATTATTTTTATGTTGAATAGAGATACATTTCTTATGTTGATCCAACATTGCGCTACGAATATTATGCATCTATGGTCCCAGGTTTTGTCTGAGATTTTTACGAAACATAACCTAAAATTTTTTTGGCGATAATTTTACGAATACAACTGCAATTTTCGTTTTAAAAAGTGATTGTTTTATTGTTTTGTGTCGCTATTGTTATAAGAAAAATGCCGAAACCTTTGAGCTTGCAGAGCAAACAGTTAGTCGCGTCGCTAATACGTTATTTTGAGAGGGAAAGGGAGAACGATGGCCCTTTTATCCCATTAAACTCCGTAAGAGAGGTAAGCTAATGATAAATAATAAAAGTACATTAAAATCTACCTAAACTATTGGTAGATAATCGTTAAAAGCAAAAACAACAAGCCTGAGAGAAAATTTACATAGTTACACTCGAGAGGTTTATTTATTGGACAATCCTATTCAACAATCTTTTGCAATCCTTGACAATTCCTAACAATCTGTGACAATCATCCACAATCATCTTCCTCCTCCAAAGTCATCTTCAATCTTAAAATTTTTCCCCCTGGGGTAAAGCTTTTTTTTAGTTTCAGAGTTAAAGACCTTTTTTTTAGTTTTTATAAAAACTAAATAAATAAAAACTAAAATGACCCACAATCCTTTTGACAGTCTTCCACAATATTTTATTCTTATAATCCTTGTACACTTCTTTTTCAATAAATAAACCCCTTGGTTACACAATTACATAATATTTACATAATATGTAAGATACATTTATTTTTGCGATACAAAAGTTTAGATAGGTAGTTTAATAAAATTTCAAAAATATATTTTTATTATAGTAGATGTACAATAGTAAAAATTTAATCTTTTAACCTCATTTTAATAATTTTTATTATATAAGAGATGGTAAGTGTGAAGTCATAGATAGGAATAGGTATGAGCTATTTTTAATTAATGGGGGTTTAGGGGGGTCCTTGGTCAATTTTCGGATTTTTCCTGGGAGCGTGGGTGGATACTCCATGTACATGCCAAATTTCAAGTTTCTAGCTATTTTAGAAGTGTTTTTAATAAATGGGGGGGGGTTAGGGGGGGTCAGTGGTCAATTTTCGGATTTTTCCTGGGAGCGTGGGGGGATACTACATGTACATGCCAAATTTCAATACATTTCAATACATTTCAATTACATACCCAGGTTTTTTCTCCTTTATTGTATAGATTAATTTAGCTTATTATTTATTTATTTTGGCATCATACAGTATTGTAGAGCCCAAAATAAGCTTCTGGATTGCGCTAGGGGCCAAAAATATACTTGACAATAACTGTTATAGTTGACAATAATTATACAATTATTTTATGTAACATAATTTATGAGCTCTATACAGACACCTTTTTAGGTAAGACAATAAAAGACAGCGAGGAAATGTGGAAAGAAGCATTACAGCTAGCAACTAAAGAGGTATGGGCCAATTGTATTGATAAAACAGAAAGAGAAATTAAAAAATATTGGGAACACGAGGCACAGTTTGATTGTGCTGAAGATGCTTTACCACTAGTTATTAATATAAATGATAATGATGACTCTGATGAAAGTGTTGAGTCTGATGTCGAACAGGGATAAGTATTTTTTTTAAATTATATATACAATATATAATGTATTAGTTTAAATAAGTAACGTTTTTTTTTTAGATCTCAGCTTTTGACAAATTCGCATATTTTGTAGAATAAATTATGCTTTATCAAAGAAAGGTTCGTTTTAAATGAAAATGCTGCACATACATAAGTATTTTACAGTTCTTGAATAATTAAAAAATGTTTTACTAATTTTAATAAGAGAATTTAAGTAGGCAAAGTTAATTTTTTTAGATTTCAGGTATTGACAAACAGACAAAATATCTTACGCAATACCGTTTTCCTAGCACCTAGATATAGGTGCCCCTTAAAAAACTTAATTTTTTAGTATTTTCCAGATTTTTGTTCATCTTAGAAGAGCAAAATGGCTCAGAAAAAGAATAACATTTCTGATTAAATGCCTCAAATGAGACAGATATAAAATAATTTATTTTTATTCTATTGTATAATAAAGTTCTAGCTTATACCTCGTAACTTTTGAATGAGTTGAGATATCGGCTTAAAATTTGGAACACACCAATAAGAAAACTTAAGCCATCTTTTGGCATATATTCGATATTTTTACCCTGTTGAAAATGACGGGTATGCACCATTTATACCCGCCCAGACCCGTCATTTTCAATAGGGTAGTTAAAAAAATGTGGACAGGGGGCACAGGGGGGATTTTTTTAATTTAAAGAAATAAAAAAAATCGTGGTCAAATAGAAAATTTTATAAGCTTTAAATGGATGTCTTACATGACCCCCCTTTCTATTTAAAAAAAATTCCAACTATGCCCCCCATGTCCACATTTTTTAAGCTAAAAATATCGAATATATGCCAAAAGATGGTTTTAGTTGTCTTATTTAACTGTTACTGATTTTAAGTAAATATCTCAACTCAATCAACAATTAAGAGGGGAATTGTTAATAATTATTATAATGTACCTACTATTTATTTTTTCAAATTATCTCAATTGTTATTACAACTTTCATTATTATTGATTTAATTTTATATATATTTTTTGTAAATTTTGTTTTGTGATTAAAATATTTACTATATTTTTGTATTTTTTTACCCGATTTCTAGTGTAAATTAAAAAAAAAATCCCACTGCACGGATAAAATTTACTTCACATACTAAATAGTTTATTAAAATTTTGATGAATGAATTTATGAGATTAAAATAATATTTTTACAACAAATAAAATTAATTTCTAATACAAATGGATTTTTTATTGATTGATTTATAAGATTTAAAATGTTCCATTAATAATATTGGAATAAAGTATTACTGGTGCAGGTAAGCGAAACCAAAAAAAACTTTACGGTATTTTAAGAACGCTTTGACATAGGGACTTGAAATTTTGACCAAAAGTTTTTTGCCTCATTCAAAATCTTTGGTCCAAAGTATTTAAGTCTAAGCGTTTTAGAAATATCGTAGTGTAATGTTGCTTTGCAAGAGACTCCCAAGATTAATACGACTATATTCAAATTAAAGCAGCAGACAAGTTGCAAAACAACTTTACACTACGATATTTTAAGAACGCTTTGACATAGAGACTTGAAATTTGGAACAAAGATTTTCTAAGTAGTAGAGAAAATGTGTTTCAAATTTCAAGTCTCTATATCAAAGCGTTCTGGAAATATCGTAGTGTAAAGTTGTTTTGCAACTTGCTTGCTGCTTTAATTTGACTATATATTGTAAATTTTACTGACAGAAGAACTTGATTGAGAGTCTGGGTTCTTGGTCAAGAACTTCTGGTTAAACCCAATAATTATTAAATATTTTTTACGAGATTTCAAATTGTTTGGTTTTTTAGTAGACAAAAATCATTTTCACTCCTTGTACTGCAAAGGTAATTTTAACTAATAATACCTAGTGTTAATATCATTATATATTATTATATTAAAATAGCTAAAATTATGGTTTTGCACTATGTGGAGATTAATGGGTTAACCTCCCTGGAATTCATTATTGTACAAATTTTTGAGCGAGGTTTTCCACTCTGTGAAAAGTGACTTTTAACACTGAACTATGTAAAAAATGTGTCCTGGAGATGGTATACAACATTGACCGATGAATAAAAAATGTGTTGAATATGGTATAAAACTGACCAACGGGTAAAAATTAAATGTAAATTGGATCGAAGCACTTAGATTTAGTTAATAAACATTATGTAAGCCGAAAAAATATAATAATAGGTCTGTTGAGAAGTATTTTGTTTTGTTTTCTTTTTGGTAATATAAGTCCAGTTTTAAAGGCGTTTAACTGAATCATCTGGGTTGGTTAACGTGTCTTTTATTCAAAAACGCCTAAAATTGTTTAAATTTGCTTCGAGTATGGTTTAATTGTTTTTTTAATACATTTTAAAAGTAAACATGAATTTTTGAGGTTATGTTGCCCTGTCAGCCTTTGATGCAGCTCTTGGCAACACCGCTTGACCATTAACGGTAAATTAATTTAAATCTAGGGTCCCCAAAAGGACTTGGTTACTTATTTTCACTTTATCCATTACCTTTAACTTGTGTTCATCTACGTTTCAATGGAGTGAATTAACATTTGGTAATTAATAGATTCTAGTTTTGGAGTAATTATGTGTGTAAAAAGTAAATATTTCTAAACTGGAGTTTATCACGGTTCATGATAAATAATATAATATCTAATATAATAATATAATATAATAATATAATAATATAATAATATAATAATATAATAATATAATAATATAATAATATAATAATATAATAATATAATAATATAATAATATAATAATATAATAATATAATAATATAATAATATAATAATATAATAATATAATAATATAATATAATAATATAATATAATAATATAATATAATAATATAATATAATAATATAATATAATAATATAATATAATGTAATGTAGATAATGATACACAGAAAAAAAGGTAATCTTGGCAGAAGATAATAAATTATCTTGGATTTATATTATCTTAAATCGAGGTAATAATCTTCTTTTAAGATCATGTATCCTCGGTTTAAGATTATCTGTGACTTTGGTTTCCTTTAATTATTCTCTTGGTAGAAAAATCCTTGTATCAAGGATTTTTTCCTTAAATGCATGACATTTAAAATAGTAACAGAGAATCAAGAGTTATTATCTTGACTCAAAGCCATTGTTGTCTTACGGTAAAGAGTTTGCAGGCCTCACCCCACGTAGATATACAGTAGACTCGCCCGTTATTATTGTTGGCTGGCAGACAATTTGCGCAGTAGTTCAAGATATGCGCGGGAGAGAAGTTAGGTTTGTTTTTTTTGCCGTCAGTTGTCTTTAAAGGTGTATCATTGTTTTTATCTGCTTTAAAATAGACGAATTTGTATCTGTTACCCTCAAACGATGGGGATTTTCTAATTTACTTAAAAAATTCACGGGTAAGTAGCTTTAAATAATTTATACCTATAAGCGCCATTTTGCAATGGCGTTGCAACAAGTTTGTCTTCAAAAACAAGTGCTTTTTCCTACTACCAAAAGTCCAAACCAAATTTCACACGATTAACCGAGTAAGAAAGTATCATATTTCATATTCGTGCGAAATAATATTATACATGTGTGGGAAATTTTTTCAAAATATTTACCATTCTATTAACCCTGGAACCTGACTGTGGGGTCTTTATCTTACGCCAAGTCTTGGTTTAAGATAATATAATCTTGAATCAAGACTTGGTGTAAGATAATATGATCTTAAATCAAGATAATATGATCTTGAATCAAGATAATTACATACTTGGTTTAAGATAATATGATCTTAAATAAATGGTTTGTGGCCTTGATTTAAGGAAATATCCTTAAATCTAGGACCTCAAATACCAAGATCACGGCGGACTTGATCCAAGACAGTCATGGCGTTGAACATATCGAAAGCCATGGCGGCCTTGGTTCAAGATCGTTTTGCTTTGATTCAAGATATCCTTTTTTTCTGTGTATGTATGTAAGTTCTTGTCTAAAGTCCACCCCCTTTAACTTTTGAACGGCTTAAGATATCAACTTCAATTTTGAAAACTTTAATAACATAACCCAAATAACTTTTTGGTATATATTTAATACGTATAGGGGGCTGTCTGTCCCCTAGGGGGAGACATTTGAACTAAAGTTTGTGTCCGCTGAAAATTACTGCATCACACTATAACAGCTATAGTTACTATAGTTACGTATACGTAAATCAGAAGTAATTACTTTCCCCAAAGTCTTGCGTTAGTAAAAAAAATTCGAAATTTTTTTATTACGTTATTACGTTTCTGTCTGTTGATCTGACGGTCTGTCTGTCGGTCTGTGTGTCCGGAAAATTGTGACCACGATAACTCAAGAACGCGTCAGGCTAAAGACTTCAAATTTGTACCACATGTTGATTATCCAAAATTCTAGGCTGGGATTTTTTTTTGGTAAAAAGCGGGTTGGGATAAGGGGGTAAAATGGGGTAAAAACAATTTTTTTCATAAACTGTTTTTTTTTAATTTATTTTTCGTTTTACAAAAAAATATTTTTTTGAAAAGATTTTTTTTTTGAAAAGATTTTTTTTTTTAATGATTTATTTTTTATTTATTTATTTTTTTTTAAATTGAATTTTTTTTCTTCTTTTTTATTGTAATAAACCTAGGCCTATAGGGGAAAGTATTATTTTGTTGGCAGCAGTATTATATTTTTTAACTATTTTACAGCATCAAGTGTTTAATTTAATTAATTAGATAGATGTAATAATTAGATAGATGGCCATTATTATTATTTAGTTTATGGGGATGGTAGTAAAACTATAGGGGAAGTCGGGGTTAACTGGGCCACAGGGTTAACTGGTTCACCTGGATTTATCAGCTTTTTTTATTAGTATTGGCGCCTTAGGGCAAATTCTAGTGATGTTTAGTTAGTAGTATTGTTTAAAGTATTATGACGGGCCGTATTGTCTACGTGTAAGTTGTAGTAAAGAAAGTTCATTTTTTTCGATGAAAAGTAGGTATTTACCTTAACTTTTATTTTTTAATTAATACTTTATTATTAATAGGAGGATCTAGACTAATATTTTACCTAATATACTGAGTGGTTTGTTAATTATTCTGCATAATTGCCGCCTTCTAATATCTTACTAAGTATTAAAATTTATGATTTTATTCAGTGGTGTCACACAGGGTTAACTGGTTTGGGGTTAACTGGACCACTTATGTCAGTATTAATTAGTTTGGGGTTAACTGGGCCATGTCCAGTTAACCTCGGACCAGTTAGAATTAAATTTTATTTTATTTCAATCGTTTTTATTCATCCATGATTACAATACAATACATTTTTGTTTGTTAGTGGACCAGTTAACCCTGAGTAGTAGTCCAGTTAACCCTGCCCTTTGGGGTTAACTGGTCCAGCGGGGTTAACTGGTTTATCATTAATAACTTTTTTCATATAAATAATATTTGTCTGAAGTATTAATATGTTCGAACTATATTAATAATCTACCTTTGGCTATAGAAAATATTTGAAAATTGTTTACAGGTTTTTCAAAACCTCCATATGAAAAAAAGCGGCCCAGTTAACCCCGACTTCCCCTACTCTTTATCAAGCGGACATTTTATTTTACCCACTCAATTTATATTTCCACGCTGTTCATTAAACGTTCTAACCCGCCTTAAAATAACAAGATCTGGAAATATATTTGCAGATTTTTTAATATATTTCTTTTAGACCATTTAGGTTAGCCACAATAGTTCTGCACGTACTTTCTATTCAAACAACTCTAAGATATATTAAGAATTCGGATTCTTTAGCAAAAACATGTATGTTTTAAGGCAACACCCCCAATTCACAATGGTCTGGCGGCCACCCAGCGCCAACCGTCGGCATAACGACATATCGACGGCGGTCCGTTATCGGCAATTTGCAGTGGCCCACCGTCATTACGCCGTCAAACGATGATCATTTGCCGCTCTTTTGCCGATCATATTGCATACCATTTACCGACCATTTGAACACGTAAGCTACCATGGCGGTCCGTAGAGACCGCTTGTGATACTTACGCCTGGACCACAGCGGTCCCTAGGGACTGCTTTAGATATTTTAAATAATTTAAAAATTACACAGCCACACAAAAAAAAAATAATTTTCCAGATATTAGACCAACGCATTTTTAGATTTTCGGGGTCGCTGAAACCGAATCTGACCTCAGAATTGCTCTATCAGGTCACAATTTTTTTATACACTTACATGACTAGTAACATATACAAACTACAATTAACTAATCCACTTAGTTTATAAGTTACGCTATATTTGAGTAATTAATTGGACTTAGTATAAATTACCAGAAAATATTTATATTATGTGGCTGTGTAATGTAGGGACCACAAAAAAAAAGAAAATGTGCAATTTTTAGGCTTCTTTGGAACTTTTAATACATCGAGCAAGTTGGCTTTCTAAAATTTGGGAACTGAAAAGAAAACTAATATAAGTGGTATAGGTGGTAGCTAACGTGTTAAGACAATACGTCCTTCACTTGAAGTGGACGCCTTGGTCGCCAGTGGCCCACGATCATTTTCCGATCATATTGCGTATCATTTACCGACCATCTTAAGATGAGCTTTATTTTATTACTAGCATATACCCGCGACTTCGTCCGCGTAGGAATCGAGACACTAAAAACTATAAAGTTCACTGTTGCGGTATACTTCAAAACAATAAGGAAGTCACGTCGTCCGTGGCCCGTTACCCGTTACCCGTGTCCCGTCACCCGTTGCGGCTTGATGTAAGCCTATATACAGTGCATTTCAGATTATACAAAACAGAGAAAACGAAGATAGAACGATCAGATCAAGGCTGACGTGATTGTAGTGGGGACACGGTCAAGGGGTTTACGCTGGGCGTTGATTCTGTCAGGCAGTCAGCCGGTTAGGACAAAGCCGTATATATGTACAGGGCTATTCATAATTAAATTCGAGAAATTTAAGAGGTGATTCTACGTTAAAAAATATGAAAAAAAGTTCCTATAAAGGTTGGTCCGGAAATGAGTCCTAAGGAAGCCACGGCTCTTGAAAATTGTAATAAAAATTGTAATAAAAATAAGGTTTTTAGTTAATAACACTAAAAATGTTACTTTTTAAAAGGCTATTACTCCTTTAATATTAAATTTAGGTGTTTTGGTGAAGAATACTTTTTTGCTTAGTTTTAAATGAAGAATCGCCCTGCAGGCGTAGCCTAGGCCAAATTAGCATTTCGAGAGTGGAAATGTCATTTTCTTATGTGGTTAGAACAGAATTTTATTCACAAGCATACATAAATAACACATTACCTCGTAAAATTCACCATTTTAAATGATCTTTTACAGAAATATTGCAGATTCCTTAAGGTCACTATAAATTTCAACTAAATAATAATTTAAATAAGTGGCTCATTGTTATTTTCTATTTTCAGTGTCGGTATGAACCATATAATATATAAATAAATATTATTTCTTATTGTTTTTCGTAGAAATAAACAAAAATGTAAGATTATTTTATTTGGAAACTATTTACAGAGAAGGCGATTATTTCGCCATCTATGAGGTTATACAAAAGCTAAAAAACAGGTTAGATATTAATTCATTTCTAACCTTGGTTAAAAATGAAAAGCTTTTTTAACTTTAAAGGAAGTAAACAAAAATTATAGATTTTGCAACTTTTTATAATGAATAAAATAAATACCACGATCCGAGCTCTGTTCATAAATCTCGAAATTAAGCTATGAATAATAGTTATTTATGGTACTAGTGGGTAAAGTAAGATATTGCCCATGAGAAAATTAACCTGCGAGGCGTCAGCCAAGCATGTTAATTTTCGAGAGGGCAATATCGATTTACCCATGAGTGCCATACAAGGTTTTATCCAATAAATAGCTTAGGAATTCACATTATTATTAAAAATTTTAATCACATTTACAAGAAAATAATTTGACAAGTGACAGTTGAGTGGGTAAAATAAATAATTATCCACTCAGTAAAGTAAAAGCCACGCGAGGGTTATTATTGAGTTTATCTATTTAAAATAAAGCTGGTAATTGTCTTATTATCTGTATGTATTGGATAAAAATATTTGTTTCAGATGCATGTTCGGAGGATTCTAGTCCTGCTGGTGTACATATTTAGCGTCTTTCTAACAGTCACTCATTCAAAACGATATTCTTCGGATAAAAGGGTTCAAGGTAAGCAAGCAAGCAAGCTATTAAAAACAAGCTGTAAATATATACAGAGCGGTCCAAAAGTCACCCCCCCCCTCTTAACTTTTGAACCAGTTGAGATATCGCCTTCAAATTGGGAACTTTTAAATAAGACAACTTAAACTATCCTTTAGCATATATTTAATACTTTCAGCTCTTAAAATGTGGGCAGGGGGCATGGGGGCACATTTTTTTAAATGGAAAGGGGGGTCGTGTAATACATCATTTTAAAGCTTATAAAATTCTCCATTTAACTTCATATTTTTAAATTAAAAAATAAAATTGGGTTTAAAATGGGGTTAAAAATGGGCATTAATGTCAAAATTACTCTAAAAAAAACAAATAATTTTTTAAAAATGACTAATTTCATCATAAAAAAATGTTAATTATACTTTTAAAGTAATTTTAGTTGACATAAATACAAATTTATAAAAAAAAAACTTAAAAAATCGAATGTTTTAATACAAAAAATTGAAAAATCTAAACCTTAAAAAAACATTTTTAAAAAAATTAAAAATGTTAGTTTAAATAGATAACTTTATAAGCTTTAAAATGATGTATCACACGACCCCCCTTTCTATTTAAAAAAAATGTCCCCCCATGCCCCCCTGCCCACATTTTAAGAGCTGAAAATATCAAATATATGCTAAAAGATAGTTTAAGTTGTCTTATTTAAGAGTTCTAAATTTGAAGTCGATATCTCAATTCGTTCAAAAGTTAAAAGGGGGGTGACTTTTGGACCGCACTATATAATCCTTCATATTCTATAAAAACCTTATGTTTTCTAAATACAACATTTCTTAAGAAACAGATCTATTTCTTGAACTGTTTTCACTAAAACCTCATCAATATCTCCTATAACTAAGGACGACTGAGTAGGTATTGTCTCTTAAATTTCCATGATAAGGAAACTCATTTTAAATTAAAATTTTTACAAACTACTTGTATAGTGGTGGCATTAAATATCGAGACAAACAATTTTTTATAGATTATAGTATATCTTGTGTCATATTTTAGAAAATATCAAAATATGTCAAATGTTTGTTTATTTTTTGCTGTTATGCGAGTAGTTTGTAAAGAAAGTGTTTTTTATCTTTATTTTAATTTAAAATGAGTTTGCTTATCGTGGAAATTAAAAAAAAAATGCTCAGTCGTCTTTAGTATTAGGAGATATGGATGAGGTTCAATTTTACTGAAAACAGTTCAAGAAATAGATCTGTGTCTGAAAAAATGTTTTATTGAGAAAACATTAGGTTCTTATAACCGAATTTTAACTTGGTCACGAAAAAAAGTCTATAACGAGTGTCATAATCACATTAAACTATGGTCTGTTTCATCAAGCAAGATAGTAAATTAAAAATCGCACAGTGAATATTTTCAAAACAGATTCGAATATTGGATGTGCAAATATACTGCGTAGTCTATTTTATAAAACATAACTATATTCTATACACAAACATATACTATTCAAACCTTATGTAAAAATATTTACTGTGAGATTTTTAATTTACTCTCTTGCTTGATGGAACAGACCATAGACAGAATTATAGTCAAAAAATGTACCTTCGCAAAATAGAAAAAATAAAAAAGATACCTTTTAGAAAAGTGGGTTACTTGGGCCCACGGGTTAGGCTGGAATTCATGCATTTGGCATACACCTTACTTAATATTTTCTGTCTAGGTGGCGGGTCTTCATTTAAAACAATGGTGAGGTACGGTAGAGGAGGTAGCAGTAGTTCTAGTAGTGGAAAAGATGGAAAACACTTTAAAATGTACCCCAGAGCTGATGCATTTTTTATTGGAACAAGGTAAGGATACATACTTAAAAAATTAATCACTGGGAAAAATAGTATTTTAAATAACAAGAGTTGTTGAGCAATTACGTATGGAAATATTACGCAAGATGCCGCGCAGCGGTGGGTGCATAACTTTTCCTACGTGTGTAATTGCTAATCAAGTCGAGTAATGTATTATACTTTTTCTACGACAATAAAAACTAACATCAAAACTAACAAAATATCTGTCTGGAAAATTTTATAAAAATCTAAAAAAAAAAACATTTCGATTTTTATATTATTGTTTATGATACGTTTCAGCAGCAGACAACATTAATTTTTTCGTTTTTAGAAAAAATAGTATATTGTTTTACTACACGGAAAAAAGAAATTATAGCTAGGAGCGCTATAACACACATACCAAGCAAATTATAATCGCTTATTATATAAATACAAGGCTTTCTCTTACAATTATGGCAGTCAGTGTAAAAATTTATATGAAATACTTTAATTGTTTAGTGAATAATAAAATATAACAAATAGTATGGCATTTATAGCTTAAATAGATTTAATTATTGTCCGTGCTAATAATTTTTATAATATAATAAAATTTCTGTAAATTTATAATAGTGCCTGTAATAACTATAATCGTGTCTGTAATATATATAATCGTTTCCAATTTATTTTTAACATTATTAGTTATTGTGTCCCTTATAATCTATAGCTTAAATCACTATAATTTGCCACTGTTACCAAATATCTTATAATGTATAGCGCAGAGCCCACTAATTTCTTTCCGTGTAAGAGGAAAAGTGAAGCTTTTTTTTACTAGTCTGTAGAATTTACGGACGATGCGAAGCGGAGTCCGGAAACTACAGACGAGTAAAAAAAAGCACTTTTCCTCTGAGTAAAACATACTATTTTTTCTTCAAGTATTCGATATATATTTTTTAAATATTAATTTTTGAATTTAAATAAAGTATGTTTTTTTATTAAAATAGGCCAATAAAACCCTTTCGAAATAAACTTAATCCTTCCTTAGCTCATTTTAAATTTTTTTCGTAGGAGAAATCGTACACTTTTCGCGATTTCGATGGTAACTTGTAGCATTTGCAATTTGGGCGAGATTTGTAGGTGTATAAACCATATATTCTCCTTCAATCATTTTTAATCAATTTCACACAAGGTTTTTGCACAGAATGTCGAGTCAACCACCTGTAATAAACAAACAAGTTTGAAGTATGGCTGTCATCAAAGTCAAACAGTGCCGCCGCCAGTGGTGATTTTGCTAACTAACTTTTTTTTACGGCGTACAACAATGAACTCATTTTTTTACTGTAAAAAAATAGATCACTTCTAACTAGTGTGTTCAGTTATAAAATATGCACATTTTAGTTCGCTTGAAGAAAAAAAACCTTTTTTTGACAAAAAAAAATATTGGGCATGCGCAAAGTTTGAACGCGAAACATTCGCTTTCTTTTATATTATAATTACACCAAATAAATGATAAAAAAGATATATCAAGTCTTAAATAAAATCCGTCTAACAAAAACTATATAGGTGGGTACCCTATGAAAAATGACCAATAGAGAACAGAAGAAATTTTCTATTGGTTTTTTTGAGGTTTGTACTCGGTTATTGAACTGGTATATACCAATACAGACCAATAGAAAACGACTTACGTAAGTCGGTTTCTATTGGTAAACTCCAATATAGACCAGTACAATAACCGAATACAAACCGAAAAAAAACCAATAGAGACTCGAAAAACGTATTATTGGAAATTACCAATACAATCTTGTGTAAGTCGTTTTCTATTGGTTTATAATGGGCTTTCCAATAAAATAACCGATAGAGACCAATACAGACCAATAGAGAGGCATACAATGTATCTTATTGGAAATTACCAATATAATTTGTAGAAGTTGGTATATTGGTTTATATTGGATTTTACCGGTACAATAATGTACCAATACGGACCAATAAAGATAAAATGTATCTTATTGGAAATTGTAGGGGAAGGTTCAACGACTAGTGCCAAAGCCAAAAAGCTTTTTGCCAAAAAATTTATATCTTTGTAAAATATAAATATTTCAAAATAATTTTTCCATTGTCGTAAACTTCAAACCTTTGTCTATAAATAGCTGTAGTTAAAAATTTTATAAAATAAATATTTAATATTTTTTTTGCTGTTTAAATCACAGGCTGCAAAATGGCTGAATCAGCCCCAGAGCGAGGCAGATTCAACCCAGACAAGGGGCAGTTTCAAACATAAATAATATTAAAAGTTTTTATATTGGTATTTGCCAATAAATATAATATAAAATATAAACCAATAGAAAAAATATTTTTTTTTTATTGGTACTTACCAATAAATATAATATCAAATATAAAACAATACAAACCAATAGAAAAAAAAAAGTTTTTTTTATTGGTATTTACCAATAAATATAATATCCAATACAAACCATTAGATACCAATTGGTATTAATATTATAATATAAAAAAAAATATTTGAAAAAGACCAATACGTATTGGTCTGTACAGACCAATAAGTGTTTGTATTGGTATGTGCCAATAAATATAATATAGATATTTCGACAAATATGAACCAATACAAAAAAGAAGGTTTTTGTACTGGTATTTACCAATAAATATAATATCCAATATAAACCATTAGATACCAATATAAAAAAAATATTTGAAAAAGACCAATACAGACCAATAAGTTTTTGTATTGGTATTTACCAATAAATATAATATCGATATTTCGTCAAATATAAACCAATACAAAAAAGAAGGTTTTTGTACTGGTATTTACCAATAAATATAATATCCAATATAAACCATTAGATACCAATATAAAAAAAATATTTAAAAAAGACCAATACAGACCAATAAGTTTTTGTATTGGAATTTACCAATAAATATAATATCGATATTTGGTCAAATATAAACCAATACAAACCAATACAAAAATAAGGTTTTTGTATTGGTACTTACCAATAAATATAAAGTCCAATATAAACCATTAGATACCAATATATATTAAAAAAAATATTTAAATAAACCAATACGGACCAATAAGTTTTGTATTGGTATTTACCAATAAATATAATATCCAATTTAAACCAATACATACCAATAAAATAACATATATTTTGGAAAAGAACCAATACAGACCAATACGTTTTGTATTGGTAATAACCAGTAAAAATTTTTTCCAACACAGACCAATATAAACCAATAGAGTTTAATTTTAATACCAATAAAGACCAATAAAACCAATAGAGACCAATAAAAACCAATACAAATTTCTATTGGTTTGTATTTGATTTCTATTGGTCATTTTTCATAGGGTATATACAACAAATAAACCAACTTATGATATATGAATACATCCATCTAGCGTACTATTATGTTTAAACTTGCTATATTATTATTTTTAAACAAATAGGAAACATACATAACACGCAGAATTTTATATTATAGAAGACCTTATTAGATTCTGTAATTTCTTGGCCTTCTATTTAACACGCTTCGTGGTTTCTTCTATTTGAAGACATGTCTTAAGTTAGAAGCACCTTTTTATTCGGAACCAAAATATCGAGCGAGAAAATATCCGGTGACAATATTTCCTGGAACTAATTTCAAAATTTGAATGTATTTTTTTTTCAAAATTAATGGAAAGCCCTCCTTAGGCTCTAAACAGACATTAACTTTAAGTAACTTGCAAAATCAAACGAGAAGTTAATCCTGTTAGTAGGAGGTCTACACATCAACAGAAAAATCTGAGGTGCTCGGTTTTCGAAGATAATGGAGTCCACACCAAAAATCCGCGGCAAAATCTCCGATTCTGTATGTGCTATTATTAATAAACTAATAGTATATTAAAGTACTAGTTTCATAACATACGTTTTTAGCGCACGAGTACAAGTTTAGAAAACGAACCGCTTGCGGCGAGTTTTCTAAAGTACTAGTACAATTTTTTTCTATTTTTCTCTAAAATTAAAAAAAAACTTACATTTAAATTGAGGACTGATTTAGGGATTTTTGTTTTAGATTGACATTACAGTTTACACCATGTTTAAAATTCTAAAAACAAATCATATTTTGATATATAAGCGACATTGACATTTGCACGGAAAACGTCAAGCGATAGGCCAGGTCTGTTTCCAACCCAAAAGAACAAAAAGTACAGACCTCTTATGAGCCTATAAGAACACGCAAAATGCGTGTGATTATGAGCTTATAAGAGTTCGAAAATAGAAAAAAGCATAAAAACATATACATTCTTTGTGATTATGAAAAAAAAAGGATTACTCCTGCATAAATTTGATGACTAAAAAAAAGTTCCCTCACCTCTAAATACGTTTTGATGAAAATTCCAGAATTTGGATTTGGAATTTGGATTTCATAATAAATTAGAAAAAACGTAAAAAAAAACGATCGATCCGAAAGATTTTTTTTTATATTTGCCTAAATTACTTCTTATGGTCTGTTTAAACAATTTATGAAAAAAATCAGGGGTTGGAAACAAAAAGTTAAAATTTGCAAAAAACCACCGGGCAACTTATTTTCTGTTTAAGATCAGCGTGCCCTAGCACAAGCCAAAAGCTTATTTGGGGTTCTTCATGCTTATGTAATATTTTGCAAGAAACGAGGCAAGAAATAAACTGTAAAATTGATCGGTTGTTGCTTTGTTTGTTTTTTTTTGTGTATTGGTTAATCGGTATGGGCGATTTAGAAGTTCTACTCAGAATAAACCGGCCAACTACCAAAAACAAGAAAACCAACGAAACAAGGCAATTATTTTCTTAAATATAGTACATCTAACCGGGAAATTTTTTAACAGGATAACTCAATTAAAAAAAAAAAATAAATAAAAAATTAGTTTTTTACAAAAAAAAAAATAAAAGTAATTTTTTATATTTATGGGCAATAGAGGATATTCTTTTGTTAGCAGCAGTATTTTTTTGCAGAAATCAGCTCTATATACAAACGTAGAGAGAGGACATGGCACAATTTATAGGGAATTTTGGCCCTCGGTGAAATTCGCTAAATTTTTTATATGTTTTAGTTTATACTTTTTTAAAAGGAATTAGGAACGTTTCAAGCACTTTGTATGTACAGTTTTTTTTCTATAAGGAAAATAAAAAAAATATTTTTGCCCTACACTCCTCATAAAAATATTTTTCTAGTAGGCATTGTTTCGTTTGACAACTTGTCAGTGAAGGATATTCTGACGTATTTTTGAAGTTTTTTAGACTAAATTGTCAGTTTTATTGGGAAAAAGTAATGAAATACATATTGAAATTGGACAGAATAATTAAATAAGATGAAGAAAAGTGCAACAGAAATACTTCTTAAGGACTAAATTAGTGAAATACGTGAAATAAGTTATTTGCTAACCTGGTAAAAAGTACTAAAACGTATATAAAATTGAACTAAAGAATGAAATAAGAAGAAAAGCAGAATAGAAATACGTTTTAAGGGAATCGTTTGTAAAATAATAAGCGATTTTAATGCCGAAAGTGTATCCCTTATTTTTTGTACGGCAAAAAAAACAATTATTTCCAAAATTCTACAAATGAAGAAATTGAATATGTGTTTTTGTAATATAATGTACTGGAACCCATGTTAAAACTCCAGAACTTAATAAAATAATAAAATAAGAAGTAAAACAGAACAGAAAAACTAAGTTGAAAGTGAAATACTGTGTTTCTGCATAGAATAAATTATCCAATATAAGTATCATACCGAGGGCTTCATAACAGGGCTGTATCAACCGTGTTAACATGTAGCAGATATGCCCCTTTGCTATGAAGCCCTTGATATGATTTAAAATATGAACAGTAAAAAAAAAGGATCCATGAATCAAGAAAATGCATCTTTCGATTATATTTTAAGCCAAATTCTCTTATTTTTGGACTAGCATTTCTTATGAACCTAATAACTGGCGCGGGTCTTTGAATGGAAATCCGCGCTCTTCATTTAAGATGTTAGCCTTAAAATAAGAGAATATGGTGTTGTACTTATCAAAAGACATGTGTCCTTGATTCAATTCTTTTTCACAGTATTACATTAGGACATTTTTATAAAAAAATAAATAAAATGTTTTCATTTCCTCCCATTCGGGGCATCTGCTGTTGACCACCTTGACGGTTGCATACAAAGCAATTTACTTAAAAAAAGGCTCCAAAAGCCATGCTAAATTAATTTTATATTACTAATAATATATAAAAAAAATTGACAGACATCAGTTTGACTTATACCAATCAAGCTTTTTTCTTAATCATTAAGCTAATTAAACTTATTTTTATGAGGAGTTTGGGGCAAAAATATTTTTTTATTTTCGTTATAGAAAAAAAACTGTACATACAAAGTGCTTGAAACGTTCCTAATTCCTTTTTAAAAAGCATAAACTAAAACATATAAAAAATTTAGCGAATTTCACCGAGGGCCAAAATTCCCTATAAATTGTGCCATGTCCTTTAATAAAAGCAATATATAAAAAATTCAATTTTCTTTACTAACGCAGGACTTTCTAATGGGAAAGTTATATTTTATTTATTATGGATTTTGGAAATTTGGATTAATTAATTATAATTAATAAACAAAATCGTTAGAGCCACTTTCTAAAAATCGCAATTTCATTTTATTTTCAATAGTAAACTACCCTGAAAGATACCTACTCTTCCTACAATCTGCCGATTTTTTTTTTTTAAAGCATTAATAGGTTTTATCAAGGTGGGCATTGAAATGGTACATTTTACAACATAGTTTGATTTAGTTTGACAGTATCCGCCTTGATATTTTTTCTAAAAATTAAAATTAGTAGAATAAAATTTATCGGAAAAATAAAACAACCTAATTAACATAACTTTTCCCGTTATAAAGCAGTATAAGAATAATTTAAATAGTACAATACAAAAAACTAACAAAAAAACCAGTACTTACTGTATTTTACCCTAGACGGTTTTTGTCAAAAGCTTAACCCAACTTTTAAAATATCTTGTCAAAATGATATGATGTAAAACACTGGCCTACACTCATTTTGGTGCCTAAGATTTTAGACCTGATTTTGGGTATATTTTGTGAGCTGATACGAGAAAACTAGTCACTTTTTTCATATCAGCTCTTGTTTATAAGAAAGAAGAATTGCCAATTTCAATACCAAAGTATGCAGAATACAAGCGAATTACTGTGTCATTAATCGGTTTCCGTTGATCTTTCATTATATACTCACCACATATGTAACAAAACATATCAGGATCGTTAATGCAACATCTCGACTTACTTGCCATACTAAATTTATACGATTATTGTCATAAAAGTCGTTATAATATTGACTGATTTCGAATAAAACCGGAAAAAAGTTAAAATAAGAATCGTAGGTAAACCAGAGCTGTCAGCTGACATCTAGTAGCAGCAATGTAGTTCATACTACCTACCTTACCGACTACAGATGTGAACAGAGCTGCACCAAACCAAAAAATTTTTTTTGTAGGCCAGTGAAATTTACAATTTCAATGCCTCCCTTGATAAAACCTATTAATGCTTTTTAAAAAATTTCGGCAGCAATGCGGTTGCGAAGAGCACCTATAATAGAAGTTGTTTACAAGATTTTAAAAAGTATTATTAATATTTTATTATTAATATTAAAAATACAGCATTTAAATTTTCTGTTTTTGTGTCAACTTGGAGTTACTATGTGTTAATAAGAAAATTCCAACTTTGTTATTTTTATGGTGGCTTATATTCTTTCAGACATTTAATTAACTTTTGAAATATGTGGACTATATCACTTTATCTTCAGCGATTCTAAAACTAGTCTGAATTTAGTTAATAGTATTAATTTTATACGTCAGCCCACGCGTGGACACTTCCGCGTAAAAATAACGCGATTATTGCAGTCATCGGCGAATTTCCAGTGCTCGCATAGGCGCCGCGTCGATTCTAGCGTTGACGCGAGGTTTTAAATATTTACATTTTTATTTCTTTTTATCTTGATTTTTTTAATGATTCCATTTAAACAAGTAAGGTGGGAAAAAAAGTTATAGATAAATAAAAATTAAAAACTTTCGTATTCTTAAAAGACAAAAATTACAACTTTTTTTAGCCTAAAACACAACTTTTTTCCTCGACAAAAAAAAGTTCATGACTAAAAAAATTAAATTTAAACGCACTTCTATAAACCAAGAATTATTTTAATTAAAAAAAAAAGGTCCCACCCTTTCTCAAAACTCAAAAAGTTCATGACTAAAAAAAAAGGTCACCCCCTTTCTCAAAAAAAAAGTTTATTCATAAAAAAAAGTCCCCACCCCTTTCGAATTCTATTATTAATATTTTTTCAAGGTTTGAGAATCCTTACTTTTATATTTCTTAATCTATGAAGTTTACAACTTTTTTCACAAGATTAAAAATTTATAATTTTATTATTTTTAACCCATGAAATATGCAAGTTTTATATTTTGAATCCATGAAATATGCAAAAAATTTTATTCTAAGGTTTAAAAATCCCAATTTTTATATTTTTAAGCCATAAAATTTAAAACTTTTTTTCCCAAAATTAAAAATTTATTTTATTTTTTTTAACCCATGAAATATGCAACTTTTATGTATTTAATCCATGTAATATGCAACTTTTTTGATTTCAAGATAGGTGGGGGGGGGAGCCCCCCCCCATAGCTACGGCCCGTGGAATACATAATATACATATGCGGTAGAATAGTATTATACGCTTGACCGTACTATAGTTTAAAATTTCCAAAATCGCCAAAAAAAAACGTTCCTAGACAAACAATTCTTGGATACAATTGTGTTCCATAAAAAAATAAAAAACTTTCAAAAAGTCCGATGTCACGTTTTTTGTTTACACGATAACTCCAAAACGAATTATCCGATCGACTCAAAATTTTCAGAAAAAAATAAGTTCTATGAGGGGAAGATCTCTATTGTGTTTGAAAGTAATCCCTCAAAAACAAGAAAGTTATGGGGGGTTAAACTTTTAAAAAAATTGAAAAAAAACTATTATTTTCATTTTTTTTTGTTTTTCGTAAGAACAAATAAAAATTTTTGTTTTATCATTTTTTTTGTTTTTTCAAAAAAAAATAACCGTTTTTCGAGAAAAGATTTTCTTTTGAGAAAAAAAAGTTAATTTTTTTATTTATTTTTATTTATTTTTTTAAATATTTGGGAAAATGCAATACAACATTTACATTATAATGGTATGCGTAACATTATACAGTGCGGTCCAAAAGTCACCCCCCTCCTTTTACTTTTGAACGAGTTGAAATATCGACTTCAAATTTACAACTCTTAAATAAGACAACTTAAACTATCTTTTAGCATATATTTGATATTTTCAGCTCTTAAAATGTGGGCAGGGGGGCATGGGGGGACATTTATTTAAATGGAAAGGAGGGTCGTGTGATACATCATTTTAAAGCTTATAATTCTCTATTTAAACTAACATTTTTAAATTTTTTAAAAATGTTTTTTAAGGTTTTGATTTTTCAATTTTTTGTGCTAAAATATTCGATTTTTTAAGTTTTTTTTTTATAAAATTTTATTTATGTCTAACTAAACTAAAATTAGTTTAAAAGTATAATTAAAATTTTTTATGAATTTTTTTTTTTTATTTAAAAATATGGAGTTAAATGGAGAATTTCATAAGCTTTAAAATGATGTATTACACGACCTCCCTTTCCATTTAAAAAAATGTGCCCCCATGCCCACATTTTAAGAGCTGAAAGTATTAAATATATGCTAAAAGATAGTTTTTTTTTTATAAATTTTTATTTATGTCTAACTAAACTAAAATTAGTTTAAAAGTATAATTAAAATTTTTTATGAATTTTTTTTTTAATTTAAAAATATGGAGTTAAATGGAGAATTTCATAAGCTTTAAAATGATGTATTACACGACCTCCCTTTCCATTTAAAAAAATGTGCCCCCATGCCCACATTTTAAGAGCTGAAAGTATTAAATATATGCTAAAAGATAGTTTAAGTTGTCTTATTTAAAAGTTCCAAATTTGAAGTCGATATCTCAACTGGTTCAAAAGTTAAGAGGGGGGGGGGGTGACTTTTGGACCGCTCGGTATAACACGCTAGTGCGCTGTGACTAGCATCCCGGTTTAAAGTATAACAAAATATGCACTTTTTTCACAAATCCCCAGTTTTAGCTGGCTAGATTATTGTTCGGAAAAGTATACCATATATATGTATATCATAAATTGTACTTAAAGGTAGACAGCAGTTTTTCTTGCGAGATAAAATTCTAAACTTTGTTCTAAGTTTAGGATAGATCTGACTATCGTACAGGTAAAATACTTGAAGACTAACATAAAACTCCTATGCTAACTTAACAACTATAGTTATACGCCTTGTAAGGCTTATCGTGGTTTTTCAAATGATGGCCATTTGTATGATTTTCACTCCTTAAATAACAATACAGGGTAATTCAATAAATGGGTTCAAAATTTTAAGGTTATTCCACATTATAAACAGAAAAATAGTTTTTTAAGACTGTCATGTCGATGCTGTGATTGCATATTTGAAAATAAAATGTTTTTATCCAACCCTTGCGACTTTACAATCACGCTGAAAAAACTCTGGAAACATTCTAATAACATTTTGTAATCATGCTGTTACCAGAGTATTTCCAGAGTGTATTTGTGCCCTTTATCCATAACGTTCCCAGAGTAAAATCAGAGCGTTTTCAGAGTGTTTTCGTTTGGAAAAAAAAAAAAAAAAAAAAAGTCCAAACGAAAACACTCTGAAAACGCTCTGATTAAAAAAAAAAGTCCAAACCCACTTTGGATCTACTGTGAATCAAGCCTGGAACCACTCTGATTCAACTCTGACAAAATGGCACAAAACCACTCTGGAAACACGTTGGCAGCAGAATGTTTTCACTCTGACTCTGTTTCCAGAGTGTTTCCAGAGTAAGTTGAAGGTCGCAAGGGAATACATACAGATAATGAGACAATTACCAGCTTTATTTTAAATAGATAAACTCAATAATAACCCCCGCGTGGCTTTTACTTTATTGAATGGATAATTATTTATTTTACCCACTCAACTGTCACTTGTCAAATTATTTTCTTGTAAATGTCATTAAAATTTTTAATAAAAATATGAATTTCTAAGCTATTTATTGGATAAAACCTTCTATGGCACTCATGGGTAAACCGATATTGCCCTCTCGAAAATTAACCTGTTTGGCTGACGCCTCGCAGGTTAATTTTCTCATGGGCAATATCTTACTTTACCCACTAGTATTATAAATAACTATTCTTTTTGTTTTTAATAGGAGAGAGATGGGGTTATAACAGACTAGGTTTACTGCTAGCAGAGCTTTAAGTTACAGTAGACAGTTCCTGCTAGAAACATTATTTTTTATATTTGTATAGTATACACACTTTCCCTGATGGTTAAATACGTTTAAAAATAAAGGCATAGTCATTTTTAAAATGACTGTAAAAAAGCCCTAATAGGGCTTCCTAAGTATATCTATATCTCTATCGTCTCTTATATCCATCATACACCCTTTTCCCCAGTATTTGCTTTTAGTCGAGGCAGTGGGTAATTTCTGACTTGCAAAAGGTATGGGTGAGTTCTAATTTGGTAGATTTGTCTCGAGATTTGTACTGTTTTCGGTACCATTTTTCCAATATGGCGGCGCGAGCGGCGGTCGCTCAAGGTCGAAAACTCGGAATATTAGGACAGCAAACCGTACAAATCTACCAAATTAGAACTCTCCTGTACCTTTTGCAGCGAAAGCCCCCTTTTATGACTTTAGTGCCTAGACATTTCGAAAAAATATATTTTTGAAAACAAAAAAAATTAAAAATATTATATTTTTTTTTCAAAAACTGCATGTTTATGCAATAACATGAAAGTTTATTTTCTTCTTTTTAGTGCACTTAAATAAAAGCTTGTTCTTAAAAATGTTTTTTTACTATTAATTTATTTCGGATTCTTATGTAGAATTTCTACAGTAGAAAAGGAAAAGCAAAACTTTAAAACGTGTTTTCTGAGAAAAGAAGTTTTGACACACTAGCTGGGTTTCTTTGTACAGGGTCACATACTATATATACGGTGTATTTGAAATAGCGTCGGAAATTTTAACAGATGATTCTACATCATAAAATATGACAAAAAGTTCCTATAAACGTATGTCTAAAATGCGTCATAAGGGAGCTACGCCCTTTGAAAGTGGCTAAAAAAATCGGTTTTTATTCAATAACTCAGGAACCCTTTGAGATATATCAACAAGGTTTTGCACGTCAACTAATTCTACCAAGGCCCGTTTTTGTGTGTTATTTTCATGTACTTATTTCAACCAGGGGTGTGCGAAATGGGGGGGCTTATCAGTTTTTCGTCCCAAACTTTTTTCTGTGTAACTTCTTTGCAATTTTATTTTTGAACTATGATTCCTCAGGTCAAAATACATAAAAAAGGTACTCTTGTTGTAATACTGTAGGATTAACCGTTTTCGAGAAAAATTCATTTGAAGGTAAAATTTCACGATTCGAGGACGAAAAATTAAATACTAAAATGTTGAAAACCAAAATTTTAATGATGCAGGGCGAATGTATATTAAAAACTAAGAAAAAAACCTCATATACAGGTACTTCCAAAAATCAATCCTAATGGAGCTATGGTCTCCTAAATATGCACCATTTTTAAAGGGCCATGGTAGCTTTAAAAGCGTTTTTTCGACCTACATGTATGGAAACTTTTTTTCTTAGTTTTTGATGTAGAATAACATTGCATCATTAAAGTTTTGGTTTTCGACATTTTAGTATTTAATTTTTCGTCCTCGAACCGTGAAATTTCACCTTCAAATGAATTTTTCTCGAAAACGGTTAATCCTACAGTATTACAACAAGAGTACCTTTTTTATGTATTTTGACCTGAGGAATCATATTTCAAAAATAAAATTGCAAAAAAGTTACACAGAAAAAAGTTTGGGACAAAAAACTGACAAGGCCCCCCTGTTTCGCACACCCCTGGTTTAAATATGTACGTGAAAATGACATAAAAAGATGGGCCTTATTAGGATTAATTCACGTGCAAAACCTCGTTAATATATCTCAAAGGGATCCTGAGTTATTGAATAAAAACCGATTTTTTTAAGCACTTTCAAAGGGGCGTAGCTCCCTTATGACGCATTTTTAGACATATGTTTATAGGAACTTTTTGTCATATTTTATGATGTAGAATCATCTGTTAAAATTTCCGACGCTATTTCAAATACACCGTGTATAGTATAAAATCGATAAGGTTTTTGTCTGTCCTTCCAGAAGTTTTTTCTTTTACTTCTCAAACAGCTGGAAAAAAAGTCTAAAACACTATTTTTTAAATTAATTATAATATTTCTGGTTCTTTTCATATAAAATAATGAAAAAATCTTGCTATTAAGTAAAATATACTTAAATATTATTAAATAATGAATTTTGTATATTTTTATTTATTTTTTGTCAATTGGTTTTTTACTTATTCACATATCTTAATTTTTTACTTATTTACATATCTTAACTAAACACTTATACCTATACTTTATACACTTATATAGTATAATTATACATCTATACACCTTTACACCTTTACCTATTTTAATTAATTTTCATCTATCAGTTTTTTGACAATTAGATTTTAAATTTATATAATTTTTTATTTCTATTTTTAATTTTTACCCTAAAGAAGAAGGGACAAATTACGTTGGAACTGTTCATATATATTTAGTTTTTTATTAGTGTTCTTAATAGCAAGATTTTTTCATTATCATTATTACTATTTTTAAAAGTAGGACAAAAAAAATTAAAAAAATTATTTACAAAATTGGCAAAGGCGTCACCATTGAAAACTGCCTCCGGGCTTAAACATTATCTTGACTGTTGAAAAACAGACGGTTAACAGCTAGTTTATACAGAGAGTGTCAAAAATCCGCCCCCCTTTAACTTTTGAACGGCTTAAAGTATAAACTTGAAATTTCGAACACTTAAATAACATAAACCAAATAACTTTTTGCTCATATTTAAGCCCGCAGGCAGTTTTTAATGGTGGCGCCTTTGCCAATTTTGTTTAAAAGTATAATTAACGTATTTGCATCATGAGTAAACCATTTTTCAAAAATTGATGATATTTTTAAAGAAATTTTGACGAAAATTTCCTACAGGGTTCATCGCAAATGTTTACAGCCTATATACAAAGAAAAATAAATTTAAAAATCTGGTGTCTCGCCAAAATTTAAAAAATTGAGCAGATATGACTGTCAACCATGGCAATAAGTTTTAATTTTAAAACATTAAATATATAAAAAAGCCTGGCACCGCAGGCAATTTTTGTTGCAAATAGGTACATTAAAAAGTTACAATCTTAAATTAAAACACATGTGGGGAATTGTTCAAATTTGATGGTATACTTTAGGTTTAAAACAGTTAAAATTTTAGAAAAATGCAACACCATAGCGCCGCAGGCATTTTTTTTATATGAGATTAAAGTATCCAGTTTTATAATTTTGAACTTTACAAAAATATAAGAAAATTTTATTGCCACAGGCGAAAATTTTTATGAAATCAAAGATTTATTATAAGTAGAGACAATTTTCGTTTGGACTTTTTTAAAAGCCTCAAATCCCCATTTTTTTTTTAAGGATGACCTGTGTGACAAAAAAATTATTTTTTTGCTAAATTGGCGAAGGCGCCTCTATTACACTTTTTGAGCTGAAATATAAGATTTCCTAGAATACTGTTTAAAAACAGGCTTAAAAGCTAGTAAATATGTAAGTATTAAGTATGTATGTAAATCCTTTAGGTATGGCAAGAGATCGTCAAGCTGGAGCCCCAACACAGCGTCGAAGTTAGACGTCGCGAAGCCTCGCTCTACTATGCAGACTCTAAACTATGCAGACTTATCTTGTGCTTATACGGGATTCTCTAATCTCTATCGTTGCAGCTTACGGTAAGTCTTACGGTAAGAATTATTATTAAAAATTTAGTGCAGCTAAAAAACACGAATATATGATAGAAAACGGTTTGACGCTATCGAGTTATACAGGGTAATTCAG
Organism: Brachypterus glaber; assembly: GCA_958510825.1. Taxonomy (NCBI): domain Eukaryota; kingdom Metazoa; phylum Arthropoda; class Insecta; order Coleoptera; family Kateretidae; genus Brachypterus; species Brachypterus glaber. The sequence goes on along the minus strand of OY294044.1, from coordinate 6,893,065 downwards.
AAATAGGTTACAAATTTGTAAGAGGTGATCCACCATCCAAAAATATGAAATATGTTTCCGCGTTAGTAATCATTTGATGCAATAGCGAAAGCCATTATTCTTCCAACAAGTTACTAATGCTTTTGACAAAAATCAAAATCGAATTTATTGGAACCCTAATAAGTTCTTATTTTATTTATTTATTTATTCGTTTATTGTGGAGACCTAGTTATAATAGGTAGTTTATATCATATTAGTTTATAAAAAAAATTTTCTCGTGGTAAGGGGTATTGTCTCTCAATGTTCCTAGAATCTTACACTCAGACATTAAATAAAGTGTTTTCCTACGATCCCCTATGAAAATGATATTTAGCACACTCTTTTGTTCTTTAGAAAACGCCTCATATCGCACTAGTTTGATATTTTTATATCACACTCGTGTGATATTTATGTATGGAGGTTTGCCTAATTTTATTCAGATATTTACCTCTTAGATTCTACGAATTTGATTCACCTTGTTTTATAAACCATTTTCCACCTTTCACTACAGCCTTTTATATATTTTAAGTCTTTTAAATCCAAATATTTCTGTTTTTCATGTCAAAAATAGAAACTATAGTTACTATAACGTTACTATTTTGACCATTACTGTCTAGTCTAGACAGTCTAGATCTAATAAAAATTACTTAATTTTTTATTTAGTTACCTTACATTACATAAAAAACATCAAAATACACAGAATTTTTCTCATGAAATGTAAAACATTACAATTTTACTGTCTTATATGGCAGCATAACCACAGAAATCTAATTTAATAAGCAAACTCAAGTTGGCATTTATTTAGGAATAGGCAACCCATTAAACAGCTATGTATTGATTAAATATAAAACAAAGAAAACTAAAGCCAAATGAAAATCATCATTTCCTGTTTGATATACCTACATATATAAATTTGATGCTATTTATAATTATTTTGTGCTTTGCTTTTCTTAAAATTAATAAAAAATAAAAAAATTTAAAATAAGAAACTTCATATTTTTTCGGGATCGTAGGAAAAATAGTGTACATAACTCGTTGGAAAGTGTATTTCATACACTCGTGGGGTTTCCTCACTTGCCTGGCGAGCCGTTCGTAAACCTTCCCACTCGCGTGAAATATGTCTTTCCACACTAGTTATGTAATATACTAAATTTCTTCACTAACCCCACACTTTCTGCAGTTAGGACTCGAACTAAAATTTATAGTGTGCACGTGTTTCTTCAAAGGACAATTATTATTATTATTATAGCCCACGCCGAGTAGATTATTTTTATTACCTGACCGTTGATACTTTGTATATGTGTTCTTTATGTCCAGACCTAACATAGTTAGTTATGACGTCATAACATTTAGCACCTCACAGCTGATTTTTTCAGGATCGTTTAATAAAAATATTTAAAATCAAGTGGTGTCCTTGTCCGACAAAAATTTTCGGGCAATACAGTTGTCGGACGTCATAAAGTTAAGGGTTGGTCCCAAAAAAAACGCCCCGCTACCGAGAATTTTCTTATGTAAGAAGTTGTTTGACTAGACATAAAGAACACATATACAAAGTCTCAACGGTCAGTTAATAAAAAATTCTACTGGACGTGAGCTCCCGGACTACAATGTCCCGTTGGAAAACCCACTAAAGCCTAAGCCTCAAAGAACTTTTACCTCAAGAATGAACATAATGAAATCTACCGTATGCTTTGTTTGAAGCGTAAACCAACTACGGTGGGGGGCTGGTGGGAAGTGACTATTGTTTACACTTAGTACGCGTAAAACAGAGAGAATGTGTAAACTCACAGTCTAATGTCGTAAACTTTGCCAAGCAATACATAACCTCAATTTTATTCATAAATAATATGTACGGAATATGTTTTTATTAAAGTGCTAATAAATAAATACTAATGGAAATATGGTTTGTTTAAACTTTAATGTAGGTATAAAGATTTATCATAATGATAAAGTGAAAATTACGCAACATCGCTCTGGTCACCAGAAGGTCAAAACTAGCGATACTTATGTTTACACCAGAAGCAGTATCGCGTACGTTTATGTAAACAAACAAACAAAAAGATGACACCTTCATAAACATTGGTCTAAAATAACTTCTTGAGGTAAAAGTTCTTTGCTAAGCCTCCTTCTATCGAGTGATAGTATAGCGGCTATATAGCGGTCGAATAAGCATTTAAGCATTGCCTGTTGTTCCAATACTCCTGAAGCCTATCATACTGCAATTTTAATTTGGTAATTTCAATTAGGGGTGTGTCACTCAAAACCTTCTTTTGTTTTAATTAAGTATTTCACGAACAAAAATCGTCCTAACTTCGGACTTGTAAAGCTTTCTAAAGGAATATATTTTCTTTTAAACTTGCCTCTAGATCGCAACCCAGACAGCACATGATAACTATTAGATAACCAGGGGATATACTTTCTGGATATAGGGTATATCCAGTGGATAGCCTGGATTGCCATTAGATATCCCATGGACATCCAAATGTCCGCCTATATCCAGATCCTGGCAGGATACCCACTGGATATCCACGAGATAGCCAGTGGACATCTATTTTTTTAACCTCCCCAAAGTATATCCACTAGATATCCATAAGAGATCCATCATGGATATCCCGGATATCCATGATGGATCTATATATATCTATATATATACTTTAGGGAGGTTAAAAAAATAGATGTCCACTGGATCTGGATATAGGCGGACATTTGGATGTCCATGGGATATCTAATGGCAATCCAGGCTATCCACTGGATATACTCTATATCCAGAAAGTATATCACCTGGATATCTAATAGTTATTATGTGCTGTCTGGGAAGGCATCGGTGCAAAAAAAAAATCTAGCATACTTGCTAGACTCGACTGGTCGTTTTTGGTGGGACTAAACCGTATGCGTAATTTTTACGCCGGTAGTATACTAGAGTAACATTTTTATAATAAGGTGACTGTATCTGAGGATTAAGCGAGCAAGCAAATAATACGATAATTATTCCACCTACTTTACACGTGTAATGTGTATTTTCAATGGCTTTAAGTAAAATAACATCGTACACAAGTCCAATTTTTAACTAATTGCAGATTTGAATGCCAATAAGTGATTTAAATCCATTGAATTTAATCCAATACATGTGGCTTATAAAATCAATAATTAGAATCTGTCCGTCTGACAGAAAACAAAATTAACTGTCAAAAAAGAATAGTTATTTATGGTACTGGTGGGTAAAGTAATATATTGCTGATGAGAAAATTAACCTGCGGGGCGTCAGTCAAGCAGGTTAATTTTCGAGAGGGCAATATCGGTTTACCCATGAGTGCCATACAAGGTTTTATCCAATAAATAGCTTAGGAATTCATATTTATATTAAAAATTTAAATGACATTTACAAGAAAATAATTTGACAAGTGACAGTTGAGTGGGTAAAATAAATAATTATCCACTCAATAAAGTAAAAGCCACGCGGGGGTTATTATTGAGTTTATCTATTTAAAATAAAGCTGGTAATTGTCTTATTATCTGTATGTATTGGATAAAAATTTATTTATTAAATTAGTCTTTAACTTACCTTTGGATTGTAAGTTTGGTAACTTTTATCGCTTCTGAAAAAAATATATAAAAGTATTAGATAGTTACTAATTTTATTTTCTTAACTAGTGTATTAAGTAGTAAAATCACTTAATACACGAGTTGAGAATTTAATTTTATCCAACACCTTTTATTTTTAAAAAAAAATCTATAATTTTGCGAAAATTTATGTCAAAAATATTATGATTAAGTTTTCTTAATACTAAAATAATAGGTAGCCATGGCCTAAGTATGCCTATTAAAAATAAACAATTGCTAGTTTTACATTTCTTACAAACGTCAAAATGGACGCGGTGATGACAGAATTTTTAATAAAAACAGTATTTTATTCAAAAACTAAAGAATAATTTGGGGTTTTCTTTAATTTTTATGGTTTAGTTAACGTGCTTCTATTTATAGAATAGTTATAATAGGGTATGTAACTAACTTTGGGTGAGATCAAAAGCTGCACGTAAAAGAGTGGGTGAAAAATTTTTTAGTCACTAGTGGAAAAAACTCACTTTTGACATTTAAAATAGTGCTCAAAACAAGTGTTTCTGTGAAGGTGTTGGATAAAACACATTTATTTTAACTAAAAGATACAGTATCAGAAAGAAAAAATGCTTTTTTTTTTCAATTTTATTATTTGTTGGTGCTCATTCCTCCTACTGTAGATTTACTTTTATATGTTAAATATTGTTGCCAACAAAATAATAATAATAGGGCCTAGGTTCATTAAAATCAAAAACGACAAAAATTAAAAAAGTTTCTTATTTTTTAAAACGAGAAATAAATTGAAAACATTTTTTTTAGTATTTAGCCCGAAGCGTTCTTGAGTTATCGTGGTCACAAATTTTCCGGACACACACAGAAAAAAATAATTCTTTGAACCAAAGTCAATGTCCTTGAAGGAAGAGCGCAGGTCCTTGAACGAAGAGCGCAGATCTTCATTAAAACCCCCCTGCTCTTCATTAAAGAACTTTGACTTTGGTTCAAGAAAGCCCTTTTTCTGTGCACAGACCTACAGACAAAATTTTCGAATTTTTTTTTACTAACTCAAGACTTTCCTTGGGGAAAGTAAAATATTTTGAGGTTGTTGTTTTTGCATCTGTATAAATATTAAAATAATCTTCAATGTGCATTTGCCAAAAAAAAACAGGGCCGAGAGAAAAACATCAGGGCCCGGAGAAAAATAATTTATCACGAATTCTGTTATTTTTTTAAAAGAGGTACGCGTACCCCTATTACTATAATAGAGGTACCTATATAATATAGGTACTAGGGTGACCCATCAAAATTTCAGGGGCGTGCAAAATGGGGGGCGATGTCATTACCAAATAAAAATTACATAAAAGGATAAGGACATGTGCAAAAAATCTTTACTGTGGTTCATAGGGTTCCAGAGATATTTAATAAAATCTACTTTTCAGATATATCTTTTTTCTATTTTGCGACTCTTATAAGCTCATAATTACACGCATTTTGCGTGTTCTTATAGGCCCATAAGAGGTCTGTACTTTTTGGTCTTTTGGGTTGGCAACAGACCTGGCCTATCGCTTGACCTTATCCGCGCAAATGTCAATGTCGATTTAAAGTTTATTTTTTAAAATTTTGTGTTTAGGTTATTTTTACCATGTTAAAATTGTTGCTTGGTTAATTGCAGTAAAAAAGAGAAGAGGTGACTATAAAATATATCAAAATATCATTTGTTCTTAGAATTTTAAACATGGTGTAAACTGTAATGCCAATCCTAAACAAAAATCCCTAAATCAGTCATCAATTTAAATGTAAGTTTCTTTAAATTTTAGAGCAAAATAGAAAAAATTGTATAAAGCACACTTTAGAAAACTTGCCGCAAGCGGCTCGTTTTCTAAACTTGTACTCGTGCGCTAAAAACGTATGTTATGAAACTAGTACTTTAATATACTATTATCGTGTCTGGCGTGATGTTTGGCCCTTCAGATTGGTCTGGCAGCTTACAGAAGGTCTTAAAATAGTCACCCAAATAATATATATATAAATTTCAGGCGCAGTAAAATAACGTAGGTTGCCTACTTTTTTCCCGATCTTTAGAGCGTCTCGCGGAAGTAAGGGCCCACGGAGGGTGTCTGGGAATAATAAATGTTGGTTTTTCATAGCATTGTGTCAAACATATGAAAACCAGCCACAGTAAAATGACGTAGGTCTGGGGACTCTGGGATCTTACTCTATTAGGTATATATATTTGTGTACAATTTAATTATTACTTTTTTTAATTGACGTTTGCCGGACATTTTTTTATGTAAAAACGAAGGAGCAATATATATATCTTTATCTTTACCCCCCGTCGCCCCGCCTAAATCCCCGCTCGTAAAGGTATCGAAAATTAAATTATATATAAATTCAAATTCTGTTTGATTTTCAATAAATTCACAAGTATTGCCGATGAACTATGTCGAAGCTTCTAAAATAAAATATTGCGAACAATACCTATATTTCAAGTAATTCTTTATTAATATGATTCTAAATAAACAGTTCCTATATTACAGTATTACACGTTGAAAAATGTAATTTTACAATATTTTACGAGATATATCGTATCTAGATATAATTCTGCTAATAACTTTAATAACTTTTTAAGCATATGCATTTCTAAAAGGGACAATGTCACTTTTTCCGCATTTTGAGTTATACCGATGGACTAATTTTTTTTTAGATCTATACAGGGTTATTCTTTTAAATGGTACACCCCCCGTAACTTTTGAACGGAATGAGATATAAACTTCAAATTTTAAATATGCTTATTACACATAAGCTATCATTTGGGGGCAATGGGGACAATATTTTAAATGGTACCCTAGGTCTTGTGATATGTCATTTTAAAGAGTTTAAAATTCTCTATTTAAGTGTGTAACTATTTATTTTCTAATATTTTTTTTGAAGATTTTTTTTCTCAAAAAATTATTTAAATTTTTAATGTTTTGTGCATAAAATTGTAATAAAATAAGGCTTTTAATTAATAACCCTTGTACCCTTTAAGCTAGAGCTACGAGCTTTTGCATGTATACTAGTAAGGGCAATAAGTTTATCTTAATTTATTTTTTTAAATTTATCCAGAGGCGTCCCTAGATGGAAAAATGTATTAGGCTTAACACATTTTTGCCCCAAACTTTTTTATGTGTTCTTTTTTACATTTTTTGTCAAAATTATGTATTCCTTGAGTATAAATACATAAAAAATGTCATATAGTGTAAAACTGTAGGAACAGCCGTTTTCAAAAAAATGCAATTAAGAGGAAGTAACATTTTGTGCCTCCAAAAACGTTATATTAAAGTAGGTTAAGTATGCGAAAAGTGCCCCCAACCCGATTGACCTGAAATTTTGCAGTTACATTGCTCTCGGTATGAAAACATACCATACCAAATTTTAACCCAAAATTCTCAGTGGCGTAGGAGTAGTTAATTCCAAAAGATAACATTAATTAAAATTATTTTCTTAAAAACGGGTTGTCAATTTCTATGAAAAAAAAATATACGTAATATTTGTTAGTAGGGGACTTAAAAAAATATATTATATTTTCTTTTGCGCAAGAAAAAAAGTTTTGTGTAATTTTTTGAGTTTTAAGTTTTTTTTTTTTTCGTAATGTAAACATCAATTCACCAATTTGATTTTTTTCTGTAACATCACCTTCTACTTATGTACATCATATTATATAATTAATTTTTTTTGAGTGGGGCATAGTAAAAAAAAAATAAAAACCAAATTTCTAAGCTAAAACGAAAAATACTGTGAAAAAATATTTATTATAACTTAATTCAACAACTTCTAAACCTTTTTCTATTTTATCTAATAAAGCTTTCTTCGTCAGATCAACACGGCGCTCAACCTTCATCTCTCCGATTTAGCTTAAATTTGGCACATCCTCATCAAATAGGGTCTAGATTACCTTTTGGAATTAATTACTCCTACGCCACTGCGAATTTTCGGTTAAAATTTGGTATGGTATGTTTTCATACCGAGGACTTTGTAACTGCAAAATTTCAGGTCAGTCCCCAGACAGCACATGATATCTTAAAGACGTCTTTTTTAGATCTTAATTATGTCTGGACGCCTAAAGACATAAAAAGTATATCTTTTGGACTTCTTTTTAGGGATGTTTAAAAGATATCTGATTATGATGTCTATAAGATGTCTTTTAAGTATCGGTACAAGACGTCTTAACTTCGATACTCATCGCTAAAAATAAATTAACCACAATCAACCATTACCATTCTTTTTTTGATAAACAAAAAATTTAAAAAAAATAATTTTCAAAAAAAAAAAAATAAAAAAAATCACATTTTTTTAAGATCTTTTTTTGACAAACAAATTACCTCTCATTCTAGTTCTTATTACGCTTTTTATATGAACACGACCGTGCCTAGCAACGTAAATGGAAGGGGGTATTTTGTTGTAAGGTCGCCTGTGCAAGGCGTCAGAAAGGCGTCTTAAAAAAGATATCTTAAAGACGTTACCTTTTGTAACATTCGACGTCGTTAAGACGTCTTTAAGATGCATATACGGCGAAAACTGACGTTCTTAAGACGTCTTGAATGACGAGCTACGACATCTTTAAGATCTCTTTAAGTAATCTTTGTGCTGTCTGGGTCGGGTTGGGGGCACTTTTAGCATACTTATTCTACTATGGCATTTATGTGTTTTGGTGAAGAATACTTTTTTGTTCAGTTTTAAATGAAGAATCACCCTGCAGCAATAACATTTTATTGATGCTTTTTTTTTGCCCATTCAATATTTCCCCTTCGAAGAGCCGTAGCTCCCTTAGGGCTTATTTCCGGACCAACCTTTATAGGAACTTTTGTTGATATTTTTGGATGTAGAATCACTTCTTAAAATTTGGATCACCCTGTATATATTTTTCTACCTACTTGGAAATTTTAAACAACGATAAATTTTATAGTTTAATACTTTTTCAAGTAGGTTAAAAATATGACACTTTTTAAAGCATCTTGTATCCTTAATAGTATATTATTTACCAAGTGAGAGAAGTTTAACATTTTTGACCTGCGTCAAATTGCGGGATGAGCGCGCTAGCGCGAAGCCCGCAAGACGCGGTCTAAAATGTTAAATCTTCACTCACGTGGAAAATATAGTATTTTTTTCACTACCAGTACAATTAATTAGCTATTTATTTATTTATTTATTTTACTAAAATTTAATGAAAAAGCTTATAAATTTAAAATATCACGCTGGCCGTTCGCGGCCATTAAAAAAACAAATGAATAACTTGACATTTCTGGCTGAAATTTTCTGTTGATCTGCTAAAATTATTAAGTTAGAGTGTTTCCGTGTTAAGTGTAATAAAATATATAAAAATGGAAAGTGAAATGCAAAGTGATGATTTTGGTACTTCCCCAGAAATAAGGGGACAGGCGAAAACTGCGAGGAATAATCTATTGCCTCAAAAATCAATATATGGTTGTTGTACCTCTAGTAATCTATGATCCTTACAGTAATATATGGGTTGTATAATCTATGGTTGAATATGATTTTCACTTTTTGAAGTGTTTTTTGTAAAACGTGTTTTATAGGTACTAATTTAGTTAATATTTTTTAATTTATCATGCAATAAATAAATTTGGTGCCTAAAGACACTTGTAAATAGCATATAATTTAATAATCAAGTGAAACGTCAGATGCCAAAACAGCTGAATAAAAAATCATTATTAACCATGGTGCAATTTCATTATTTTTAGAACCTCTGACGTCATAGGTAGAGAAATAATATTTCTACCAATAAAAAGAACAGTAATAAAGATATGGTTTTAGGCTGGTAGTGAAAAAAAAAGTTTAATAACTTAACAAGTTAAGATACGCATTCCGTTTTATACTTGAAGAGTGGATGGTATACCGGGTGTCCCGCCTGCCGGCTCGTATGACAAACTTTCCGCTCGCGCGGAATATTGTCTACTAGTTATAGAATATACTATTTTTTAACTGGTGAAACAGTTTTTAAATATATTAAATTGTTTTTGAGTTATTAAACTTCAAAATTAATTTTTGTGAAAATTTACGATTTCTTAAAAAACTAAAAAATCAAACCTCAGAAAGTAGGCCTTTTTGGGAGAGAATCTTCTGGGGGATCTTTTCCCCATCGTGCAGTTAGCATTGCCTAAATGTAAAAATTATCTGTATCTGTATATTTAGAAAATTCGACAGCAAAATGCCATTACTGGAGAATATAATTTATATATATATATATATGTAGTATGCTATACTGATAAGTGAAAATACCTTACCCCTACGATGGTTTTTTCACCCCTCTTTACTCTAATCTAAAATGGTGCTTATTGATTGCTTTTCAATTTATAAAATATAATTTATTTGTGGATTAATACGTTATAATTAAGAGGTATGTGTATTAAATATAAATTATATTCTCTCCCTAAATATATTTATTGATATTTATTGATATATATCAATTCGTGATACTAGGTTAGGTACCGGTGCTTTTTTTTTCAAATGTTACTCATATTAATCCCAATTTTTGGCAAATGCAACTCCTGCTAAAGCAGTCGTTGCATTTTTGTCATTGGGATTAATATTCGTAAAATTTATGTAAAAAACCACCGATATCTAACCTAGTATCACTACCCCTGAAAATACAATTTCGGTGGGTAATAAAGAACTATGCGATTTTTTTTGAAATGTAAAAATATTCTAGAATTCTGCATTAATGAAAAAGTATGTGATGGATATTTAGTCATGATTAAAATGTAAAATCCACAGACAAAAATATAATCAGCAATTAACATTTTAAATTCGCTGATGGTATAATTTTACATCAAAAGTGTATCGTTACAAAAAGTTACTTAGGTTAATCTATCCCGTTAGGGAACGTTTAAGTATTACGTAACGCTCCTAGGGGGGGGGGTCATTTTGGCGTGTTACGCCCATGTTAATGGTATAGGAAAATAGCGTTACAGGGGGGGGGTCCAAAATGATCAAAATTTGCGTTACGTAATACTTGAACGTTCCCTTAGTTTAATCCAAGTAGGTAAATGTATTAAACACAACTAAAAAAAATTAAATTTGATAATAACACAATTCAATTTCAATTCAATTCAATTCAATTTTATTAAGAACCTCAAAAATTACACAATACATAATTTTTAATATTTATAAGTTCACAGATTATTTAAACATGAGATAAAAAGAAAATTGATACTAATATAATATATAATATTTTTAGCCTGTTCACCTAAATCTAGGATTTGTGTGTGAAACAGACCACTCAAGCTTAAAAATTGTATCACATTGTCTAAAAAATATATTTTCATCGCTACAATTATATACTTATATAAAACAAAAAACAAAACAAAAATATGAGTATGTGCTGAGGAAATTTTAAATGTGTGCAAAAGTAAAAATTCAAAAAAGTTAAAAATAAAAAAGAAATTTAGGAGGAAAATGTACACATCGATTTAGAAAATGGAAAAAGGGGTAAGTGGGAGGGTAAGCAAATTTATATAAATAGTAACTTTTACTGCAAAATAACTCTTAAAAACGTATGTAAATTAGCAGTAATATAATTTTTAGCGTCTTTTCTAAATTTTTTATAATGTAAAATTTGTGTTATTTCTCGTGGAAGAAAATTATAGAATTTTGGTGCAAAATAGAAAACATTTCTTTGCGTAAAAGATGTTTTAAAAAAAGGTAAATATTGAGAATTTGCTTGTCTAGTATCATAAACTTGTGCCCCGAAATTTTTATTTTTGTGCATCCATATTACACACTGAAAAACATATATATTCCGAATACTTTGCAAACCACATTCTTTATACAGAAGTTCGGTGGAATATAATCTACCTTTTCTTAACATAATTTTAACTATACTATTTTGAGCCTTTTCTAAGGGATCAATGGAGTTTTGATAACAACCCCCCCAAGCAACAATACAATACCTCAGTAACGATTCAACCAATGAGTTGTAAACTATAATTAAATTATTTTTGTTTAAAATATCTCTTAACTGATAAAATTTATAGACTAAAATTCTAAGCTTTTTAACTATGTTATTTATATGTTTGTCCCATTTCAAGTGTTGATCTATCTCTACACCTAGATATTTAATACTTTCAACTTTATAAATAGATTGACATGAACATGTTTGAAATTTTTTGCAATCATCAGAGTGTATTTTAAGTTTATCTAGAGAAGGTTGGTCAACAATTGTTGGTGAAAAACACATAAATTTAGTTTTTTGTATATTAAGACTAAGTAAACTTTGGTTCATCCATTCAAATACTTTTTGCATAGCCAGTTCGGCCTTCAGAAAAACCCCGGTCCATGATTCATCCTCAAGAAAAATAACCGTATCATCCGCGTAAGATATCAATTTACCACTAATATTTAAATTTCCTAAGAAATTGATATAAATTAAAAATAAAATAGGCCCCAACACTGTCCCCTGGGGCACGCCCATGGAGACAGGGAGGGGGTCGTTTAACTAATCCTCAATTTTAACAATCTGATATCTTTCCTTGAGGTATGTACTAAAAATATTTAAGGCAGCACCGCGGATGCCGATGGCTTCCATTCTAGTTAATAAAATTCCAATATCGACTGTATCAAATGCCTTGGCCACGGGCCTATATTTTAAAACTATTTGAAAGCATAAGAACGTAATACATAAAAATGCGATGGCTTGATGTGCCGTCATGTATCTTGTAAGCCAATCACAGCATCGCATTCTTATGTATTATGTTCTTATGCAAGCTTCTGAATAGGCCTTAAGCTATCGAACTAAATGCAGTTTTGGAGTTATCATGACCTAAGCTCGAACCTTATTAGGTAATACAAAAAAGCTTTTATCAAGAAAAAATTACTTTAATCTTTTATCAAAGAGATTATGATTTTGAATTGACTTTAGTTCCGTTAAATCGTTCCGTAAATTGTCACATACAGGGTTATTCTTTTAAATGCTACAGTACCGGGCTCCAAAATGATCAAAATTTGCGTTACGTAATACTTAAACGTCCCTTTGGAAATTACATAGTTTTTTTAAAACGTAATTTAATATAAAACTTTTCTCAAAGAATTATAATATAATATGCTTCCCTCCTCAAATAATAGTATATTAAAGTACTAGTTTCATAACATATGTTTTTAGCGCATGAGTACAAGTTTAGAAAACGAGCCGCTTGCGGCGAGTTTTCTAAAGTACTAGTGTAATGAGTGCTTTATACAATTTTTTCTATTTTGCTCTAAAATTAAAAAAAAACTTACATTTAAATTGATGACTGATTTAGGGATTTTTGTTTAGGATTGGCATTACAGATTACACAATGTTTAAAATTCTAAGAGCAAATGATAATTTGATATATTTTATAGTCATCTCTTCTCTTTTTTACTGCAATTAACCAAGCCACAATTTTAACATGTTAAAAATAACCTAAACACAAAATTTTGTAGAAAATTCAACTTTAAAGCGACATTGACATTTGCACGGAAAACGTCAAGCGATAGGCCAGGTCTGTTGCCAACCCAAAAGAACAAAAAGTACAGACCTCTTATGGGCCTATAAGAACACGCAAAATGCGTGTGATTATGAGCTTATAAGAGTCGCAAAATAGAAAAAAAAGTTAAAGGGGTATTATTGACAAAAACACATGTTGGAAAAATTTATATTACTTTCTTAAATATATCCAAAACTACTCATTTTAAAGTAGTAGGTGTATTTGAGTTTTTTTCTCCAAATTGTGTCCTTAATCTAAAAATCTTAAAATATCCCATTTAAAAAACCAAAATTAGAGTTGATTCCGGTGAATATGTTCATAAATAAAACTTTGCCCAAAGAAGCACATCTCTATAAAAAGATAAAGGTACTGTACCATTTAAAAGAATAACCCTGTATATGGACCTACGCCAGAAAAGGGCATATATTTTCGCTTACGGTTTAAGAATTAAAACGATTTTTCGAGTCTTATGGTAGTTTAGATTCTCTATCCGCTGGTGCCTAGTTTATTTCTAGGAATCACTGGGAATTCGGATTATTTCTGTATTAAAAGTTGAACAGAACAGAATATAATAGGGGCATATTGGGATATTCCCACAGTATAACTCCATATCGACAATAAGGGCCATTTTTGGCGGGAGTCCACATATATCTTTCTAAGTTCTGGTTTAAGTGTAACTTTTTAACACAAGTAAAAATAGAAAAAATAAATAAAACGATTTACATATTTGACTGTTATCAAATTTACTTCATCTCGCGTCAATTTTCATTCTCACCTTTAACGTTCAAGAAAGAGAAATATTAAATTTACTAAACCCTACCCTTTGGAAAGTATTTGAATAATTTTTAAAAGTACAAAATTGATAACACTGCTCTACAAAAAATTTAAAAAATCCATAATCTTCCAGTAATATAACAGTTTATATCTTAAAAAATATTTTTGACAAATTGTCATATGAAAAATTTCAGTTTGACATTCTCATCAAACTTTCAAAATGCATACCTTCAGCTACTGGTATGTTTCCATAGAAACCAAATGGGCGATTTATCCACTTTTATAGGTAATTGTAACAGCTTCTAATCATCTAAACGTTCTTATCTCAAAATTTCATACATACACCCCCCTCTGAAATTTTGCTCAATTTCTAATTATTGCTTTATAAGTATATATGTAATTTTTTTAACGTGAGTTCTGATACACCCTGTATAAAAAATAATTTTAAATTGGTCATTAAATGTTATAAACAACGTTTTCCTAAAACGCATTGTTTTCGAGATATTGGCGTTTAAAGCAGTAAAAGGTTTTTTTTAGCATATCTCACATATTTATAACCCGATTTCAAAAAATTATATTTTAAATAAAAGCTCTTTTTAAGCCCTATAAAAAATGTTATATACAGTTTTTTGCTAGAATAATGTTTTAAAGATACAGAATTTAAAATCAAACAAAACACCTAGTTTGAAATTTGCAAACTAGATGGCTCTAGTGTACAATAGTCCCGATGTTTTGACAGGGTGCTTGCAACGTTTCATCTAGTTTATATAAAATTTTCATGAAAATATAGCGAAAAAATGTAATTTTTAAAAGTAGAACATAACACTGCTCTATAAAGATTTTTTTTTATTTGCCGGGGAGCTTTTAGTTGCATCTGGCTATGCGCACAGTGGCTTTTTGCTTATAGTTGTAGTAAAAAAAAATTAAGTCTAATTATTTTTTTTTTACCGTGAATTGATTTTCTGTTAGTGGGACTCCAAGCCAAAAAAAGCGAATTTAAAATATCTTTATTCTTTTGTTTTTAATAGGGTTCTAAATTCAAAAAATTAGTTTTTTCGCATTTTTTCGATATATTTTGATAAAAATTTGATATAAATACTAAAGATACGACTTTAATTTTTACATGCAATACTAACAAAAATTTGCGGTTGATAAAAATAAAAAAAGTTTTAGATTTAATCCAGTGACGGAGATTTTACCGGAGGTTATCGAAAAAAAAACACACAAACATTTTGAAATATTTTATTTATTTTTTGAACAGCAACACAATAAATTCAATTTATTATGAAAAAACCAAAACGAAAAATTAAAAAAAAATCACCTTGCTTTAAAACTTTAAAATAACATTAAATAAACATTAAATAATTCAAAATTATGTTGTTCTTTCAATAACTCCCCTTAAAATCTCCGTTATTGCAATAAAATCCATGGATTCAATCTAAAACTTTTTTTTATTTTTTCAAATCTTAGGGAACGTTCAAGTATTACGTAACGCAAATAGTACCAAAATTCATACACTTCATACCTTGGTTCTAGCGTTATTATAGATTATAGAGATTTCATATTTTGGCTACCCCCCCTAATAGGGGGTGTGTTAGGGGGGTAGCCAAAATATGAAATCTCTACAGCCTTGAATAACCCGAAAACCGAGGTATGAAATGTATGAATTTTGGTACATTTTGCGTTACGTAATACTTGAACGTTTCCTTACCTACATGTGTGTTAGTGTTGCCTATAAAAATCAGAGCCATATCTTTAGTATTGATATAAAATTTTCATGAAAATATAGCGAAAAAATACGAAAAAATATAAAAAACAAACGAATAAAGATATTGGAAATCCGCTTTTTTGGCTTACAGCCCTATTAATAGAAAACCAATTCACAGCAGAAAAAAAATTAACTGAACCTTAATTATTTTTTTTTACTATAACTATAAGCTATAAATCACTGTGCGTTATATCTCAAAAAAACGAGCTGATCGAGAAAGACGAACCAAGGTTTCGAAATCAGCTCATCAACCAGATACAACTAAAATGGTGTCGGCAAATTTTTGAGTGTTAAGCAGTGTAATCTTTTTTTTACTTTCTCCTGCAAAAATATTGGCGATATGTGTAAAAAAAAATCTTTTAGAATTATTTATTAATTTTTCTTTTTTTTTTCAGGAAAGTCGCCAAATCTAAAAATGTGGACTAAATTCTGGAAGATAATGTGTGATTTAGGTTATTATCTTTGTTAACTGAACCTACGTCAATTTTAACTTTTATTTAAACACGTTAACTGTACGTCGCTGAAGGGCTGGGGGTGACGTACAGTTTACCCAATTTTATTAAATATAAGAAAATTAAATATAATACTTGTATACTTGTACATGTACACTAACTAAATTAATTTAAATGTGCAATAAAATCAATATTTATGTTCTATTCGATGTTTTTATTCTATTTAAAAAATTAATAACACAGGCCAACAAGGATTTTGTGATCGGATGATTTTTAATTTCTTGCTTAGATAAGACCCACTGACTGTCAAACAAGCATTTTTTTATCAGATATAATTTTTTTCAGTAGTAATATCATAAGTGCATGTTGAATTATCGATAATTTTTTTACTGTATTTAAAAAATATTTTGTTTGAGCGCATTTTTCGTGTTACAAAATTCCGAGACCGCAGGTCGAGGAATTTTGACGAAAAATGCACGAAAACAATTTCTTTAAGCAAAAAATTTTTTTATATATAGTAAAAAAATTATGTATAATTCAACATGCACGAATGGTATTTTGAAAGACTATTTCACAAATAAAATAAGGAAGTATATGTTTTATGTTGTTTCATATTTAAAAAAATTTAAGAACTCATTTATTATCATTTATTTATGTAATTAGAGTGTCATGGAGAGTCCCAAATAAGCTTTTGACTTGTGCTAGGGGCTCTGCATTAATTAAACAACAATATTACTTTACAACTATAATTAAAAATTTAAATCTCAAATTTGCCGCGCTTTTTAAATCCACGATGTTCACTTGTTAGCGAATGTTGCCAAGTCTAAACTTTGCTCGAGGGATATTTTATGCTTGAGATTATTCCTAGGGGCTGACCGCGAGGAAATCTTTTGTACAAGCGAAAGGAACTCAGGAGGATCTCTTTGCAAAAGGGAGGAACTCTTTGCAAAATGGAGTAACTCTTTGCAAAATGGAGGAACTCTGGAGGAACTCCTTGTAAAAAGGAACTCTTTTGTACAAATTTCAGACGCGGTCAGAAAAAATTATTATTTATGTGTCCATGTGGATTAACGTTCTTATGTTCAAACTAGATCAGCCGTTACAAACACTTTATCAAAACATCCTACCTTTGGGCGCCAATTTCTTTTTTGAAGGGGCGCCAAGTTTGATAGAAATGGTCAGGGACAAAGCTTTTTCCTGAAGGTAATTTTGGGGCGCCAAGTTTGGCAGAAATCGTCAGGGACAAAGCTTTTTTCCGGAAGGTAATTTTGGGGCGCCAATTTTTGTTTTGAAGGGGCGCCAACCAAGTTTGGCAGAAACCGTCAGGGACAAAGACAAAGCCTATTTTTCGTGAAGGTAAATCGGGGGCGCTATTTTTTATTTGAAGGGGCGCCAAGTTCGGTAGTAACCGTCAGGGACAAAGCTTTTTTTATGAAGGTATTTTTTTGGGCGCCAACTTCTTTTTTGTAGGGTCGCCAAGTTGAAACCGTCAGGGACAAAGCTTTTTTTTTGAGGGTGCCTTATTGGCAGTAGTGCTTCCACAGCGGTAATAATTTCTACGGCTTATTTGCCAAAAATTACCCCTTCCAGAAAGGAACTCTTAAGGAACATAGGAGGAACTCCCAAGGAACTCCGAGGAACTCTGGAGGAACTCCGAGGAACTCTTTGCAAAAAGGAACTCTTTTGTACAAATTTCAGACGCGGTCAGCTCCTCGGATTATTCCAATAAAATAGTTGTTATCACATATATTAGCATTTAAATAACGATCATTGCTGTTTTTGTTTAAAAAGTTCAGTTTTCAACTGAAAAGAAATAAAATAACGGGTGTTTCCACCCGTAAAAAAACAATTTCCTATCGGTTTCTAATAAAATATAATACATTATTTGAAATTAATTAGGGTTTATACCTAGGATGTTTTGGTAATAAAATAAGCATTTATATTGCTTATTAATAAAAATAAATCAACTAAAGGTAAGCTTCACAAACTAAAAACACATTTTGCAAAAATATACATTTATTAAGATGTCAGTAACTGTCAGTTTCTTGTTTCCATAGTAACCAAGTGATAATTGCACATAAATGCTTGTGTGGAGCTCTAGCTCAAAAACAAAAAAGAGTAGAGAACTTTTGTTTTGAGTCAATTGAAGATAATTAGGTCTATATTATATGGTAAAATTTTTATTTTGATATCTTTGTTAATAACGCCACAAATCGTCTGATCTGTCTACCGTAAAACACCCAGTATATGTATCTACATATGTATCTCATTACTTATATACAGGGTGATCATTTGAAAACGATCTACGCTAAATACATCTCGAAAACTAAGCACAACACAAAATTAAAAAAAAAGAGGTTAATTTGTTTTTTGAACATCGTCTGATCTGTCTGCCGTGAAACACCCAGTATTATATGTACCTACGTATCTTAGAATATTATATATCGTCTTGTAAATTTCAGGACGTCGTATCTCAATTTTTTTCGATTTTGAGATTTTGGACTTAAACGCTTTATATTATCAATTTACATCTAAAAAATAAGTTTTACCTGCTATTTTTTGTAAATAACAAAAATATAAGCAAAATAGTAACGTCGTATCTTAGATGATTATAAATTAATAAATTTTTAAACCTCGTATCTCTTAAATCTAGTTAACTAACTATTTTGGAACGCACTTTTTGCATTTGGCTACGCTTTTTTGACATCTTATGCGCATATTATAAAAGTTTTTGAAGTTTAAATGGTTAAAGTTAAAATTTTCTTTTAAAAGGTGAATTAATGGTAAATATTTTTACTTGTTACATTAAGAGGTGCGTTCCGCTAATAATGTTTCAAAGCTCGTATCTTAAATATTTTTATTAATTTTGAGCATCAAAATGTCGTATCTATAAACATCAGGTTTTTATTTGTATTTATTTATTTTATACACAATAAAATGATTTAAGGTAAGTTAATCATTAAAAATGTATTAAGTTTATATTAAAAAAGTACATTTTCAACCTATGAATAATGCGAGAAAGAGTTATTTCTTATTCCTGTAAAGTTGTCTTTTTTGAGATACGACGTTCTGAAATTTACAAGACGATATGTAAAAAAATTCTGTTTTTCTTTGATTTATTATTATTATTATTATATGTATCTTAGAATATTAAATAGGAAAAAAAGGTCTGATTTTCTTTGAAAACATAAAAATCCAATCAAACATTTTTAACGGCAACCAAGGCAAAACACCTAGGCGATAACCTTTCGTCAGTCACTTTTCTAACGGACGCACAGAAGCCTTTTTCTTTCAGAGCTTGCACCCTGTCCAAAAGCACAAGGTTTTCACAAACGCTTTGTATCGAAGTCTGCAGGCCGACCAACACTTCTGCGAGCCACAAAACGTCTTTGATCTCCGTCCATTTTTTTCGCATTTTGTTTAGAAATTCATCGTAGCTGTCACTTTTTAATGCTTTACCTTCGTTTGTAAGAATTTGGTGGGTGGCTTTCAGATTCGTTAGATACTGTTCAAATGTGTCGCAACCTGATTTTCGTTTTTGTCTGGATATTCGACAGTTTTCTGAAAATAAATTATTGTAAGAAAAAGTAAAAACATGTTTAAACAAAACTTTAAATAAAAATATAAAGGAAAACATATAAAAAAATCATTTAATTAATTTTTTATTTATTAAAACAAAACCTAATTGACTTAATTTCTGGCAAAAGCGGAAGTGAAAAAAAAGTACGCCTTATTGTAACCCATAGACGTCCACCCAAATCGAAATAGGTTTAAAAAACAGCAATTTTGGATGAATATTAATTACCCTAGTAGAAATTTAACGTTAGAATAACGTTTTTCTAATGTTAGAAAACTGTATAAAAGTACGTTATAAAATATGTACAAATGTGCCGCTTTTTAACGTTAGAATCAAACGTTAGTTACAAACGTTAATCTAACGTTGGATTTTTAAGTTAGAACTACGTTATAAGTACGTTTAATTTCTAACTTTCGGAGGGGGCGTGGCCAACTAGGAAATTTCTACCTGCATCATAAAATGACAGCTGGAGACAAATTTATACATATAAATAAATCTTAATGTATTTTAGCAATCATAATATTGTTAAACATAATTTCGTTACATTAATTTATAAAATAGCCATCTTTTTAGGTGGCCCTAAATATTTTTAGTGTAATATGCTGTTATACTTCAATAAATACGTTTACCTCTCAGAAAAACTTTATATTTAGTTAGTTAATATTTATTTATACATTCAGAATTTTACATATTTTTTCAATTCCAGTACAGCGTTGCCCGACTTACTATAATTTTGACTTTTGGGGGATATTTTTTTAAACATATTATAGAAATAATAAATAATTATCAAACCTAGGCACATAGCTGTCTGAAATGAGTATTTTCTACTATAGCTTACGTATTAATAATGAAAATTTAAAAAATATTTAAAGTTAGAATAAGGTTAGAAAAAGGTTAGAATTTAGTTAGGAAACTAACGTTAGATTTATGTATTTTATAACGTTTTTGTCAAACGTTAGTTTTTAAGGTTAGATTTATACATTTTATAACGTTTATGTCAAACGTTAGTTTTTAAGGTTAGATTTATATATTTTATAACGTTTTTATATAACGTTTGAGACTAAACATAAAAATGTCACTAATCTAATGTTATGTTAAGTTAGATTTATGTACTTTTCTACCAGGGTATAACACAGGACCACAAATCGTTTTGTAAGTTGACGAAACCGTTACACCGCGTTACAAAAATGGCCAAATTTTGCGTTACGTAATACTTGAACGTTCCCTTTCCTTAGACTTGAACTTCATCACTAAACCTTAACCCCTTCCTGCATACCGTCCCATTTATGACACGAACCGGTTTTTTCATTATTTGTGGTGCTTATAAGTATACTATTAAACAAAAGATCAATAACTTGTTATGAATAAAGAACCTGTTACAGATATCTGAAAAACAATCCGGCCATCTAGAGTTAATTAAGCGAAAATTTATTAACGTTTTTAACAAGGATTTTGCGTGTAGGCTGAAGACTGCATAGCCTAAAACTTCAAATATATTTGCCGGTTTAGTTGTGCAATTTAAAAAATGTTGTGTCATTATATAAATCTTGTTAAAGCGGTTTATGGGTATAAAATTACAGGTAAGCTATTTTATGGTATATTTTTGTATTCAAGGGGGCCCAAATAACTAGAATATACTTCATTTCGAACAAAACAGATTTCCATAACGTTTTGCCAAAACAATAAATATATAAAAAATCGCCATAGAAAAAATACGGTGCATTTCCGCAAAAAATCATTTAATTAATTTTTGATTTATTAAAACAAAACCTACTTGACTTAATTTCTGGCAAAAGCGGAAGTGAAAAAAGTACGCCTTATTGTATCCCCTAAACTTCCACCCAAATGGAAATAGGTTTAAAAAAACAGCAATTTTGGATGAATATTAATTATAACACAGGACCATTTGTGGTGCTTATAAGTATACTATTAAACAAAAGATCAATAACTTGTTGTTATGAATAAAGAACCTGTTACAGATATCTGAAAAACAATCCGGCCATCTAGAGTTAATTAAGCGAAAATTTATTAACGTTTTTAACAAGGTTTTTGCGTGTAGGCTGAAGACTGCATAGTCGAAAACTTTAAATATATTTGCCGGTTTAGTTGTGCAATTTAAAAAATGTTGTGTTATTATATAAACCTTGTTAAAGCGGTTTATGGGTATAAAATTACAGGTAAGCTATTTTATGGTATATTTTTGTATTCAAGGGGGGCCAACTCATCACCACACCTTATAAATATAATCGTATCGATTTTGATTCGTTTTCGCTAAATATTGACGGTGATAAAATTGAATTTGTTGATGAGTTTAAATATCTTGGCTTTACTATTGACAAAACCCTTTCATTTAAAAGCCACTTTGACTTTGTTCACAGAAAAATTTCCAAAAAACTTTTTTTCTTCAATAGAGTTTCAAGCTGTTTGTCTCTCAATTACAGAATTAAGGTTTTTAATGCTATCATCCAACCCCATTTTGATTACTGCGCTAGTATTCTGTACTTGATGGACAAAAATAGCACTGATCAGCTGCAGATACTGCACAATAGGGGAATACGCACTATTTTACGTGTTAATAGATACACACCTATTAAAGAAATGCAGGAAACACTTCAGTGGCTGTCAGTGTCAAATAGATTAACTTTTCTTACAATGGTTTTTATTTTTAAACTTAAAAAAGGATTGCTTCCCTCATATTTTGATGAGTTTGCCATATTTAATAATGAGGTGCATGGGTATCCCACAAGGTCTAATGGTAAATTTCATATTGAAGTTGTAAAATCAGCTGGTGCATCAAAATCTTTATTTGTAAAGGGTTTGATCTTTTTTAATAAATGCTGAAAGTATTGGGGGGTTTAAATCTAAACTTAAACTTTTCTTATGGCATAATGAAACATAAATTTATTTATTTTAATTTTAATTACATCTTGTGATACTAATCTTAAGTTTTTTTTAATGTGATTTAATGTATGTACTTAAATTCTGTATGTTTTATTAGGATTCTTCCTACTCAATAAAGTGATTATTATTATTAAATAACTAGAATATACTTCATTTCGAACAAAACAGATTTCCATAACGTTTTGCCAAAACAATAAATATATAAAAAATCGCCATAGAAAAAATACGGTGCATTTCCGCAAAGAACGATTACCATTTTCGGATTCAGGGAGGTCCATAGAGGCAAAAAAAATGTTTTTTGAAAGCTGATTTCCTGCAAACGAAAGTCCATGTTATTAAGGACAGAAATTTTTAATTTTAAACAAAATTATAAAAATATTAATTTATTATTCCATCAATCTATTTTCTAATCATCGTACAGAGTGATATTGGTAGACTGACCGTTTCGGGCTTCTGGCCCTCTTCAGTACCAAGAGTCAACTCTGCACGCTGATTAAGAAAACGTTTTTAGACTTTACTCGCAAAAGGAATATAGCCATTAGATTGATGTAGACTTGTGCGCCATCTATTTCTAGATGTAGACAACTACTCATACCTCTCCTAATCTGGAGACTTTGAATGGTAGCAAGTTGAAGACTTGTGTGTCTCAAGCACATAGTACCACTAACGGGTGGTTAGACGTAGAATTCGTAAGGACAGAAATTTTTAATTTTAAACAAAATTATAAAAATATTAATTTATTATTCCATCAATCTATTTTCTAATCATCCATGTTATTGTAATGAAAGTATCTATGGGTCTAACGCAAATATAAAAAAAAATCGGTATATTAAAAAATTGGATCAAAAGACAAATCTGTCAAAATAATTATTGTTAAAAAAATTATTGTGATCGAAAGAATATTTGGCATAATAAAAATTTGGTTTAAAAAAAATAAAAATAATTCGTTATAAATTAAATAAAGATAGAAACTAAAAACCGTCTAAAAATATTTAGGTATAAATAATTTACGGTACAATAACGATATTGATCAAAATAAGTTTTGTTATAATAACTATTTGGGAAAATTATCTTTATTGTGATGAAGGTATCAATGATAAGATAAAACTAAACTGTTTCTAGATATTACTCGTTTCTAACAATTAAATATATTGTTTGAGATATTTACTAACCATATGTAGTATCTCGTTTAAAAAAATTAGTCATTGTCATTGGCAGAAATAATGGGAAAAAAAGCGTGTTTATTATTTTTAGCTTCAGTGTCAGTTACATTATTTATGTATTTATTGCCAAACGATAATTTTAAAAAATTAACATTTTTATATAAGCCTGCTGTTCAGAAAGATATAAAATATATCTTGTATTGGACTTCTATTTGGGGAGAACCAAACTTATACTTTGGCTTTGGTAGTGAAATATTTCAGACGTGTCCTGTAAAAAACTGTTTTGCAACAAACAATAGAACATTGATAAAAGAAGAAGAGTTTCACGCCATAATATTTCATGGGCCAGAATACCATGTAAACCTTCAAGGAATACCCGTTAATCGCAGTCCCAGTCAATATTACGTTTTCTTTAATTTAGAATCCCCTATGCTTGTAAGACAAAAGTTTGATTTAAACAATTTTTACAACTGGACCATGACGTATCGTTCAGACTCCGATTTTAAAAGAGGCTACGGATATTTCATTAAAATGAGCAGCAATTATACGATCCCAGCAAGGGAAGATATAAGAAAAAGAAAGAAAAAGATAGCATGGTTTGTATCCAATTGCAATTCTACGAACAAAAGAGAAGAATTATACAAAAAACTAAGTAAATACATAGAAATTGATGTTTATGGTAAATGTGGAACTTTAAATTGCCAAAAAAAAACTTCGATGGAATGCTATGACCTAATCGAGGAAAACTACAAATTTTATCTCTCCTTTGAAAATTCCTACTGTAAGGACTATGTTACTGAAAAACTGTACAATATTTTGAAGAAGAACATTGTGCCAATAGTGTACGGTGGGGCCAATTACGAAATAATTGCACCTCCGAATTCGGTTATTGATGTTTCAAAATTCGCTTCGGTTAAAGATTTAGCGAAAAAAATTATAGAATTGGATAAAAAAGTCCAAACGAATATTTAAAATATTTTCAGTGGAAGAAGAATTTTATTGTAGAAAGAAATTCAGTTCACACTTTGTGTAGCTTGTGTAAAAAATTAAATGAACCAATAAAACATAAAGCGTATCCAAGCATTTGGAAATGGTGGGAAGGAGAAAACTTAAGCATGTGTAAAAATGGACCAGAACTGCCTAAAATTATATTTTCTTAAATAAATTTATATTTAGCATAATTAAAAAATGTTTTAAATACTGTTATTTTTTACTTTTATATACTAGAATACTAAAATTCGATTATGTAGAAAAATATCAAATAGAATAGAATAGAATATAAATAATAATAAATTTTTAATGAACCACTAGAAAATATAAAAAATTCATTACAGGCTCATCCTCTAAATTAGTTCCTAAATTAATTACATAATAAAATCAAATAAAACCACATGTACAGAATTTACAATAATTAAAATTACATCGGCACTTAGTGCTACTAAGACTACCGATGTATTGAAATCTTCGCCGAAAAGTCAAAATCTTTGACCACGTTTTTTTCACATTTCTCGACGTTTTAGACCATACTGAGTCGAAATTGATAAAAAAAAATTTTGCGACCGTCTGTCTGTCTCTGGGTGTAAACTCTCTAACTCCATTTCTACATGAGATATCGACTTGCGTTTTTTTGCATATTGTTTCTTATCGTATTCCGAAGAGCTGATTAGATTTTGGGGGTAAGGGGTAAAAATAGGGTAAAACTCCTATTTTTAGCGTTTTTTGTTTATAATTAAGGCAATTATTATTGTATTTGGTTAATTTAGCACTTATATAAAAGATAATTTTAAATTGGTCAAAAAATGTTATAAACAACGTTTTCCTAAAATGCACTGTTTTCGAGATATTGGCGTTTAAAGCAGTAAAAGGTTTTTTTAGCATATCTCACATATTTATAACCCGATTTCAAAAACTTATATTTTAAATAAAAGCTCCTTTTATGCCCTATAAAAAATGTTATATACAGTTTTTTGCTAGAATATAATATTTTAAAGATACAGAATTTAAAATAAAACAAAAATCTAGTTTGAAATATGCAAACTAGATGGCTCCAGTGTACAATAGTGCCGATGTTTTGACAGGGTGCCTGCAACGTTTCATCTAGTTAAGATTAAAACAGTTTATCCCTTACCCCAGAAAACCAGCTTCAGAGTCTAGTATATAGTGTCATAAACTTTCATATAGCAAGAAAAATGAAAAAAATTGTGTGCAAAATATTCCTCAAAAGTTGAATAAAAAATGGACGCTATAATTGTACGTCTAAAAGCACTCATAAATATATCGAAGTATGTATGCTATTTTATGTTAATTTAAGGTTTTACATGTTATTATAAGTTCCATTTTTGATACTAAACGCTTCCTGGTTTTAGGCGGTAAATTAATAAACTATTTTAGGTCGATAATATACGACTTTATTTGATAACATTTAGGACGACCTAACAATGACCAACTTTATGTCGAAAATATATAGTCTATATTGGTTTAATTGAGAACGTGCTATAAATGAACTATTTTAGGTCCAAAATATACTGCTTACATCGTCTCAATTTAGATCACTAATAATGCTTCTATTTTTCTCACTAAATGCAAGCAAATATTAATAAATTAATATTTATTGATTCATTAAACTTTACACAAATGTTTTAATTATTTAAATAATAATAAAATTGATATTCTTTGGATCAAAATTGTACTAAGTATACGGGTAAAGAATATGTGTTTAATATTCATTTTTCTCTTCAGTACAGCTAAAAACTCACAAGGTTTTATAAATTTTCTACTGAAAATAGATTCGAGTTTAAGAGTTCATTACTAAAGAACCTCACTGAGGTAAGCGAAAAAAAAAATTCAAGTATACGGCAACTGCACCTTGTTTTTCTCGGTTCTTCTTATATAATTAAAAATTGCTTGCGAGGATTGTTTTTTGGTTTGATATAAGAACCTAATGTTTTCTCAATAAAACATTTCCTAAGACACAGATCTATTTCTTGAACTATTTCCAGTAAAATTGAACCTCATCCATATCTCCTAATACTAAGGACTACTGAGCATTTTTTCTCTTTAATTCCCACGATAAGCAAACTTATTTTAAATTAAAATAAAGATAAAAAACACTTTTTTTTACAAACTACTCGTATAACAGCAAAAAATAAACAATCATTTGACATATTTTGATGTTTTCCAAAATAAGACACAAGACCCACTATAATCTATGAAAAATTGTTTGTTACACCTGTCAAGTGGTAATTTTTCAGATACGATGTTTCGGAATTTACAAGGCGTTTGGACTTGGACTTAGAAATGTTTTGGCTACCCCCTCCAAATAGGGGGTGTGTTAGGGGGGTAGGCAAAATATAAAATCTCTACAGCCTTTAATAACGCGGGAACCGGGGTATGAAGTGTATAAATTTTGGTACAATTTGCCTTACGTAATACTTGAACGTTCCCTTATGAATTTTATCATGATACAGTCTTTTTTATTGCATTGTTTGTTTATATATCTAGTATCGCGTTTAATAAATTAGTCACTGTCAATGTCATCGGCAGAAATAATGAGAAAAAAAGCGTGTTTATTATTTGTAGCTTCAGTGTTAGTTATATCATTTATGTATTTATTGCCAAAGGATAATTTTAAAAAATCAACATTTATATATAAGCCGGTACATTTTGCTGTTCAGAAAGATATGAAATATATCTTGTATTGGACTTCTATTTGGGGAGAACCAAACTTATACTTTGGTTTTAGTAGTGAAATATTTCGCACGTGTCCTGTAAAAAACTGTTTTGCAACAAACAATAGAAGATTGATGAAAGAAGAAGAGTTTCACGCCATTTTATTTCATGGGCCAGAATACCATGTAAACCTTCAAGGAATACCCGTTAATCGCAGCCCCAGTCAATATTACGTTTTCTTTGATTTAGAATCCCCTATGCTTGTAAGACAAAAGTTTGATTTAAACAATTTTTACAACTGGACCATGACGTATCGTTCAGACTCCGATTTTAAAAGAGGCTACGGATATTTCATTAAAATGAGCAGCAATTATACGATCCCAGCAAGGGAAGATATAAGAAAAAGAAAGAAAAAGATAGCATGGTTTGTATCCAATTGCAATTCTACGAACAAAAGAGAAGAATTATACAAAAAACTAAGTAAATACATAGAAATTGATGTTTATGGTAAATGTGGAACTTTAAATTGCCAAAAAAAAACTTCGATGGAATGCTATGACCTAATCGAGGAAAACTACAAATTTTATCTCTCCTTTGAAAATTCCTACTGTAAGGACTATGTTACTGAAAAACTGTACAATATTTTGAAGAAGAACATTGTGCCAATAGTGTACGGTGGGGCCAATTACGAAATAATTGCACCTCCGAATTCGGTTATTGATGTTTCAAAATTCGCTTCGGTTAAAGATTTAGCGAAAAAAATTATAGAATTGGATAAAAACGTAGACGAATATTTAAAATATTTTCAGTGGAAGAAGAATTTTATTGTAGAAAGAAATTCAGTTCACACTTTGTGTAGCTTGTGTAAAAAATTAAATGAACCAATAAAACATAAAGCGTATCCAAGCATTTGGAAATGGTGGGAAGGAGAAAACTTAAGCATGTGTAAAAATGGACCAGAACTGCCTAAAATTATATTTTCTTAAATAAATTTATATTTAGCACAATTAAAAAATGTTTTAAATACTGTTATTTTTTACTTTTATATACTAGAATACTAAAATTCGATTATGTAGAAAAATATCAAATAGAATAGAATAGAATATAAATAATAATAAATTTTTAATGAACCACACGGAAAAAAAATTATAGCTAGGAGCGCTATAACACACATACCAAGCAAATTATAATCGCTTATTATATAAATACAAGGCTTTCTCTTACAATTATGGCAGTCAGTGTAAAAATTTATATGAAATACTTTAAATGTTTAGTGAAAAATAAAATATAACAAATAGAGGAAATGCGCCTAATTTCGGATGGTTTCCAAATTTCGGATAGTAGTATATTTAAGATACTGTCTGCAAAGGTAAACAGAAACCTACTTTTATGTGAAGCCAAAAGTCAAACTAAATGCGTCCTGTAATATGATAACGGTAGAGCTTCTTCCCTTTAAATGGCAGCACAAATCGTTTATATTGCAAATGGCAGTTTTGTGCTCAGTTGCATTATTATGCTTGTTTATTTTATAAATAATCGTTATAAAAGTTCGTGATTCTGTCTTGGGTAAGTTATGATGTTAGTTAAGTTGATCCACTATTCATAATTAAGCAATTTGAAAACGTAAACATTCTACAAATTTCTAATCTAAAAAGCAGAAAGTTGCCTAATTTTGGATAGACCATTTTTGTGCATTTGATTCCCACTTTCGGATATCCGCAAGGTAATTATTATTCAGGATAACCAACCATTAATTATTATTTTTATAATGATACAACAAACTAAGATAAACAATTTTGAAAAAACGAAAATTACTAAGATACTAAGATATTCGAAATTGGGAATCTAAAATTATAGTTCCTATAGTATTTCGTAGAAAATCGCTTAATGATTAAATTACGTCTTAAACGTGAAGGAATAACAAGAAACATAAGCAATGGGATCCAGATCTACTCTTGAAAAAATTTTTTCGGATATGTCCGAAATTAGGAGCCCTTTTTCAAATGCACAAAAATGCGCTGATTTTTTTTAACCGTGTTTTTTGGAAAAAGTAAACTGTAATAAAATTGCTTTTATAATAAATCATGGTTAGCTATAATAAGTTGTATCTGGTTATATAAAAAAAATATCAAAAAGTAATACCGAGTATTAAATATTGAATATATTGTAAATGGTATCCGAAATTAGGCGACTTTCCTCTAGTATGGCATTTATAGCTTAAATAGATTTAATTATTGTCCGTGCTAATAATTTTTATAATATAATAAAATTTCTGTAAATTTATAATAGTGCCTGTAATAAATATAATCGTGTCTGTAATATATATAATCGTTTCCAATTTATTTTTAACATTATTAGTTATTGTGTCCCTTATAATCTATAGCTTAAATCACTATAAAAAGTCCCTGTATCACTATAAATAAATAAATAAATAAATAAATAAAATTATAATTTGCCACTGTTACCAAATATCTTATAATGTATAGCGCAGAGCCCACTAATTTCTTTCCGTGCACTAGAAAATATAAAAAATTCATTACAGACTCATCCTCTAAATTAGTTCCTAAATTAATTACATAATAAAATCAAATAAAACCACATGTACAGAATTTACAATAATTAAAATTACATCGGCACTTAGTGCTACTAAGAGTGCCGATGTATTGAAATCTTCGCCGAAAAGTCAAAATCTTTGACCACGTTTTTTTCACATTTCTCGACGTTTTAGACCATACTGAGTCGAAATTGATAAAAAAAATTTTTGCGACCGTCTGTCTGTCTGTCTGGGTGTAAACTCTCTAACTCCATTTCTACATGAGATATCGACTTGCGTTTTTTTGCATATTGTTTCTTATCGTATTCCGAAGAGCTGATTAGTTTTGGGGGTAAGGGGTAAAAATAGGGTAAAACTCCTATTTTTAGCGTTTTTTGTTTATAATTAAGGCAATTATTATTGTATTTGGTTAATTTAGCACTTATATAAAAGATAATTTTAAATTGGTCAAAAAATGTTATAAACAACGTTTTCCTAAAATGCATTGTTTTCGAGATATTGGCGTTTAGAGCAGTAAAAGTTTTTTTTAGCATATCTCACATATTTATAACCCGATTCCAAAAAGTTATATTTTAAATAAAAGCTCCTTTTATGCCCTATAAAAAATGTTATATACAGTTTTTTGCTAGAATATAATATTTTAAAGATACAGAATTTAAAATAAAACAAAAATCTAGTTTGAAATATGCAAACTAGATGGCTCCAGTGTACAATAGTGCCGATGTTTTGACAGGGTGCCTGCAACGTTTCATCTAGTTAAGATTAAAACAGTTTATCCCTTACCCCAGAAAACCAGCTTCAGAGTCTAGTATATAGTGTCATAAACTTTCATATAGCAAGAAAAATGAAAAAAAATATTGAGACGTGCAAAATATTCCTCAAAAGTTGAATAAAAAATGGACGCTATAATTGTACGTCTAAAAGCACTCATAAATATATCGAAGTATGTATGCTATTTTATGTTAATTTAAGGTTTTACATGTTATTATAAGTTCCATTTTTGATACTAAACGCTTCCTGGTTTTAGGGGGTAAATTAATAAACTATTTTAGGTCGATAATATACGACTTTATTTGATAACATTTAGGACGACCTAACAATGACCAACTTTATGTCGAAAATATATAGTCTATATTGGTTTAATTGAGAACGTGCTATAAATGAACTATTTTAGGTCCAAAATATACTGCTTACATCGTCTCAATTTAGATCACTAATAATGCTTCTATTTTTCTCACTAAATGCAAGCAAATATTAATAAATTAATATTTATTGATTCATTAAACTTTACACAAATGTTTTAATTATTTAAATAATAATAAAATTGATATTCTTTGGATCAAAATTGTACTAAGTATACGGGTAAAGAATATGTGTTTAATATTCATTTTTCTCTTCAGTACAGCTAAAAACTCACAAGGTTTTATAAATTTTCTACTGAAAATAGATTCGAGTTTAAGAGTTAAGAACCTCACTGAGGTAAGCGAAAAAAAAAAATCCAAGTATACGGCAACTGCACCTTGTTTTTCTCGGTTCTTCTTATATAATTAAAAATTGCTTGCGAGGATTGTTTTTCGGTTTGATATAAGAACCTAATGTTTTCTCAATAAAACATTTCCTAAGACACAGATCTATTTCTTGAACTATTTCCAGTAAAATTGAACCTCATCCATATCTCCTAATACTAAGGACTACTGAGCATTTTTTCTCTTTAATTCCCACGATAAGCAAACTTATTTTAAATTAAAATAAAGATAAAAAACACTTTTTTTTACAAACTACTCGTATAACAGCAAAAAATAAACAATCATTTGACATATTTTGATGTTTTCTAAAATAAGACACAAGACCCACTATAATCTATGAAAAATTGTTTGTTACACCTGTCAAGTAGTAATTTTTCAGATACGATGTTTCGGAATTTACAAGGCGTTTGGACTTGGACTTAGAAATGTTTTGGCTACCCCCTCCAAATAGGGGGTGTGTTAGGGGGGTAGGCAAAATATAAAATCTCTACAGCCTTTAGAAACGCGGGAACCGGGGTATGAAGTGTATAAATTTTGGTACAATTTGCCTTACGTAATACTTGAACGTTCCCTTATGAATTTTATCATGATACAGTCTTTTTTATTGCATTGTTTGTTTATATATCTAGTATCGCGTTTAATAAAGTAGTCACTGTCAATGTCATCGGCAGAAATAATGAGAAAAAAAGCGTGTTTATTATTTGTAGCTTCAGTGTTAGTTATATCATTTATGTATTTATTGCCAAAGGATAATTTTAAAAAATCAACATTTATATATAAGCCGGTACATTTTGCTGTTCAGAAAGATATGAAATATATCTTGTATTGGACTTCTATTTGGGGAGAACCAAACTTATACTTTGGTTTTGGTAGTGAAATATTTCGCACGTGTCCTGTAAAAAACTGTTTTGCAACAAACAATAGAAGATTGATGAAAGAAGAAGAGTTTCACGCCATTTTATTTCATGGGCCAGAATACCATGTAAATTTTCAAGGAATACCCGTTAATCGCAGCCCCAGTCAATATTACGTTTTCTTTGATTTAGAATCTCCTATGTTTGTATATCAAAAGTTTGATTTAAACAATTTTTACAACTGGACCATGACGTATCGTTCAGACTCCGATTTTAAAAGAGGCTACGGATATTTCATTAAAATGAGCAGTAATTATACGATCCCAGCAAGGGAAGATATAAGGAAAAGAAAGAAAAAGATAGCATGGTTTGTATCCAATTGCAATTCTACGAACAAAAGAGAAGAATTATACAAAAAACTAAGTAAATACATAGAAATTGATGTTTATGGTAAATGTGGAACTTTAAATTGCCCAAAAAAAACTTTGATGGAATGCTATGACCTAATCGAGGAAAACTACAAATTTTATCTCTCCTTTGAAAATTCCTACTGTAAGGACTATGTTACTGAAAAACTGTACAATATTTTGAAGAAGAACATTGTGCCAATAGTGTACGGTGGGGCCAATTACGAAATAATTGCACCTCCGAATTCGGTTATTGATGTTTCAAAATTCGCTTCGGTTAAAGATTTAGCGAAAAAAATTATAGAATTGGATAAAAACGTAGACGAATATTTAAAATATTTTCAGTGGAAGAAGAATTTTATTGTAGAAAGAAATTCAGTTCACACTTTGTGTAGCTTGTGTAAAAAATTAAATGAACCAATAAAACATAAAGCGTATCCAAGCGTTTGGAAATGGTGGGAAGGAGAAAACTTAAGCATGTGTAAAAATGGACTAGAACTGCCTAAAATTATATTTTCTTGAATAAATTTGTATTTAGCACAACTAGAAAAGGTTTTAAATGCTGTAATATGTTTTACTTTTATATACTAAAATCAACGATTCGGTTGAAAAATATCAAATAATAATTTGAGTTATATTATTTATCCAATACATACAGATAATAAGACAATTACCAGTTTTATTTTAAATAGATAAACTCAGTAATAACCCCCGCGTGGCTTTTACTTTATTGAGTGGATAATTATTTATTTTACCCCCTCAACTGTCACTTGTCAAATTATTTTCTTGTAAATGTCATTAAAATTTTTAATAAAAATATGAATTCCTAAGCTATTTATTGGATAAAACCTTGTATGGCACTCATGCTTTACCCACTAGTACCATAAATAATTATTACGTAATAGTTATAACTATTACGTGGTACAAATTTCAATGGACAGCAGTCCAATAAGTTAGGCAACATAAATTTAGGTCTTCAATACCAACTCAAAAAGAAAATTCCCTAAAAATATTATATTTGGACTTTTATCACAGTGCAACAAAAAATGTGCATGATGTGCAAAATTATTAAAGAATACATAAAACAGCTTATTAAACACAAAAACAAGTACAGAATCTTCACACACAACGGGGTATTATCAATGACTGTCAAATTAAGAAGTAGGTCATAAGCTCCCTAGGAAACTTTAGACCTATTATACACATAGCTGTGTTATAAAAATTAAAAAAAAATAGTTTTTACTTAAAAAAAAAAAAACAAATATATTACATTCATGTGATTTAAAATATAATCTAAAATGTTATTTTTACCTAAAATATGCATAATTTTATTTTAAAACAATAATAATTATACTTTTATTTCTTTCTGTAGAACTTCTCTCTCAAAAGTTCTCGCTCGGGATTGTTGATTGGGAAAAAAACATTTTGTTTTACAAAAATTACAGAAACCTATACTATTCGGCAATCGTTCTCAATCGGGTCCCGGGCATCATTTGCTATTTCACGTGGAAGTCATTATGACATCATATAATGATTTAAGGTTAAATGTATACACCTCATGACAAACTCATAACAAACTCATAACATGATCACAAAATCATGAGATGTGCTCATCATGATGTTCGTATGAGTACAAAACGTGGAAATCATAACATGATGCTCTCATGAGGCCTCATGAGTTTATGAATGGATTTAAAATTAACATTACTTACCGTCCTCTGATACGTCTTCTAAAATAGCTCTGAACATCATATTACAGGCCCGGGATTCATGTTCCTCTTTAGTGAGTCTAGTAAAAGAATCAATGGTGCTTTGACAAGCCAGTCTTAAAAACGGCCTTCTTATAAAGGTTCCGCTGTCAAATTCTTCAAACATCTGTTTAAACAAATTACTAGCAGGATAATTTTTGTAACACTCTCGTCCAGGTCCCTCAGAAAACAGCTCAATTCTGTGATAGCAGCAGGGCATAACTACTAAAGATTTAACTACGTTCAGTTTTGCAAATAAATCCAAAATTGTTATGCTTAAGTCTGCGCATGCGTGCAAACCTACTATACAACAATTTTCGTTTTTTAAATATTGTTCTATTATTTTTTCTATCTGTATCAAACTTGCGTCTGTAATGTAGTGATGGAAAAAATTTACTTTATCTTTAGAATTTTTATGGTAGATTTCTTGATTTTTATAAGCCAAGTCCACAAACTTTCTGTTCCCTTCTATGCCTAATACGTTGTAACCATACTGTTTATGTAGTAAATGTGATAGATATCCCTAAAAAATATAAATAAACGCTTAAACCGACCAAAACAGAAGGAAATAAACTAAACAAAGCAACAACTGATCAAGTGACCTTTTTTTTTTGACATTATACTTATATTTTTCTTACCCCTCCTGAACCAATATCAATAACATGACATATTCCGTTTTTTTCGCATATTTCGTGAATCAAGGGTGCCAGAGAAACTATTTCATGCTGTTTTTTCTTGCTTACTCCAGGACTGGACATTTTAATTTCACATGCTGGATTTAAAGTGGGTACAGGAACGAACGATTGTATTTTATCTAAAAATTCTCTTAGCGAGTCGGGACAATTGCTCTAAAAGAAAAGAAACTCTTTAAATGCAGAATTTATTCTTAACAGCATAATATGATATTCACGATATTTACTATTTTACTATTTACCATTTTTGGCACCCATTAGTTTTAGTTTTCATCTAGGGGCTGACCGCGTCTGAAATTTGTACAAAAGAGTTCCTTTTGGCAAAGAATTCCTCAGAGTTTCTCCAGAGTTCCTCCGGAGTTCCTCCGGAGTTCCTCCACAGTTCCTCCTGTGTTCCTTAAGAGTTCATCTCTGGAAGGGGCAATTTTAGGGGCAAATAAGCTGTAGAAATTACCGCTATACAAGCACTACAGCCAATAAGGCACCCTCAAAAAAAGCTTTGTCCCTGACGGTTTCTACCAAACTTGGTGCCCCAAAATTACCTTCGAGAAAAAAAGCTTTGTCCCTAACGGTTTCTACCAAACTTGGTGCCCCTTTAAAAAACAAAAATTGGCGCCCCAAATCATGAAAAAAGGCTTTGTCCCTGACGGTTACTACCAAACTTGGCGCCCTTTCAACTAAAAAATGGCGCCCCAAATTTACCTTCAAGAAAAAGCTTTGTCCCTGACGGTTTCCACCAAACATGGCGCCCCTGCAAAAAAATTGGCGCCCATAGGTAGGATGTTTCTGACCGCGTCTGAAATTTGTACAAAAGAGTTCCTTTTTGCAAAGAGTTCCTCAGAGTTTCTCCAGAGTTCTTCAGAGTTCGTCGGAGTTCCTCCAGAGTTCCTCCTGAGTTCCTTTGGCTTGTACAAAAGATTTCCTCGCGGTCAGCCCCTCGGTTTTCATAAAAATCGGCTGTTTGTTATTGCCTATATTTTACCTGTTGTAAAAACGGGCGTTTTTATTATGGTTTTAAAATTATCCCAGTCTTATAATAAACCGATTGATTATAATTTTGTTTAAAGGAAAATCTTGAAGAAACCGTACAAAAATATACAAACATTTAAAAATGTTTTGGGTTTCAAAAAAAAAAATAAATTAAACATAATTTTTCGCCTTTGGCAAAAGTAAATTTGTCAAGTACAAGTAAACTTGATTTTTCATTTTTTTGTGTCTGTATCCAGGGCCGGATTTAGGGGAGTGAAGATTAGGCCTGGGCTCGAGGTAGGCTCGGCGTCGAAAGTGTCTTTAAGTTTGCAATAAACAGTTTATTTATTGATACTCTCCCAGAACGATAAGGGCGTCAAAACGAGCAAATATGCAGAGCCTTTTCCAAGTGGGACCATAGACACCCACATTCATAAAAAAAATTGCCTGCGGCGCTAGGATTTTCATTAGTTTTTTATTTATTTATTTAAGATTGTAAAACTTAAACATAAACATTGTAAAATTTTTTGCTGGCGGCGCTTAAGCCTTTTGCATTCTTGTAAAACTTTATATTATGCAGTGTTTTAAAATTAATATAGACCTATCTTTGTAAAAATTTTCTCCTGCAGAGCTTGTAAAATAGGTAACAAAATTTTTTTTGCGGCGCATTTTTATGAAGTTTGAAATACTGTTTTAAAATTAAAATGGACTGTCAAATTGTAAAAACTTACGCCTGCAGCGCTAAGGCTTTCTTATTTATTTTTTTCATTTAAGATTGTAAAATTTAAGTTTAAAATAATAAATTAAAAAAAAAGTCAGGAATTAACAGAATTCGCAAATTTCGCTTGCGGCGCTAACTTAGTGAATGGGGGCGCCACTTCAGCCCCCCACCATACATGTTATCATTCTTTGGTACTATGCTTGTATGCGAGTCTTTGGATAGGCCCTTTCCGGGAAAACAGTACCGACATCTGTTAAGTTTGTGACAATACGATTTATGTATAATTATGCTATTTATGCGCTGTGGTGTAAAACGGGCTGCGTCCGTTACTATCTTGCATAACTGGACGGAGTATAGTACCCTAATTTCAGATTAATAGGTTATAAAATATAACTTGTAATATATCATACTATAATATAGTTACAGCTCGTTAAACTTAGGATGAAACGTGGAAATAAAAGAGAAAGTATTCGGAGGAATAAAGATAGGCGATACGCGCACCTCTAACAACTGAATTTAGCCGCTGTCCAATGCGCACTAGGGGGGCGTGTCCACTTTTAAAAACTCTCATTCCAAGTTTGACAAGCTCTACTACTGTACTACTAAGTGATGGGTGCCCTTAAATGAAAAATTTGACAGTAACTTATTTCATATAACTTACCTGGACTATCCCAAAAGGTAGTTTATTAAGGTCATCACATGAAAAATTTTTTAAATAGGTTTTCCATTCGTCTGGAATTTTGTCAAACACTTTTTCTACCAAAACGTGCGTGTTTGGATAATTGTAAAGCCACTGATGATGTTTTAAAAAGATCATTACATCAGAGAGGTAATCTGCTGTGGTCATATATGGCGGAGGAATAGACATTCTGTAAAATGGTAATTACGCATATACAGTTGGACCCACAAAAAATGCAAGTTTTAAATATGCCAAAATGTAAATTTTATTATTTATTTTATAGTTTAAGTAAGATTTTAAGAAAGAGGTTAGAATAATTTGTCATATTGTCGGTTTTCTATAAGTTTATTAGTAATCTCTACTAAGTTACTACAAATAATGCTTGAAACCGAATAATGTTAAATAACAGTAACTACTGTTATTATATGAACCTGGAAGAAATGGAAAACTAGCAATTGAATATCCAACACCTTCACAGAAACACTTGTTTTGAGCACTATTTTAAATGTCAAAAATGAGTTTTTTCCACTAGTGTCTAAAAAATTTTTCACCCACTCTTTTACGTACAGCTTTTGATCTCACCCAAAATTAGTTACATACCCTATTAATTAAGTATTATAACTATTCCATAAATAGAAGCACGTTAACTAAACTTAGTTTTTGAATAAAATACTGTTTTTATCAAAAATTCTGTCACCACCGCGTCCATTTTGACGTTTGTAAGAAATGTAAAACTAGCAATTTTTTATTTTTAATAGGCATACTTAGGCCATGGCTACCTATTATTTTAGTATTAAGAAAACTTAATCTTAATATTTTTGACATAATTTTTCGCAAAATTATAGATTTTTATTTAAAAATAAAAGGTGTTGGATAAAATTAAATTCTCAACTCGTGTATTAAGTGATTTTATCCACTTAATACACTAGTTAAGAAAATAACAATTTTTCTCCTAGTAGGAGTAAATTTTATAAACAATTGATATCTGCCACTTGATTTTCCTTGAACTGCAAAGACATGTCTTTGCTTATAATT
This sequence comes from Brachypterus glaber, assembly GCA_958510825.1. Classification (NCBI taxonomy): domain Eukaryota; kingdom Metazoa; phylum Arthropoda; class Insecta; order Coleoptera; family Kateretidae; genus Brachypterus; species Brachypterus glaber. The sequence goes on along the minus strand of OY294044.1, from coordinate 6,854,503 downwards.
TTTAATGGACAAAATGCAACAATATTTTGCCATTGGAAAAAAATGAGCATGGTAAATATTATAAATGAATGAATTATAATAGATTATAACATATTATTCAGTAAATAAACAACTTACCGGTGTTTTCACACATTTTAAAAATATCAGAATGCTACCAACTAGAGCTGTCAACTTTCAGTAAATAAATCAGTTTATTCATTTTTTTTCAGAAATGGCGATTTCAAATGCTGCTTGTTTTTGCGCGGTTAATTAAGATCCAGCAAACATTTTGCTATTATTGATATAAAAATGTTTTTCTATTTTGCGACTCTTATAAGCTCATAATCACACGCATTTTGCGTGTTCTTATAGGCCCATAAGAGGTCTGTACTTTTTGTTCTTTTGGGTTGGCAACAGACCTGGCCTATCGCTTGACGTTTTCCGTGCAAATGTCAATGTCGCTTTAAAGTTGAATTTTCTACAAAATTTTGTGTTTAGATTATTTTTACCATGTTAAAATTGTGGCTTGGTTAATTGCAGTAAAAAAGAGAAGAGATGACTATAAAATATATCACAATATCATTTGCTCTTAGAATTTTAAACATGGTGTAAACTGTAATGCCAATTCGAAACAAAAATCCCTAAATCAGTCATCATTGATGACTCATCAATTTAAATGTAAGTTTTTTAAAATTTTAAAGCAAAATAGAAAAAATTGTATAAAGTACTCGTTTCATAATACGTTTTTAGCGCACTAGTACTTTAGAAAACTCACCGCAAGCTTGTACTCGTGCGCTAAAAACGTATGTTATGAAACTAGTACTTTAATATACTATAAATAATAAGAATAAATGCGCTAGTAGTGAAAAATAGTATATTATTTACCAAGTGAGAGAAGTTTAACATTTTTGACCTGCGTCAAATTGCGGGATGAGCGCGCTAGCGCGAAGCCCGCAAGACGCGGTCTAAAATGTTAAATCTTCACTCACGTGGAAAATATAATATTTTTTTCACTACCAGTACAATTAATTAGCTATTTATTTATTTATTTTACTAAAATTTAATGAAAAAGCTTATAAATTTAAAATATCACGCTGACCGTTCGCGGCCATTAAAAAAACAAATGACAACTTGACATTTCTGGCAGAAATTTTCTGTTGATCTGCTAAAATTATTAAGTTAGAAAGTGTTTCCGTGTTAAGTGTAATAAAATATATAAAAATTGAAAGTGAAATGCAAAGTGATGATTCTGGTACTGCCCCAGAAATAAGGGGACAGGCGAAAACTGTGAGGGAGAATCTATTGCCTCAAAAATCAATATATGGGGGTTGTACCTCTAGTAATCTGATCCTTACGGTAGTATATGGATTGTATAATGTATGGTTGAATATGATGGACCAATGATTTTCACTTTTCGAAGTGTTTTTTGTAAAACATGTTTTATAGGTACTAATTTAGTTAATATTTTTTAATTTATCATGCAATAAATAAATTTGGTGCCTAAAGACACTTGTAAATAGCAATGTGATTTAATAATTAAGTGAAACGTCAGATGCCAAAACAGCTGAATAAAAATTCATTATTAACCAGGGTGCAATTTCATTATTTTTAGAACCTCTGACGTCATGGGTAGAGAAATAATATTTCTACCAATGAAAAGAACAGTAATAAAGATGTGGTTTTAGGCTGGTAGTGAAAAAAATAATATATAAACCACATAGAGAAGACTATTATAGCCTCGCACTCTTAAATCCCTCGATACATTTGTAACATATTGGAGGGTTCAATATATCCGGATATACATTATTATTTATTGGTTAAAGTATAAAATTCGTGCAATGTGATTGGCTAAGGGGCTGTCCATATATTACGTAACGCAATTTTTCAAAAAAAGTTACACGAAAAAATCACACAAACTTTAAAAAAATATTCATAATATCACACAGGGAAAAAATATTAGGTACCTCTTTTTACACTGAGTGTCACATATAACACGTATATTGTTTATGCACAGGTACACAAAATAGTACACACATTGGTGTTCTGCGAGTACACATTCCGCGCGAAAATGTATCATCGCCGATGATTCATCGGCAAGATCACGCAAGAACAGGGCCGTAAGATTTTTTTTTAATATCAATGTCAACTGATTACAATATTATTTAAATATGCATAGTTTCGTCTATTTTTGTGTGAAAAAGGGAATTATGGGCCACTAAATAGTAATTTATGTTGAAATAAAAATACATCTGCCAAGCTTAGGAAATAAACATTAAATTTATTAATTTCCGTTACGTGACGTTTACCTAGACCCCCCCCCCCTGTCAGAAACTGTAACAATTTCTCTGACTCCCCCCCCTTGGCGCGTTACGTAATATATGGACAGCCCCTAATACAATACAGTTAAATACTCATTTATATATTTTCGGAATCACTGAACAAATAATAACAAAAAAAAATTAACAAAATATAAATAGTTTATTTTCAATGACTACATTACACATTATCAATAACAGTCCACAATTCGCCCTCTCTCTTATTAACATCCATTTTCTCACTTTTTTGTCCTAACACTACCTTTCCACTGTTCAATTTATTACCATCCCCTAGATAGTTCTCTCCTACACATTTGATGTCATCTTTTCCAACAGTCATCACTTCAGCTCTGTGTCTTTGGAGAATATCTGGAGTTAGCCTTTTAAGGAACTCACTACAGCCTTTGGAGGAGGGAGGTATGGGTGCATCTATGGCTTGGAAAACTCCTAGTTTTGCTTCTAGGATTTCCTGGTCTGTGACATTATCTAACTCATTGTTTAACCACTTCTCTGAAGCGTCAAAAACGTCCAAAGTGTCTAAGTTTCTTGGATCTCTATAACTGTAAAACGTAAATACTCCGTTAGAGTTTAATCTAGCTCCTCCTCCATATGCTCCTTGTTTCTCCCTCAATTCTGGGTGTAAGTATTTTGAGGTTAACAGTCTTGCCAATACTCTCAGTTTAGCATAATCGGCATCGCAGTAAGGAGCGGTTAGAACAGCTTTGCTGCAATAATTTACAGGTACGTTCAGAACGTGATGTTGGCAATGTACCGCGTCGGTTGGGGCCCAAATTTTTCCGGTAATGTAGGAATTTTCGCTTTGGTTTAATGAGGTGGAAGAAGGTAGATTCTTCAGGAATTTTTCATATGATGTTATAACTGCATCCTTCGAGTCAGGGGATATGTTCAACGCAACTCTGAAAGATAAAGTCTTATAACGTTGGTAAAAGCATCAGCAAAAAGTATCTTGTAATACTGTGACCAGCAATTACGGGGGCTGGGGCATAGTTATTGAAAATTATAGTATATTCAACTTCAAGGTTCAGTAGAAATAAATACAAGAATCGCGCACGCGGCAGCTGGCGCGTGGTTTTATTGGTGAAAACACTCGAATGTTGCGAGAGTAGGGATGTAGAAAATTAAACAGGTCAGTACGTGAGTACTTGCGATGAAGCGTAGAAATATTTTGTTTTGAGTCCTACCCTGTCACTAAATCCGTTGTTGTCACGTGCGTTTGTTTACACTTACTCCATTTTGAAGTTGAATATACTATAGCCCCCCATTCTTAGGGCAACAATCATATTTGTTATAAAAAGACAACATAAATGTTAACTAATAAGGTGGGTGGGCCAATATCGCCATGTTTGCATTTTATTTACATCGGCACTTAGTGCTACTAAGAGTGCCGATGTATTGAAATCTTCGCCGAAAAGTCAAAATCTTTGACCACGTTTTTTTTCACATTTCTCGACGTTTCTGAGTTAAAAAAAAAATTGCGTCAGTCAGTCTGTCTGTCGACTGTCTGGGTGTAAACTCTTTAACTCCATTTCTACATGAGATATCGACTTGCGGTTTTTTGCATATTGTTTCTTATCGTATTCAGAAGAGCTGATTAGATTTTGGGAATAAACGATTGGGGGTAAGGGGGTAAAAATATGTAAAACTCCTATTTTTAGCGTTTTTTGTTTATAATCAAGGAAATTATTATTGTATTTGGTTAATTTAGCACTTATATAAAAGATAATTTTAAAATGGTCAAAAAATGTTATAAACAACGTTTTCCTAAAACGCATTGTTTTCGATATTGGCGTTTAAAGCAGTAAAAGGTTTTTTTAGCATATCTCACATAAAAGCTCTTTTTAAGCCCTATAAAAAATGTTATATACAGTTTTTTGCTAGAATATAATGTTTTAAAGATACAGAATTTAAAATCAAACAAAACACCTAGTTTGAAATTTGCAAACTAGATGGCTCTAGTGTACAATAGTGCCGATGTTTTGACAGGGTACTTGCAACGTTTCATCTAGTTTATTTTTGTTTTCCTTGCGAAGTCCAATTATGCGTAATAATTTTTTTTTTCTACAAAAAACCGCTAATAAAAAATTCCCGATAAAATATATTTTTTAAATTATTTTATATTTTGGTTTGGTTTGCGCCAAAAAGTTTTTTTTTTTGTGCAGAAAATTTTGTTAGAATAAACATTGGGTAAGGACACGCTAAAATTATTAAATTTTGTGAAGAGATGGTAAAAAATAGCCAAAATTATAATTCACCAAACAGTTTATGGGAGGATTGGTGTAGTGGACTACCGCCTCGTACTTGACGAGTTTACTACCCAAAATAGTGTGAGTTCGATTCTCACCGGCGCCGATTTGCCTTTTTCAGTTAATTAATAATTGAAATTTGGCGAAAGCGTAAGTGAAGCGGACACTCCCTATAAATTGGTTCGAAAGTCAATTAAAGCCGGTGGTTCCCCCTACTACTAGCCCACACAAGTCCTGGACCTAGGGGATGCTTAATTAAGTAGAATAGTAGGAGTTTAAACAAAAACGTGAAATGTAAACCTACACAGTCGTGAAATTTCAGAAATACATTACAAAATTTTAAGGGATTTTAAAAAATTAGCCAGAAAACATGGGTCCGAAAATTTATCCTAAGAAAGCTGGAACCAGGGCAATTTAACCTTTAGCTGCAACTCTCTAACGAGGGCACCCGAAATTTAATTTTTATTTATTATTGAAATTTTACACTTTTTGCATGTAATCTGAAATTAAAACCCACTAAAATTTTGTAACTTATTTTTAAATTACCCTTACCTCATCTTATTTTTGTTGAACAATACTTTAGCAATGTTAACCACCTCATCCAACATAGCTTTATAATTTGAAGTGTGTAGTAGCCTCTTCATGTAAGAAATATGATTCAAACCATTTAACAACTCCAACTGATAAGCTGATCCAGAAACCAGCCCAGATGCAGCCTGCATAGCATACAGGTGTCCAGAATCAGCTAAGCCTTGAGTCAGTTGGGACATGTAAAGCTGGGTCAACATTTGAAAGCGCTTGACGTCTTGCAACTCATCTATACAAAAAACTTGCTCCCAAAGATTGAACATATCATCTAAATTCTTCTCAAGACAATAGCTCGATATGAGTATACTTGGTTCATATGAGTGCAACTGGAACAAACTTTCCCCCAAATGAACTTGTGTAGAAAGGCCTGCTGTTTTCTGGTTAACCAATGTATCGAACTCCCTGTAATTCATTTTTTTCGTTCCAAGTTTGTTTATTACGTAGCAAAACAGTGGTAACATCATTTGTTGTTCTTGCGATAGCTCCAAAATGTTGATCAAAGATTTAAAGTAAACAATCCCGTTTGAATTGACGCTGTTAATCTGAGTGTGAACATTGTTTGTACAGGTATGGTTTATGGGTATTTTTTCTATTCCACTGGTAATGTCATCCATAGTTAAAGTCGATAAAATGCTTGTGTTCATCGGTTCTTTTTGTTGATCTGCTAATTTTATTGCTTTTTCTTTAATAATTTTTTTTGTGTCTTCATCTAAACTTTTGGTTTTTGAGGAAATTAACTGTTTTTCTAAATCCGTTTGTTTCTTTTCAAAGTCCTTGTCAGGTGACATTGTTAAAATTAATCTATGCTTATTTTCTTTCAAATGTTTTTGGACCAGTTTTTGCAAGTATTGTTCGTCTTTCTTCAAATTCTGTCTTAAATTTTCTATCTGCTCATTAATTTCTAAAGCAGATAACACTTTACCATTATGATTCCAAACTGGTGTTATACCAAAAAGTAATGCCAGACCAAAATTGTTTGCTTCATGTTTGATAGAAAGTTCATACCGATGCAAAACTGATTCAATATGTTTTTCGTCAAATCCATTTTTCACGACATTATCGATAGTTTCGTCAAACAGCTTAAGCACTTTATCAAAATCATCCTTTTTAATACCTTGAAGACCTATGGTAAAAATGCAATCTCTTGGTTGATTATCAAAACCAGTTGATTGTGTAAAACCTCCAGAAAAGTTGGGTTCAATCATGGACTTGTAAAATGGTGAGTTTGGGCCTTTTATTAAAAGCTCAGTTATAAATTGCATTAAAAATGTTTCATAAATATCAGTGTTATCAGATAACAGCAAAGACACCGTGATTGAGTTCTGTTTTTCATATGGTTCGCGCATGTTTTCAAACCTGCCCAAGATACTTTCTCGTTTATAGTCATCCCAACGTTTTTGTCTGGGAACAATAGTATGTTTTGGATCCTGGTACTCATATTTGCTTAAATATTCTTCATTAATATATTGTAATGTTGGATTTAATGGAAAGTTACCATAAGAATATATTTTTGCATTACTAGGATGGTAATGATCCCTATGGAATTTTTTGAGATCATTCCAGGTTAAATCTGGAATTTTCATGGGATCTCCACCAGAAACTACCCCATAAGTATGGTCAGGTAGTATCAAATTTTGTAGTTTTTGAGCAAGAATATTTTCATTTTCAGCAAATACTCCTTTCATTTCATTATAAACAATACCTTTGATTTGCAAATCCGATTTAACATCATCTAATTTTTGAGGCTCAAGTCTCCATCCTTCCTGCATAAAATCTAATTCAGATAAATTAGGTCTAAATACAGCATCAAGATAAATTTTTTGTAAGTTTCTGTAATCTGAGAGGTTTTGAGTACTAAACGGATATAAGGTATAATCGTTACCAGTCATGGCATTCATAAATGTAGCAAGGGACCTATTTAGCATTTTAAAGAATGGGTCTCGAATTGGAAAAAGCTGGGAACCACATAAAACAGTGTGTTCTAAAATATGTGGTAACCCTGAGCTGTTTAAAGGTGTCGTTCGAAAATTAACTGAAAATACATTGTTACTATCATCCCTATATAAATGCAAATATTCAGCCTTTGTTTTATCATGTACCAAATGAACTGCCTTTATTCGAAACTCTTTAATATCTTTTAATTCCTTAACTTGAAATCCATGAACTGTTTCACCTATTTTGAAGTTATTTATATCAGATGTGTCTTGAACTAAAGGGCTCGATTTTTCTAGTTGAACATGACTATAACTTCTTGCAAGTCTATTAACTGGTGAACTTCTCTTTATAAGTGACGATAAACTGCGAGCAAACATCTTTGAAGTTTTTTACTGAAATATGAACACTAAATTGAAATTCTATAAATATAGTTTTTGTTTAACATTAAGTGATACTGTTTAGTACTGCTAATGCAATAAATGTAGTAGAAATGAAATATTTTTTTTTTAAATTAAGACTGTCAACAAAAAGTCAAGTTTCTTTCAAAAAAGTTGTCATTTTAGTGATTCCAGAAAATATAAAAATGCTCATGAACTAAAACTTAAACTAACAGACAATAATGATAAATTCTTACCTTATTTGATAATTTTTTGCTAACAAAATTTTGGACAAACTTTACATCACCTCCACCAAGTAATACATAACCTCAAATTAGATTTAAACACATTGCGCAACAATCTACGACGTACGTTTTTAACAGCCAAATGATCAATGATTTTAACAGTAACTAACATCAACAGAAGTATAATCTGCTATTTGAACGTAAACTGCTTTAAACAACACATCTTTCTCAGTTCTGTTCTAAATAAAACAATGCAAATAAAAAAGAATTTTTAAAATGTTTTTCTATGACTTACCGCAGTTTCTTCGTCACCGCATCCTGGAAGGTCCTTGCAGGAAAAGCACTCGACTATTACACCGGATTTATCAGGAGTAAGTCTTAAATCACACTTTTTGCACTCAAGTTTTGGAGATAAGCCACTACTTTCAGAAGAATATATCAGTTCGTTTGAATAGTCCGAGGAAGTAAAATTCTCTGGACACTCTATATACGGATCCTACAATATTCAAACTAAATTAAATAACACAAATGTCCCATCAAAAAAATTGTTTGGATTCAATATTTAAAATTGGCAGATGTCATAACAAAACAACGACTACCAACCAAAATAATCACAAGCGTTGCCAACAGAGTTTTAAAGTTTTATGCGGGTTTTCAAACCACAGTTCACACTGCATCGACCGACTACGAGGGATTTAAACTTTAAAGTGGCCTTTAAGAAATCAAACAATCTTTCACCTAGCGCTAAAATATACCACGTTTATATATAGCGCTAACTATAGTTACCGAGATTTATAACTCCTGCACAGCTGTCTTTGCAAAGAATATTTTTTTAAAACAACATGATAGAAAAAAACAGACAGTCTGTCTGTCACAGACTGCTGTCTATAAATTACTGGAGTTGACCCTGTAAACGTGGTAATATATATTACCATATATATGTCTGTCTACCCCTCACACAGTGGGGAAAATTGAATTTCTAGATGAACAAAATTCTAAAAATTACAGTATTAACTTAAAATAACGTGTTGATGTGTTGATAACGAGAAAAATAGTTTAAAAAGATAAGGGGGAAATTTTTAAGGGGTTAATATTTGCAAATTTTAATAAAAAAAAATTATAAACATTAAAACCAACTCTAAATCACTTGCTGATAACGGAAAAAATAATTTTAAATATCTAAAGTTTAAGGAGGACAATTTTTGGGGGGCTAAATATTGCAAATTTAAATAAAAAATCTATTTTTTTTTATTTTAACCAAAAAATCGTAATCTATATCTATATCCAAACCTCTATATACCGATTTTGAGTCGGCATGATACATAAATGCCACAATTCGCCATATTATCGCCGCCATTTTGAATTTTTAAATTTGAGTCAAAAATTCGTAATCTGCGATCCCAACAACCCATTGATACCGATTTTGGTTCATATCGGAGAGAAATGATACAAGTTGTCCGGCATATTGGCGCCGCCATTTAGAATTTTTTAATTTTGACCAAAAATTTGTAATCTTAAGCCGATTTTGGGACGATGTGAAAGCATAAGTTTAAACCCAGAAAACCACCGTTGGCCCATTGCTGGCTTGCCGATTATCGGCTAGCCTGTAAAGGACCGATCTGTGGCCGACGATACAACGCCAATTTAAAATATGATCTTGCGTAGAAGGAGAAGTAGTCAAGACGCATGCGCAAGTTTTGCGCGGGTTGTGTTCTTAGGGCCGTTTGAGTTGAAGCTTGGAGCGCTCGGAGCATAGTTCTATCTCTTTTAAAACAAGTAGTTAGAAAGAGATAGAACTATGCTCCGAGAGCTTCAACTCAAACTGGCCTCTTGTGTTGTGATTTTGCTGCGTCAGTGATAATTATAACTTTAAAGTTCATTAATGAAAATTTTCTGTGGCATGTGTTTATTTACAATTCTCAATAATGATTTTTGAAGATAAAAAGTAAGTAATTAACAATTAATTCACTTGCATTTAAGTCGCATTTAAGATCCCAGGGCGGGAAATAAGCTCGTTAAGGTTCCGTAGGTACTAAAATCCCAGACAGCACACGATATCTTAAAGACGTCTTTTTTAGATCTTAATTTAGTCTGGACGCCTAAAGACATAAAAAGGATATCTTATGGACTTCTTTTTAAGGATGTTTAAAGGATATCTGATTATGATGTCTATAAGATGTCTTTTATGTGTCGGTACAAGACGTCTTAGCTTTGATACTCACCGTTAAAAATAAATTAACCATAATCAACTATTAAAAAAGTCCAAACCATTTTTTTAAAATCTTTTTCAAAAAAACAAAAAAAATAAGAAAAAAAATTTAATTTTTTTTTTAATTTTCTTTTTACGAAAAACGAAAAAATTAAAAAAAAATTCAAAAAAGAAATTTTCAAAAAAAAAACTGAAAAAAAAAATAAAAAAATCACATTTGTTTAAGATCTTTTTTTGACATTCATTCATCATTCTAATTCTTATTATTTTTATATCAATATTGATCGTATATACGACCTATTGGGAGGGGGTATTATGTTGTAAAGTCGCCTGTACCACGCGTCAGTAAAGGCATATCCACAGGGTCGCATAAGAACGTAATACATAACAATGCAATGCCGTGATTGGCTTGATGTGCCGCCATGTATCTTGTAAGCCAATCACGGCACCTAATTCTTATGTTTTATGGTCTCATGCAAGCTTCTGGATAGGCCTTAAGGCGTCTTAAAAAAGATATCTTAAAGACGTTACCTTTTGTAACATACGACGTCCTTAAGACGTCTTTAAGGTGCACATACGGCGAAAACCGACGTTCTTAAGACGTCTTGAATGACGAGCTACGATATCTTTAAGATCTCTTTAAGTCATCTTTGTGCTGTCTGGGATATAAAAACTTATTCAGAATAATATTCTAAAACGATCGATATTATCGTTCTTTTTTATGCCATGGTAAAATACTGATCCAACCTCCAACAAAAAGTCTGCCGGCTAGCCATTACCGGCTCCTTATCGGCTTGCCATTACCGGCCAGTTATCGGCTTGTGCGACACTTCCATTACCGGGCCGGTAATGGCATGTCGTCAACGGACCGATGACTCTTTATCGGCTTACGGCATTGTGCCGTTGCCGGCCCATTGCTGCTGTGTTTGCTGGGAAATCTACGTTGTGACGCTAATATACGTTTTTTGCTCGACCACACACATACAGTGCGGTCCAAAAGTCACCACTCTTAACTTTTGAAAGAGTTGAGATATCGATTTGAAATTTAGAACTCTTAAATAAGACAACTTAAACTATCTTTAAGCATATATTTGATACTTTTATCTCTTAAAATGTGAGAAGGGGGGTCGTGTGATACATAATTTTAAAGCCTTTAAAATTCTCTATATAACCATACATTTTTAAAATTTTTAAACACGTTTTTTAAGGTTTTGATTTTTCAGTTTCTTGTGCTAAAAAAATAATTTTTTAAGTTTTTTTTGTTAATTTTTAGTTATGTCAACTAAAATTAGTTTAAAAGTATAATTTACTTTTTTTCATTATGAAATTAGGCATTTTTAAAATGGATTTTGGATTTTTTAGAGAAATTTTGACAAAAATACCCATTTTCAACCCTATTTTAAACCCAAAAAAAAATGTTTTAAAAAAATAAAAAATATACAGTTAAATGGAGAATTTTATAAGCTTTAAAATGATGTATCACACGACCCACCTTTCCATTTAAAAAAATGTCTGCCCACATTTTAAGAGCTAAAAGTATCAAATATATGCTTAAAGATAGTTTAATATAAGCGTTTGAAAAAAAAATTGCAACTTTTTGCGGCCAAATTTAGTATGGTTTTATAGAGTTGTAAATAAGCCATCCGAGAGTTAAAAATTTATTAGTGAAATCAACAGAAATCAAATTGTAGATCAAGCAAAATAAAATATTTTGAAATTTTTCAAGTAAAATAAAAGTTAATATCTAAGTTAAAATAATTTCGTTAAATAAATAATAAAGCCAGCGATTTAAGTACATACGTTGATCTTAATAATGTATGGAACTCAAAACTTTTTAAACATCCGTACTGTACACTCAATGGAGCTAACAAAATCACATTTTTTACTTGCATATATATCGGCCGACCTTAGACCTCTATAAAAATATAAATATGTAAATATGTAAAAAAATATCCCAGGACTTTCCTCAGTCATTTTATTAAACTTTAAACAGTTTATTTTCAGGTAGTAATACTTTAATCCGATTATATAAAAGTTGGTTTTGCTCGAGGTTTTGCTATTTTTGTCCTGCTAGATTTGAAAAATTCCACACTGTGCCTCGGTCTACCCCATTGAAAATGACGGGTCTATGTCCTGTTAAAAACAAGTAGAGACCAGTAGGATCCAGTAGATCCTACTGGTCTTTACTGGTCTCTATTTGTTTTTTTTAACAGGGTGCGGGTACATATGGTGCATAAACCAGACTTGATATCAAGTCATGAATGTCATCGGCTCGAGCCGATGACATTCACCCGCTCAAGTTCGGTTTGTACCGCGCGGCCGCGCAGACCCGTTATTTACAATAGGGTACCCTTTTAAGCTACGTAGCTTAAAAAATCTTTAAAAATTACCGTAATTACTGTATCTTCTGCGTTGTCTAGAGGACATGTATAACTGTTTACATCAGAATTTTTCTTTTTATTCAGGGACTGACAAGGAGCTTCGTCTCCATTTTTGTAAATTCTTTTGCAAGGGTTAATCTCCTTTATTGACCGATCACAAGAATCGCGTGCAACTTGTGATTTACCAAGAGCATCTGGAGCTTCTTTACAAGGATCGACTTTAAGTTGCTGATTACAAGGGTCATGTGGGGCTTGTTTAGAATAATAATAATCTGGTTGCTGGTTACAAGGAGTATCCGTCGCTTGCTGATTACAAGGGTCATGTGGGGCTTGTCTAGAATAATCATCTGATTGCTGATTACAAGGAGTATCCGTCACTTGCTGATTACATGGATCATGTGGGGCTTTTTTAGAATAATCGTCTGATTGCTGATTACAAGGGGTATCCGTCGCTTCCTGATTACATGGATCATGTGGGGCTTGACTACTTGAAACATCTACAACAGGTTACTACTGGTTATAACCATGTAACAAAATATTAATACATACTATCCCAGGTAGCAAAATAACATGACATTCACGTGAAAGTCACGTTAATATGTGACATGTGATGTTAAGATTGTAGTCTCATTTAACAAGAAGGTAGCATGGTGGGGATGTCCTAAGTCCGCCCCTAATAACATCACACAATGACATCCCGAAAATAACGTGTTTGTGACATCATAAATCCACATTCCTGTTATATCTAATATCTTATGGATGCCGTTACTGGTACTTTAATATTTAAATAATATTCTAGGATATTAGCTTTTTCTAAATTAAAACCATTAAAAACGCTATAACCCTATAAAAAATCGAATTTAAAATTAATCAGTAATTGAAACAATCACAGATTGAAACAGATAGATTCTAAATACGAAATTGCAGATTAAGCGGAAAATAAATTCCTTTAATCCGTGTCCGTGGTCTTGAGAAGCCCGGCAGAGCCCCCTATCCATTGGAAATCGTATAATGTGTATACAATTTCCTTATAATAATTTACTCTATCAACATCATCTTATATCGATTTTTTTGCTTCGAACGTCGGTGAGAAGCAAAATAACATGACATTCACGTGAAAGCCACGTTAATATGATTGAAACAGATAGATTCTAAATACGAAATTGCAGATTAAGCGGAAAATAAATTCCTTTAATCCGTGTCCGTGGTCTTGAGAAGCCCGGCAGAGCCCCCTATCCATTGGAAATCGTATAATGTGTATACAATTTCCTTATAATAATTTACTCTATCAACATCATCTTATATCGATTTTTTTGCTTCGAACGTCGGTGAGAAGCAAAATAACATGACATTCACGTGAAAGCCACGTTAATATGTGACATGCGATATATTCACATTTCGCTAGGTTTGGACATGTCTCGCGTGTTACGTTGCAAATGTGATGTTAAATACATGTTATTTTTCAATATTATGTGATGTTATGATTTAGTTTAAAAATACGCCCAAAAGTGATGTTAATTTCTTGTAATATAACATCCCTTGCTACCTGGGATTAGTATAGTTTGATGCATGGATCTGTGGCTACGGGAAATATGTTTGGAATGTGTGTGCAAGTGGGAGGCCCGACGTAGGCACGCACGCCTCATAACCCTCTTGACGGAAAAATGAGAGCGCGAATGATTCCTCCCCCTTACGTCGGAGACTTTCCCAAACAGCACAAAGATGACTTAAAGAGATCTTAAAGATGTCGTAGCTCGTCATTCAAGGCGTCTTAAGAACTTCGGTTTACGCCGTATATGCATATTAAAGACGTCTTAACGACGTCGTATGTTACAAAAGGTAACGTCTTTAAGACATATTTTTTAAGACGCCTTGCACAGGCGACTTTACAACATAATATCCCCCCCCCCCCACCATTTACGGTGCTAGGTAAGGTCGTGTTGATATAAAAATCGTAATAAGAATTATGAGAGGTAATTTGTTTGTCAAAAAAAGATCTTAAAAAAATGTGATTTTTTTAATTTTTCTGTATTGAAATTTTCCTTTTTTAATTTTTTTTTAATTTTTTCGTTTTTCGTGAAAAGAAAATTAATTTTTTTTTTCAATACTTGATTGTGGTTAGTTTATTTTTAGCGATGAGTATCGAAGTTAAGAAATCTTGTACTTAAAAGACATCATAATCAGATATCTTTTAAACATCCCTTTAAAGAAGTCCACAAGATATCCTTTTTATGTCTTTAGGCGTCCAGACATAATTAAGATCTAAAAAAGATGTCTTTAAGATATAATGTGCTGTCTGGGTTCTTTCATGCGGAGAACTATACATACATATTAATACAATGTATTAGCATGCTAACATGCACATAACATAACATGCATCTTATGCTATTATAATAGCATAATACTATTATAGTACTATACTATAATAGTACATACAAGTAATTCATAGAAAAAGAAAAGTAATTCATAGACAAAGAATGAAGTCATTCCCAATTCCAATTTGTGTAATTGGCGTTTTCCTAAGATAAAGAATAAAGTAATTATAAAATAATTTACTTGTTTGGAGCCAGTTGCACCAACGTTTATCTCGAATAAACTGAGTAAGTTAAAAATGCTGCGTTTTGATTTAATCCATATCTAAAGTTAAAAAAACATCGTCGTTGCAAATGGCATCACGAGCGATAATTACAGCAATTTTTTTATGTAGTGCAAAAATAAAAAGTGGACAAAAATTAATTTTGCAGCTTTTCTTGTTCCGAAGCAGGCAGAACTGCGATTTCCGAGAACCAACATCACCTTAGTAAAGTAGGATCTGGCAACAGTGTTGGAATCACAGAAAAGCGGCAACACTGTTTGTTGTCTAAAATGTGTGAGGTTATGTATTAAAAAAAAACATGTTCAGATTTAAATTAAATTACTCTACAATAAGCTTATTACAACGTGTTTTAGTAAAAAAGCAGTTTAAATATAACAGTCCAATATGCGCAGAACGAATAACAAATTTAAAATTCATATCTACGATAACTGAGAAGATTACCCCTCAAATCCAACCTGAAAAGTCTTCTGAAGAAGAATTTCTGGCAAAACTAAAAAATGATCCCGATATATTTGGTGACCGCGAAGAAATACAAACGGATGCAGGTGATATAAAAGAAGAAAAATATTTTACAGAGCAGCCTCACCCTTCCAAAAAGTTAAGTACAAAACAGTATGCTGATATTATAAAATCTTTTATTCGTAAAAGGAAAATTAAAGAAGCATTAGATGTTCTGGAAATAAGAATGATTAAAGAAGATAGGGTTAAACCTGAAAATTATATTTATAATTTACTTCTTGGAGCATGTGGTAGAGTTGGATATACTAAAAAAGCTTTTAGTTTGTTTAATAAAATGAAACAACGTGGTTTAGTAGTTACAGGAGGCACATATACAGCACTATTTAATGCATGTTCCAATAGTCCATGGCCTTTAACCGATGGTTTATCTAGAGCTCAACATTTACGTACCATCATGATTGAAAAACAATTTCAACCTAATGTAACTACTTATAATGCTATGATTAAGGCATTTGGAAGATGTGGTGACTTGTCAATAGCCTTTAGTATAGTTGATGAAATGATTTCTAAAAAGATTAGTGTTAAAGATGATACTATAAATTTTTTGCTACAAGCATGTATATCAGACAAGGAGGCGGGATTTAGGCATGCATTGTTGGTTTGGAGGAAAATGGTTAATAAAAATATTAAACCTTCTATTTACACTTATAATTTAATGTTGAAGAGTATAAAAGACTGTGGATTGGGAGATGTGGAAGTTACTAAAGATGTCATAGAGAAGTTATTGAAAACTACAAATAGTCAACAAAAACTTGTTGGGGAAAAAGCTGATATGTGTTTGAAAGAAAATATGAACAGCACAGATGCACAAAATTTATCCAGTGGTAACACAGAGGGAAATACATTTAGTTTAACAGAAAATATAAACACGGATGCACAAGTTGTTTTATCTAACAGTAGCACAGTAGACAAATCGATAGACAATTTTAGACCAAATTTAATGGCAAAAACCCCTACTTTAGGTAATATTATCTCATTATCAGAAGTGACTAAACCTGAAGACAGGCTTTTATTAGTAGGAGGGTATAATAACTTTCTTCAGAACATGGAAGAAAATGAGTGTAAGCCTGATATCAAAACCTTCACTCAATTACTGGGATGTCTTCCAAATACAATTGCAGCAGAAAATAATTTTCTAAGTATCATGAAGAAGTTAAACTGTAAACCTGATATCGATTTCTATAACATGCTCATTAAGAAAAGGAGTATGAGGTTTGATTATGAAGGAGCAAAAGATGTTATGAGGCTTATTAGAAAAATAGGTTACAGACCTGATATAGTAACTTATGGAGTTTTAGCATTAGGTTGTAAAACTAAGGAGGAAGCCATTGACTTGATTGACAAGATAAAAAATGATGATGTTATATTGAACGCTGAAATATTAGGAGCCATGTTACATCAAGCGTGTTACCATAATAATTTTTTTTATGTGATAGAAATAATGGATACATGCTTATCTGAAAACGTTGAACCAAATGTGTCATTTATGTCTTGTTTAGAAGAGTTTTATAAAAGAACAAAAGATTTAAAAGCTACATCCAAATCCTTCGAAAAAGGACAGAGTGCCTTTAGAATGAGGTATAGGGAATGGATCAAACTTGTTAAAACTGATTCTACAGAAGATGCTCATCCCTGGCAGCAGTATAGACAAACTACTGAAGGTAATAATAAATATTTCAAAACTAAAGATACCGCAAGATTTAAGCCAAAGCGCGCGTCACTATTTAAGGTTAAAACTTCACTAAAACATAAAACGAAAAATAAAAATTATTAACTAATATTGTGATACTATTTAAGTTTTAATAAATTTAATTTAACATTACTTTCTGCTTGTACATTTGTAAAGAGTATAACTATACTACTAATGTGTTTCATGATAAAATATGAAACGTCTGTCCGTCCGTCTGAAGTCACGATTTTTGTTAACACGAGATCGACTCGAAATTTTCAGGAAAAATCAAGTTCTATGAGGAAAATATTCCTAGTGTTTTTGAAAATAATCCTCCAGAAAACAAAAAGTTATTGGGGGTTAAACTTAAATTTTTTTTTTACTTTTTTCGAAAAAAAGATTTAAAAAAAATTGTTAATTTTATTTAGATTTTTTTTTATTTGTTATTTTTAAGTATTTGGAAAAATGCATTATACCACTTACTGTGAACAGGGCCGGATTCCAGGGGGTGCAGATTACCCGGGCTCGAGGGGGGCCCGGCCTCGAAATTTAACAGTTTATTACTGTTTTAAAATTAGACTATCAAATTTGTAAAAATTTTCGCCTGCAGTGCTAGGGCTAATTTACGTTTTTTTTTTAATCCAAGCATAAAATTTGTAAAAAAAAATATTTTAACAATTTTTTAAAATTTCTGAAAGTCCTGTATTCATGTAATTTTTGTTTTGTTTATTTTTGCGTTTTAAAAGTCAATTTCAAAAAAAAAAATGTCGATTGAATTGTAAGCACAATAAATTAAGAACGCTAGAGAGGCTTTAAATTGGCTTACAGAATTGTAATCAACAGTTCTCGGTTGGGATTTTTTGGTACAACTTTTTGAAGGGGCGATGGGAAATACCAAGGGATAACCTCGCTCAAAAATTTTCTACATTAAATTCGGAATTCCAATGAATTCCTATAGGAATTCTATAGGGCTGTGCAATATTTTCCAGGGAGGTTGAAAAATACAATACTCTTTTACAAAAATTTCAAAATTTGGTGATTTTAAAGTCGCTGAAACGGAATCTATATTTTTTTTAAGTCCAATACTAGTGGCGGTGCGGGGGCAATCATTTTTAAATATTTACAGTATTTACGTAAAAATTGGTATGTAGGAGTTTTATTGTTAGTAAATTACTAGACGTGAAGCTCGTTCAATGGGTGGAGTAAATTTAAATGTGGAAAAATAGGAGTCTTTTTATGTATATAGGTACCCTATAAAAAAATTCTGACGAAAAAATTTTGGTATCCCATTAATTTTCATCAGATTTCATGTGGTAACCTGGAAATCCAGATGTGGTAAAAACCATGTTTTTTCATTAGAATACATGTTTTTTTTAAATTTGTTAATGAAGTTTCATATGGACTTACTCGTCAAGTTACTGCGATTTCATAAAATTTCAAGAGACCCGCGGCGAGCTTGGACTGATTAAAAGTGAGTCCAAGCTCGCCGTAGTCAATAAGATTTTTGAAATTCCATGATCATATGAGTGTATTGGAACCGGTTTTCATCAGAAATTTTTGATGGGGTGGTGTATTTACCTTGTGCAAGACATATAGCTGAAGTCACAGTAATATAGAAAATAATAAAATATATACTTTTCATGATTAATATAAAATTGGTAGTTTTTACTGAAATTTTAAAAATGTAAATTGATGATATAAAATTATTGCATGCAAATATGACAATGACATGTTTTGGGTCAAACTGTCATACTCTGACAATTGTGTCAAAAACATATCAAAACTGTGCAGTAGTGTATTGTAAAGTCTTGGTTTCCTCCAAAATTCGCAGTCGCTGACGACTGTGACCGGGTAGCCGCGACCGATTCGTTAAGACATCTCCAATGCATTTTAAATGTCCCTGTGCCTGGTTATCCATAGTGGCAGGATCTGGTCATCCATTGGTTGTAAATTTGTATACAGTGCGGTTCAAAAGTCACCCCCCTTTCTTAACTTTTAAACGAGTTTAGATATCGACTTTAAATTTAGAACTGTTAAATAAGACAACTTAGGCTATCTTTTAGCTTATATTTATTACTTTCAGCTCTTAAAATATGAGCAGGGGGGCATGGGGGGAGGTTTTTTTAATGGAAAGGAGGGTCTTGTTATACATCATTTTAAAGAAAATAAAAATCTCTATTCGACTACATATTTTTTAATTTTTTAAACAATTTTTTTAAGGTTTTGATTTTTAATTTTTGTGTGCGATTTTTTCAGATTTTTTTTTCAAACTTTTTATTTATATTAATGAAAACTAGTTAAAAAGTATAATTAAAACAGATAGAGACGATTCCAAATATGTATTGAAAAGTAATTTTTAATACGTATTTGGAATCGTATGAATGTGTTTTATTTAATACGACATTTTTTATAGGGCAGTTTTATGTTTTAATATTTTTTTAAATTTTTAAATAAACCACATTTACACATAGGGCTAGCTCCCGCAGTCTGTCTTTTTCTATCAAGAAAGAGCGATTATAAATATCGGTAGTTGGCGCTATATGTAAACGTGGTGATTGATTAAATTCCCCTATAATACCAGAAAATCTTGGGTTAGTAAAAAAAACTGACTTTGGGGAGCAAGAAGACTTTCTCCTATAGATTAAAAAAAATACCCTGGCAGAAAAGTAGATAAATCTAACTTAACATAACATTAGATTAGCGACATTTTTATGTTTAGTCTTTAACGTTATACAAAAACGTTATAAAATATATAAATCTAACGTATATTAACGTCAAAATGTAGATTTTAAAGTAATGCTTTCACATCGGCCCAAAATCAGTATTGGGGGGGTTTTCTGGATCAAAGATTACAAATTCTTGGTAAAAATTAAGAAATTCAAAATGAAGGCGCCAATATGGGGGACGACTTTGTCATTTTTGGCCGATTCGAACCAAATTCGGTATCAGGGGGTTTTCGGAGTCGTAGATTACGAATTTTTGGCTAAAACTTAAAAAATCAAAATGGCGGCGCCAAAATGGCGAATTTTGGCATTTAAGAACCATGTAGACTCAAAATCGGTATGTAGGGGTTTTTTGGGTCGTAGAATACGAATTTTTGGTCAAAATTTATTTTCTTTAGATTATTGAAATTTACAATATTTACCGCCTCCTCCAAAAATTGACCCTCTCAAGCTTAAGATTTTTAAAATAATTTTGTTTGTACCCAGCAGGTTATTAAAAGTTGGTTTTAATTTTTTTATTCAAATTTAACCCCTTTAAAATTGCCCCCTTAAGCTTTAGATTTTTTAAATTATTTTTCTCGTTATCAACAGGTTATTTTAAGTTATTACTGAAATTTTTGGAATTTTTTCCTATAAATTCAATTTGCCCCACTGTGTCTAGTCCCATTTTTGCAAAAATATTTTAAGTAGGTAATAAAATACCAATATTTAATAAATCTTATAATTTAAAGATATAATCTGATGTATAACAAATATAATGGAAATTAAATATAACATAATAAATCTCAACTATAATAATACTTCATTTTACAAAATATACTTAACAGAAACAAAAAAAAATATGTATAAAATATTGACCTAGGTTAGCATCACGTTGAGTAACTATAATTTGCCAATATGACAAAAATGATGTATTAGCTCAGGAAACCAAGAGAAAAATTTTCAAATGGTGTACAAAAACAACTGAATTTTCGCATGTATGCTCCGAAAAAATATGTCAAGCCTTAGGTATCCCCATCTTGAAAAAATGCAGCTATTTTAGTTTCTTCTGAAACGATTTATCGGACACAGGTAAAATTCCAAACAAAAACGGAAAAAAATCATGAAGCATCGAAAGTTGAATATTTATAAACCTTATAGTGTCCTCTAAATGATGTATAAACATTTTTTTGAAAATGTTTGCGGTCTTGCGGAAAAAAATAAATTTAAGTAGCACACTGCATATACAATATCTTACACTTATTTTTTTTAGGGCTGTATTTTTTTAATTTTAAAATATAGTACAAATATGGGGTATTAAATCATAAAAAGGTATTATCTCCATGTCGGGACGCGTCAGGTAAAAAAATTTAAATTTGAATCTGAATAAAAAACACCCCAATCCATTTAAAAATTTTAAGTTACCCCCTCTCCCGCCTAAGTGTGTGGAAGAAAAAAAATCTGCTTTGATAAAATGGTGTCTCCCTTCATATTGAAGCTTAGTACCAAATTTCAAAAACCTATCTTATACGGTTTCTGAGATATCGACTTTTAACCGTTTAAATGGCCCACTCAGTATGCAGTGTGCCACTTAAATTTAATTTTTTACGGAAGGCCGCAAACATTTTCAAAAAAATGTATTCAAATCATTTAGAGGACACTATAAGGTTTATAAATATTCAACATTCGACGCTTCTAGATTTTTTTTCGTTTTTGTTTGGTATTTTTTACCTGTGTGCGGCGGATGAAAAAAAAAATCACGTGGTTTTCTATTTTTGCACAAGGTTTTCTTTGTTTTCCAGGCTACATATTTGTTAATTTAACAAATATTAATTTTTTAATGGGTCTAAACTTTCCAAAGAAAAGTCGTCATTTCCAAAGCTAATCCCACGACTAAATCCGTTCTGAAACAAAAACGAAATGAAAATTAGGAGTTTTCGTAACGAGTAAGCGACTTTAGTCCTTAGTGAACGAGAATGAAGTTTTTTTGACGACGCGAAGCGAAGTCAAAAAATCATTCGAGTGCACTAAGGACTTGTCTCAAACGAGTTGCGAACAACATTTTTAGTTTGATCTACAGTTTAGTTTAGTTTATTCGTTTATAGTCGTTCGGGGACCTCCAAACCTCATAAAAGTTTTATGAGGTTTAATTCGGTTAGTGAAACAGGTTTTATGTGGTTTTATGAGTTTAAGAAAAGCAATATATTTACCTTCATTTCCAATATTCTCTTATCCAACAATCCAATTGCATTTTCAATGTCTTGTGGTGTAGCTGAAGAGGTATTTCCAAAATCTCCCATTTCAAATGGATCCAGAATTTTCGCGCTGGTTATGCTGAAAAAAAAAATATAAGTGAGGTTAACTTGTTTTTACAGCAACCTGAAACGGTATCTGTCTGGTTTCTGAAAAATCGACTTCATTTTTTTTTTTGTGATCCTGTGAAATCAAAAGCTCTTGTTAAGCCCTATAAAAAATGTTATACAGTTTTTTTTTTCTAGAATATAACGTTTTGGAAATAGCGACTTTTCAAAATAGTGCCGATGTTTTGCTAAGATCCTTGCCACTGTTCATCTAGTTTTGATTAAAATTTAAAAATCCTGTTCATATCACAACCCTGTTGGAAACTGATTTTTTTTGTGAATATGTGTAATAAATTTAATAATAACGTTTTTTATAATTGTTTTTGGTTTTATAAAACCAATGTATGGTAATCTGATTTGATTATATATCCCATAATAGTATTTAGGCCTATTAATAGGGTTGAACAATTTCCAAAAATAATTTTTTTAAATACAGCCGCTTCCAGAACTCGCGTACAGAAATTTGGGGGTATATTAAAAACCCTATGGAAAATATTAAAAAAATCTAAAAAAAATCCATCTTCGTTCAATTCAAAAATAAGAACGCTTTAAGTGGACCAATACTGTTGCTGATGTTAAATTACCTTTAACAGTTAAATTTGTAGCTATGGAAGAAAATTTAATTATTGCAGGTACATATTTTGTAGGTTGACATGGTGATTAATGTGACATAAATATTTATTAATGTCAAAAAACCACCGCCGGATGGAGTGACCCTATAAAAATAGAATATTTGATAGCCTCTGTCGGTTTTGTCAAAATATAATAACCTAAAAAAGATTCTAAAGTTGAAAGTCTCAAACAATGCACGCGTCAACAATTAAAATGCAACAATAGTTACCAATAAGTAGGGAAAAACTAATTTGTAGGTAATTTAACATCAGCAACAGGATTGGTCAGATTAATTAGCTTCCTTTTTAATTAGTATTGAAAATGGATTTTTTTAAAAAAAATTTTCATATTTTCCAGAGGGTTTTTAATATACCCTCAAATTTCTGTACGCGAGTTCTGGAACAGGCTGTATTTTAGGAAATATAGGATAACATATTAAAAAAACCTGTAATGTATAAATACTTAAGTTAAATACAGCAGTTTTAACGAAATAAAATGTTTATAAACACTAAAGATATTTTTATAGTTTTATAAATTGTTATACGTTTATTTTTTATTTTAATTTTAATTAAATATTTCGAATATTTCCGTTTCCGTGGAAATATTATCACTCACAACCCTAATCGCATAATCACCAACTTTAACAAAAATATTTACCTGTTTGGTGTTGCTGGAGTTACAGCTGGCTGTGAAGTAAATGGCTCATATCCAAACGGATCATGCGCCATCTTAGTTGGTTCATTATTGTTAAAATTAAGATTGGTTCTTTTAGCTGCTTTTGGCGGGGGTGCAATTAGAGGGGGGCTAGAAGCGGCACCATTCACGTTCGGGAAGAATTGTGATGCATCATTGTGATGATTTTTCTCAAATGATCTTGGATCAAAGTCATTATCTGGTTCAAACTCATTCAGCAGTAGACCTTCTAGTTTCGTACCGACTGCTGGGCTGTTTTCAAATGACCTTGGCGGCACCGGAGGAGCTAAAACAAAAAATAGTATAATAAATTACCAAGTGAGAGAAGTTTAACATTTTTGACCTGCGTCAAATTGCGGGATGAGCGCGCTAGCGCGAAGCCCGCAAGACGCGGTCTAAAATGTGAAATCTTCACTCACGTGGAAAATATAGTATTTTTTTCACTACCAGTACAATTAATTAGTTATTTATTTATTTATTTTACTAAAATTTAATGAAAAAACTTATAAATTTCAAATATCACACTGGCCGTTCGCGGCCATTAAAAAAACAAATGAATAACTTGACATTTCTGGCAGAAATTTTCTTGTGATCTGCTAAAATTATTAAGCTATAAAGTGTTTTCGTGTTAAGTGTAATAAAATATATAAAAATGGAAAGTGAAATGCAAAGTGATGATTCTGGTACTCCCCTAGAAATAAGGGGAGAGGCAAAAACTGTGAGGTAGAATCTATTGCCTCAAAAATTAATATATGGTTGAATATGATGGACCAATGATTTTCACTTTTCGAAGTGTTTTTTGTAAAACATGTTTTATAGGTACTAATTTAGTTAATATTTTTTAATTTATCATGCAATAAATAAATTTGGTGCCTAAAGACACTTGTAAATAGCAATGTGATTTAATAATTAAGTGAAACGTCAGATGCCAAAACAGCTGAATAAAAATTCATTATTAACCATGGTGCAATTTCATTATTTTTAGAACATCTGATGTCATAGGCAGAAAAATAATATTTCTACCAATGAAAAGAACAGTAATAAAGATGTGGTTTTAGGCTGGTGGTGAAAAAGTATACTTTTACCAGGCAGTTACAAAAATTAAATGGGGTGATACCATAAAACTCTAAGAAACATGTCATAAAATGTCTACTACACTCAAAAAATTTTGTTGTATTTTTGATAATGTATGTTATTTGTTAATTCATATTTTTTATCTATATCACCATTGGTATTTAATACTTTACTTGTGATATTAAATACTACAATGTGTGTATTTTAAACAAAATGTTGTCATACTAACATAGAGACCGTGCTGGTACATTTGGATCCCCACGCAACATGTGCTTGTTAATACTGTAACATTTCGTAAATTATATCACAGTTATAGTTTGGTATACTTTAAGTTGTAGTTGTTGTGTTATTGATCTAGTTTAAAGTATGTTACAGTATTTAGTAAAATAACAATCGGTAAATAATAACAAAACTTTGATTAGTAATACAGAGAAAAGTAAAAAAAAAGGATCTATTATTTTGTCAGTGTTTAATTGTGTGTGGTTGAATTCTTTATATTATTATTAATCAAAATTTTGGTATTATTTACAGATTGTTAATTTTTCTGAATACTGTAACCTACTTTAAACTAGATCAGTAATACAACTTAACAACAATTCAAAGTATACCATACTATAAGTGTGATATGCTTTACCAACCAGTAATTTTTACTATAACATGCTAGTATTAATAAACACATGTTGCGTGGGATTCAAATGGACCAGCACGGTCTTCATGTTACTATGACAAGATTTTGTATACAATACACACATTGCAGTATTTAATATCACAAGTAAAGTATTAAATACCAATGGTGGCGATAAAAATAACAAATATGTATTTACAAATAAAATTTAGTATTAAAAGTACAATGACATTTTCTGAGTGTATTATTATAGAATACAATTTAATGTAAAAAAAAAATCATTATCATGAAAAATAAAAATGCGGGCAAAAAATATTCGACGTAAAAAATAAAAACAAGAATATTTTTCTTACCACTTCCGTTGGTGTCTTCTATGCTATCAAAGTCCAACAGTTGCACGGAGTTTCCATTGGTAAGTTCAGACGGTGTATTATCACTGCAACCGGGAATTTCCAGTATTCCCTTAATGCCTTGTTTCCTTAAATACTGGTCCAATTCCGGTCTAATATTGCCAAAGTGTGATATTTCTAGTAGCCTTTGTTTGTAAATGTTACATTCTTGCTCGAGCCGCTTGATTTTTTGCTGTGTAAGCATGGCTCGTCTCTGTGATTCCATGTCCTTTCCAGAGGTTTCCAGAAACCGCTTATACGCTAATTCGAACGCTTGACCGATAGTTAGCGTAATTTCTTCCGCCAATTTGTCGGAAATAAACACGAAACACTCGTGGGTATCTTCGGCTTCATTATCTACTACAAAATAATACAAATACAGTACAAGCTCGGTACTGTGAACACAAAAAACCCGGGCTGTTCAAATTAACGCGACTGTTCAATGAATACAATGTAATTCAGGCTTTGTATGACACGAAAATTAAGCTAATTAAATCTTTTTTTTTATTTTGACATACTTTATTCTAGTTCAAATAACAAATTTTTTGATGTACGAGAAACCACTGATACAAACTTTCTTTCCATTTTCGAAATTCTGATGCCCTTAAAGTTTGATTTTTACTTGGTTTTAAAATATGAGTTACTATTTCAAAAAATTTATCAGTAGTAATATCATAAGTGCATGTTGAATTATCGATAATTTTTTTACTGTATTAAAAAAATATTTTTCTTGGCAATTGTTTGAGTGCATTTTTCGTGTTACAAAATTCAGAGACCGCAGGAGGAAAAATGCACAAAAACAATTTCCTTAAGCAAAATATTTTTTTATATACAGAAAAATAATTATGTATAATTCAACATGCACGAATGGTATTTTGAAAGACTATTTCACAAATAAAATAAGGTAAGTATATAATTTTACAATGTTTTATGTTGTTTCATATTTAAATTAAAAATTTAAGAACTAAACAACAATATTACTTTACAATTTATAATTAAAAATTTAAATCTCAAATTTGCCGCGCTTTTTAAATCCACGATGTTCACTTGTTCGCGAATTATTCCAATAAAATAGTTGTTATCACATAAATTAGCATTTAAATAAAGATCATTGCTGTTTTTGTTTAAAAAGTTTAGTTTTCAACTGAAAAGAAATAAAATAAAGGGTGTTTCCACCCGTAAAAAAAAAAATTCTTATCGGTTTCTAATAAACTTTGGCAGCGCAGTCATTTGATGTTTTGATTTCCATAATTCTTTACTGCAATATATATTTTTAATAAATAAGCGTTTAAATTAGTTTTTAGTGGCCTGTTTTTAATACCAAGATTCAATTAAATAAATTAAAATTTATGAATATCAGTGATTTAAAGCTTTTAAGATGGAAAGTGCATAAAATATAATATATTATCTGAAATTAATTAGGGTTTATACCTAGGATGTGTTGGTAATAAAATAAGCATTTATATTTCTTATCAATAAAAATAAATCAACTAAAGGTAAGCTTCACAAATTAAAAACACATTTTGCAAAAATATAACATTTATTAAGATGTCAGTAACTGTCAGTTTCTTGTTTCCATAGTAACCAAGTGATATTGCATTGTGAAAAATTATCAGATTCATTTTGATCTGATCTAGAAACTAAAAATGCAAGGTTTTGATTGACCTATATATTGTTTGTGAAATAGTCGCTCTTATTTTTTATATATTATTGAGGTGTTGGATAAATAATTTTTTTATAGATACCTTGATTTGGTTGTTTGGCAATAAAGGAGAAAAACTTCTTTTCGCCCTTGTCGTCTGCACAATACGATATCCGGTGAAGCGGAAATTGATGTAATATGTTATGGGTTCTAGGTTCCTGAATAGCTACCCCGTCTATGCTAATGGTTAGTTCGACTTTTCTTGTTTTGGCACCAGTTTCACTTTTACGCAATTGCTGCGTGAATCTTAGCTTACGTATACCCTCTTTGACTACCTCAATACCTGAAAAAAAAACGATTAAATTTGAGATTTGGTTATTGCAATAATGATATAAGATTCAATTTGGATCTATAAAAACAAAAAAAAATGGAAAGCAAAAATATAGATGCTTCCTAACTAAAATATTCAATAAAATGTAGTACGGAATAGACAATATTCCGCGCGAGCGGAAAGTTTGTCATACGAGTCGGCAGGCGAGTGTGACGGTCCTGCGAGCGCGGAGTGACTATTCCATACGTGTTTTAGACTATACTTTTTCTTCGACTGCAAATATGAAAACTGAATGGCTTTAAACTGCGGAAAAGGTTAAAAACAATGTTTTTTGTGACTCGACATTGTAAATGCAACAAAACACATATTTTTAAATAAAGCAATTAATGTTATTTAATAATTTTATCAAATCAGTAGTTAAAAAAGATTTTTATTTAATTTTAGCACATATTTACAAATTATAGTGCAAAAATTGAAGGTCATGTCAGATTGTTGTGACATATATCAGGTTTAAATATTTAATAATAGATGGAGCAGTTTTAATTTTTTGAACTAAATTTATAAAAAACTGGTCAAATATTAAGAAAAATTAATAAACTTTATGTAATTTTAACGCAAAACTTTAAATTGCATTAAGTTATTCAATATTTCATGGTAAAATATATATATTTTTGCTAATTTTGCTACAGTTTTCTTCACTTTTACAAACAAGAGATGGCACTACATATGCTCATTCTAACACTTGATACGGAATATTCATACCGTATCTAGAGCTAGAATGGACTCATTCTGTGTTTAAAAAGTGTGTGTATTTGCTTATAAGCATGTATACATTCTAAAGCAGTCGTAGAAAAAACCTGTTTCAGGTGGTTTAACTTGGTCAGTAAAATAGATTTTATGTGAGTCCGGATAAATAATGGCTGTGAGAGACTAAAATTTTTAGTCAATAGTGGGGTTTAAAGCACCACTTTATATTTTACTATAATAGCAAATAATTATAGCCATAGCTGGTTAACAAAGGGTTTACCAAGGATTGAATTAACGGCTGCCATAGTTAAATGAAAATGTTGGTTTTATTACCAAGAGATTACCAACGCTCGAAATAATGGCTGTTTCTGCCTGACGCCAACGGACCATTGAGGTAGAGAGGGGAGAGTGCCAGAGCAGTTGAAATTTTTTGTACCGTTCTAACGGTCTTGCGCACTTCGATATACACAAAGATAGCCACTCGGTCAGACAGAATTCCTGTTTCCCCCACTCTAATTCATTCAAAAACACGTGAACTAATTTTTAGGTTAGTTTGAAAACCAAAGTCGAAGTAACTGCGCAAACTCAAACTTGCAAAACAAAGCTCCCTTGTCGGCACAGTTTGTCCACGCGCAGCCTGGTCGAATGGCACTCTCTCCTCTCTACCTCAATGCAACGGACGTAAGGAAATTACCTATTAAACCATCTACTATAGTAAAAATACAAATAATATTAATAATTATCATAATAATACTTGGTATATTTTTATTATGCTGTATAATGTATGCAAGACATTATCTTAAAAGTATGCAAATTTAATAGCCAATTTATAATTAATATCGCACTCACAAATCCCAAATACGCACACTTAAGATGCTTTGAAAGCCAGGTGGTTAAAGATATGACGTTTTGTTTTATTATTTTTTGTATAATATCTATTAATATTATTATTTGTATAATAGCTATTAATAGGTATAGTATAAAGGGCGGTCCAAAAAAGAAATATTTTTAGAACATAATTTTTTAGTACAAAATTTCGTACAAAAATCATTTATTGCTCTGTAAAGACTTTATTATCACCTATACAAAAATATGCATTTGAAGTAAATTATAAAAAAATATCTTTATTTTGCTATTTAATAAAAATCAATAGGGTGGGTCAAAATCGAGATATTTAACAAAATATTTTTTATGACCAATTAAAAAAAACGCAGGATTGATATTTTTTTAAGTTGTCTTAAAATTATCTAATTCTTCGTAGAATAGAGATGTGAAATATCGTTAAGATCACTTTACATGGAGCAATTTGTACGCAAGTTTGATGCTATGCAAGTTTGCTGCCAGATATAGCATGAGGACAATTAGACATTGATTTGCCTTTTCACGGAGCAAGTTGTACCCAAGTTTGGTGCTATATATTGCAAGGTAAACAGTGCTGCCAACCAGACAATTTTTACGTGTCTCTGCCATTGAGGTTGAGGCAATGGTTTCTGCGTTTGTTGACAAAAACATAACCTAGCATTTGCTTTTTTAAGGAAGTTTTTTAGTTAGACAGACCGACCTATTATTAATAATAATAATTATTAACATGTGCAGTTGCTACAATATTAGTAAAATGAAATCGATTTGGTAACTTTTTTTCGAGGTTGCTACCACGAAAATAACCATAAAACTAGCGTGAAAATTTGATGGCACGAAAATGGCCTCAAACTCAAAGTCCAAACTTGCATAGCATCAAACTTGCGCACAAATTGCTCCGTGTAAAGTGGCTTTTAGGGCTATTTAAAAGTTGGACTAAATCTTCATTCCGAGACATCGTGTACCTTTTGGTTGATCTACTACTGTATTTCCCAAAAATTTGACCAGATATGCTATATGCCCTTTTTGAAGGGCATCAGGTGGATGAATCCATTTTCTTTCTCCATTTGTACTGCTCGCATTGTTTTTTGTTCCATTTAATTTACTTTGAGTATTTTGAGCCCATTTTTTCAGTGTAGACATTCTGAAACAGAAAGTACTATAAGTATCTAAATAAATCTAATTAGATTCTTTTCTAATAAAAATCTGGTCATATCTTCAAAAGCGGTCCAAAAGTCACTCCCCCCCCTCTTAACTTTTGAATCAGTTGAGATATCGACTTCAAATTTGGAACTTTTAAATAAGACAACTTAAACTATCTTTTAGCGTATATTTAATACTTTCAGCTCTTAAAATGGGGGCAGGGGGGCATGGGGGCACATTTTTTAAATGGAAAGGGGGGTCGTGTAATACATCATTTTAAAGCTTATTAAATTCTCCATTTAACTCCATATTTTTAAATTAAAAAAAAACATTTTTTGGGTTTAAAATGGGGTTGAAAATGGGTATTAATGTCAAAATTCCTCTAAAAAAACAAATAATTTTTTAAAAATGCCTAATTTCATCATAAAAAAAATGTTAATTATACTTTAAACTAATTTTAGTTGACAAATAAAAATTTATAAAAAAAACTTAAAAAATCGAATGTTTTAGCACAAAAAATTGAAAAATCAAAACCTTAAAAAACATTTTTAAAAAATTTAAAAATGTTAGTTTAAATAGAGAATTTTATAAGCTTTAAAATGATGTATCACACGACCCCCATTTCCATTTAAAAAAATGTCCCCCCATGCCCCCCTGCCCACATTTTAAGAGCTGAAAGTATTAAATATATTCTAAAAGATAGTTTAAGTTGTCTTATTTAAGAATTCTAAATTTGAAGTCGATATCTCAACTCCTTCAAAAGTTAAAAAGGAGGGGGGGTGACTTTTGGACCGCACTGTATAATATATTATTATGAAATATATTATTATTAATTATACATAATATTCGGGTGATCCAACGAAAACTTGGATAAAATCGAAACTAATGAGTTTTCGAAAAAACGAGATAGGTAAATTTTTATTTTAAGGGAACATCTTTGACATGTAACCAACAATTGACGTAGCTACCACCACTCAGGAGCTACCAGTTCGAAAATCTTAAATAGGAATGTGGGTCATGTGATACATTATTGAAAAGGTTTTTTAATTCTGGATATAACAAAGCTTTATTTGTTTAAATTGGTTCAGTAGTTCTTGAGAAAATGGACAACAAAAATTTAAAACATGCATTAATTAATTTATAATACCGAACAACTCAAAAATCATAGTTTTATGTCGAAAATCTCGGGAGTCATACAAAAATCTCGAAAGTAAAAAGTTCTTAGAATAATTTGTGTTTAACTAAGGGAACGTTCAAGTATTACGTTACGCTCCTTGGGGGAGTGGGGGTCATTTTGGAGTGATACGCCAATGTTAATGGTATAGGAAAATAGCGTTACAAGGGAGGGGGGGGGGTCCAAAATGATCAAAATTTGCGTTACGTAATACTTGAACGTTCCCTAAATATTGATTCACTTGACCCAGATTCTGTCCATAATATGAAATTAACGAAAATATCTCCCCCAAAGTACGAGGTAAAGTAAATCACTTTCAGAAAAAAAGGGTTATCCCTGCGCCTCAAAAATGTGGCATATATCTCAAACACCGCAGAAGGAAACAAGTAACCTTTATGATTTTTTTTAGGTTCTTCTTCCTCTAGTTTTGAAAAAAAATCTGAAAATACTTCGTTTTTGGTTCACTTAACCCCGGTTGAGAGTATCTTAAGAATCTTAAAATAACACTGTGTACGGCTTATTAATACACAATGTGTGAACGACTAGTCGCTCCCTTTTTTAAAAATAATATTTTCCCAAAATAATTACCAAAAGAATTAAATTCCTACATACCCCATTGCTAACAGTTTTGAACAGTGGCCCAGTATAAACTAAATTATATGTTATTATTTCAAAATAATTAAAGAATATAGATATGTTTTACTTATCATTTTATTATTTTTTCGTAAGAAATTAAAAACAATTAATTATAATTATTATTATTTTTTTTAATTCAGTATGTCAACAAATGTAATTTTCCACGTAAAAGGGGATTTTAAGTTGATCATTTTTCAGATGAATAAAGGGCTGTTCAACAATTATGTTACCGACCTATAGGCTCTAAGTGACGGTCCATATAAAATGTTTATGTGACAAAATGCTGACAAAGGTAATGTAATTTGCTATTACAGATCATCCACAATAGCAAATTATCATATCATATCATATCATAATGGGTGAAATGCAAAAGACGACGCTATTTAGGCATTAATCATTAGTAATAATTCATTACAAATGACGTCAGTCCGAATTTGACTTGCAGCATATGGTCTGTTTTTTCAAGAAAGATAGTAAATTAAAAATCGCACAGTAAATATATTTACATGTTTTAATAGTTTGTGTACAGAATATAGTTATGTTTTATAAAATAAACTACGCAGTATATTCGCACATCCAATATTCCAATCTGTTTTGAAAATACTCACTGTGCGATTTTTAATTTACTCTCCTGCTTGATGAAACAGACCATAGTTATGCCACAAATATATATCAAAATTTCCTGAGACTGGAAAGGACATCAACCGGAACAAATTATTTCTGCATCAAATTTTTTAATGTGTTGCCTTCACATGTTCGCAATTATGAGTTAAATATATTTAAGAGTAAACTTAAATCATACCTGGTTTTGAAAGCATTTTACAGTTTCGCTGAGTATCTTTTTAATGATTTTGGGGACCTGTAAATCCTATTTTTTTGTCATTTTATTTCTTGATGTATACCATCTTATTTTAAATGTGATTTCTATTTATTGATATACTTACCTGTTTAATTTTTATATTTTATGTATTATTATTGACGTATGCAAAATACGGTGTGTGTTAAAGCATTAATAAATTCTATTCTATTCTATGTGTGTGTGTTCCCACTCAACAGGGTATGTATTCTCGGGGTCGAGAGAACGCATTCCCGGGAGAAAGGTAGTGTGGGTTGCATATTCTTTCTCTCGAAACGCAAAACTACTTATTCTTGAACTTCACTTCGCACGAAAATCGAGGAACTTTACTTCTACTACTCGGGAGCCTGAGAAGCGAGCGTTCACGGATATTTTGACATTAAGTTAGTCGCGCGCATTTAAGTATAACCCTATTTTGGCTTTGGTTTTGTGTTATTATTTTGAATACCGTTTTATTTTATAATAGTTAATGAAAGAAGCTTTTTTATATTTAGAAATTATTATACATATTATAATAATAATAATAACATAACGATGGACGATTTGGAAATTGTGGGGCCTGTTGCCCTTTTGGGAGATCTGCAAGATGCGGAAGACCAAATGGAGAACTAAGAACGGGAAGTGTTGGCTAGGACCGACCCTTTCCAACTTTCTAACAAAAAAATTGTAGTGAATTCAGGACTAAACAGCCCACTAATAACAAGAGGGTTGTCCTGAATAAAATTTAAAACAATTTTTTTTGCTGACTGCTGGTGGGCTTTTTCTGTTTTTATTTTAATTTTCAGTCATTTTTTACACATTCATTTTTGGATATTAATTATAAAAATTATTCAAACCACAGCAACTTGTTTACAAATAATGAAAATAATTACAGCCTGCGCACGCAAACTCGTTTCGCATAATCTGATTGGTTAAAATCCGCTAAAATACTTGGCAACGCTGCAGCCGGCTGCAGAGATCCCATCACGCTCACTACTGTTCAAGAATAGCATTTTTTAACTTTGGGGAACTTTGATATGATGTGATCAATTCCCTTTCTACGAAAATTGTTCACGTTCTCTCGAGCCCGAGAATAGATACCCAGGCGGTTTCAAAGTTTTACACATAAAAAAGTAAATAAAAAAACAAGCCGCGAAGATATGTAATGCTACGCATTCCATTATATAATATGCACAGTAAATGGTATATTGCATATTCCCAAATACTTGAAAAAAAAATTTTTTAAAAAAATATGTGAGTATATTTTTTCAAAAAAAAAAAATTAAAAAAATGTTTTAACATTTTTTTAAATAAAATCTTTTTTTGAAAAACAAAAAAAAAATTAAATAAAAATTTTTCAAAAAAAATATTGCTTCAAAACAAGAAAAAAAAAATAATTTCAAAATTTTTTTCTTTATTTTTTTTGCAAAAAACGATTGATTTTTTTTAATGATTTTTTTTTATTCTTAAAAAAGTTTAACCCCCATAACTTTTTTTTATTGGGGGGATTACTTTCAAAATTTGTAGAATTGATCTTTATAATAAAAGTAATTTTTCCTGAAGAAGTTACGTTAATCGGAATTTTCTTTCAGATTTTTTCGATTTTTTTTAAGTTTAATTCCCCATAACTTTTTTGTTTTTGGGGGAATTACTTTCAAAAACAATAACGGATCTTCCCCTCGTAGAAATTGATTTTTCCTAAAAATTTTAAGTCTACACAAAAACGTGACATCGGACGGACGGACTTTTTCAAAGTTTCTTATTTTTTCATTAAACAAATTTGTATTCAAGAATTTTTTGTCTAGTACGTTTTTTGGAGATTTTTAGAAATACGAAACTACCGTATAATATTATTCTAGCGCGGGCTCTGTCAATAATATAATAACACCTTTTTTTAGGAGTTTAGTTTCTGCCCACTCCCCTGGAACCAACGAACTCTTAAGTCTTCTTTATAAAATACGCATACCGTTAAAATAAAGTATCGCCAACATCTCGGTTTGTTTGTAAACAAATAGTACGTATATTCAGGCCTGAACAATAACAGATACCAGTAACTGGTATTGTTGTCTCTGTTAGAACAAAGATGTGCGAGTAAGACAGACGTCATCATCATCAATAGTTTGTTTGGGTCTTTAAGAGACAGGCGCAGCCTATGGCTCATTTATCTAAAAAAATACTTAATCTGAATTGAAATTTGGGGCAGTGAGTCTATGCTCACTGATGCGAGTTGCATCTGTCATAATTTGGGGGGGAGTGAGTCTCTGCTCACTGATGCGAGTTGCATCTGTCATAATTTGGCGCTGTGGAGTGGGTGGGAGGGGGATGGGGAGGGATGTGATAGGGAGAGGAGGGATGTGCGGGAGGAGTGAGACTATCTCACTGATGCTGGGAATGCATCTGTCCTGTATTAGTGGGTACCATTACTGGTTGAGGACGTTTTTGATCTTTTTGTGGGTGTTGTGTATTTCATGATCGTAATCTAGAAAGTTTGAAATGAGGGGGTTTGGGTGATCTAAATTGTCTTGTATAAAAGACGTGCTGTAGCGGATGATTTCCGTTTTTAGGAGGGGCATTTCGAGATCTCTGTGTATCTGGTTGTTCCTCATGAACCAGGGGGCATCGAGGCATATTCTGAGTGCCTTGTTTTGGAAGGCCTGAAGTTTTGCTGAGAGCGCTTTGTTAAGGGTGACAGACGTTTATGTTGCCGATGTTTTTGTCAGTTTTTACGAATGAAATGCCTATTCTAGAGAGAAGAGTTCTTAGTTCATTTCCGAATCCGCCACTGTCGCTGCTT
Source organism: Brachypterus glaber (assembly GCA_958510825.1). NCBI lineage: Eukaryota > Metazoa > Arthropoda > Insecta > Coleoptera > Kateretidae > Brachypterus > Brachypterus glaber. Next base: position 6,818,811 of record OY294044.1, on the reverse strand, counting down.
AAAGTCCCTAACCATTTGAAACTTCCCATAGTTTGTTGTGATAAAATATTTCCATATTTACGTTTTCAAATGTTTTTAAGTTCAATGCTTTATTTTATTGCAGCAACCTTGTGACATTATGGATTGGCATAAACATTAATGATTAAAATTAATGTGTATTTAATATCCTAAAATTATTCATAGTTTGTAATAATATTATTATTATTATTATTATTATAGTTCTTACTTAATAGTATTTAGTGTAAATTATTTTGATCTTATTTTTTAATTTTCTTTTTGAAACACAACTCATCATCAATAGTTTGTTTGGGTCTTTAAGAGACAGGCGCAGCCTATGGCTCATTTATCTAAAAAAAATATTTAATCTGAATTGAAAGTTGGGGCAGTGAGTCTATGCTCACTGATGCGAGTTGCATCTGTCATAATTTGGGGGGAGTGAGTCTCTGCTCACTGATGCGAGTTGCATCTGTCATAATTTGGCGCTGTGGAGTGGGTGGGAGGGGGATGGGGAGGGATGTGATAGGGAGAGGAGGGATGTGCGGGAAGAAACACAACTATTTTTGTAATTTATTGTAATGGGGTTTACCCGTATAATATATTACAGTAAATAAATAAAATAATATTTATTAGTCCTTTTCATAAATTGAAGTAAAATTTTGGAAACTAGACGAGCAAAGTCTCGGTACTACTGCCCTCCCCCTATGTCACGTCACGTTAAAATTTTATTTACAAAAATAGTATATTCTATAACTAGTTAGGAATAGACAATAATCTGCGCAAGCGGAAAGTTTGTCATACGAGCCGGGAGGCGAGTATGACGGTTCCGCGAGTGTTGTAGACTAAACTTTTTCTTCGACTGCAAATATGAAACACTGTATGGCTTTAAACTGCGGACAAGATTAAAAACAATGTTTTTTGTGACTCGACATTGTAAATGCAACAAAACACATATTTTTAAATAATGCAATTAATGTTATCCCTTGCGACCTTCAACTTACTCTGGAAACACTCTGGAAACAGAGTCAGAGTGAAAACATTCTGCTGCCAACGTGTTTCCAGAGTGGTTTTGTGCCATTTTGTCAGAGTTGAATCAGAGTGGTTCCAGGCTTGATTCACAGTAGATCCATAGTGGGTTTAAAAAAAAAAAAAAAAGTCCAAACGAAAACACTCTGAAAACGCTCTGATTTTACTCTGGGAACGTTATGGATAAAGGGCACAAATACACTCTGGAAATACTCTGGTAACAGCATGATTACAAAATGTTATTAGAATGTTTCCAGAGTTTTTTCAGCGTGATTGTAAAGTCGCAAGGGATTTAATAATTTTATCAAATCAGTACTTAAAAAAGATTTTTATTTAATTTTAGCACATATTTACAAATTATAATGCAAAAATTGAAGTTTATGTCAGATTATTGTGACAGATCAGGTTTAAATATTTAACAATAGATGGAGCAGTTTTAAAATTTTGAACTAAATTGATAAAAAACTGGTCAAATATTAAGAAAAACTAATAAACTTTATGTAATTTTAACGCAAAACTTTAAATTGCATTAAATTATTCAATGTTTCATGGTAAAATATATATATTTTTGCTAATTTTGCTACAGTTTTCTTTACTTTCATAAACAAGAGATGGCACTACATGTGCTCATTCTAACACTTGATACGGAATATTCATACCGTATCTAGAGCTAGAATGGATTCCTTCTGTGTTTGAAAAGTGTGTGTATTTGCTTACATTCTAAAGCAGTCGTAGAAAAAATGTATTTTACATATCGCACCCGTTACAGAACAGTGCCATAACACAAAATTTTGATTGATGAATGTGTTTTTTGTGTATTATTACCAGACCCGGAAAAAATAGCCGCAAGCGGCTCGTTTTCTAAACTTGTACTCGTGCGCTAAAAACGTGTTATGAAACTAGTGCTTTATACAATTTTTTCTATTTTGCTCTAAAATTAAAAAAAACTTACATTTAAATTGATGACTGATTTAGAGATTTTTGTTTTGGATTGGCATTACAGTTTACACCATGTTTAAAATTTTAAGAACAAATGATATTTTGATATATTTTATAGTAATCTCTTCTCTTTTTTACTGCAATTAACCAAGCCACAATTTTAACATGGTAAAAATAACCTAAACACAAAATTTTGTAGAAAATTCAACTTTAAAGCGACATTGACATTTGCACGGAAAACGTCAAGCGATAGGCCAGGTCTGTTGCCAACCCAAAAGAACAAAAACTACAACCCTCTTATGGGCCTATAAGAACACGCAAAATGCGTGTGATTATGAGCTTATTTATACAAGGCCCCAAACAGCTTTTAGCAAAAAAATCTGTGTATTGGAAAATTTACGGGTTCCACTTACAATAAAACGCGGAAACTGCCACGATCAGCCCTTAACAAAAAAAAAACACTTTGCAAAGAAAAGTTTCGATTATTTTTAATGTAAAAAAGATGTGGACTAGAAAACGTATGGACCTCAAATGAAGTGGAATGCCCTACTTTTATTTATTGCCTGTGCCTGGCACAGAATAGACCTTGCGGTCGTTTAAAAAGTTTAACGAAATTAACTTGCACTAATAACTAAACAAAGAATCGTTTTAAGTCAATTGTGCAAAGCTGTATTGCACATCCTATGTAATAATAATTGTTTGATTGTGGTGTTGATATTTTAAGGTTAAATAATTTTATTTGAATAAACGTCTTTTTTTCAAGAAACTACAATAAAATACCTATTGGCAAATTAAGGTTAAATGAAAAAAAAATAAATTAAATTTATTCAATTATTGTCGGATATATGTGAAACAATTGCTGAAACAAAAGCTAGGATTTTTTAAAACCTATCACTGCAATCGCCCCTCCTAAAAAAAATCAGGGTCACCACAGGTTTTGCAAATGAAGATTCCCTGATTTCCCTGATCTGTGGGCACCCTGTATTATTGGAAATCCCCAGTAGGGGTTCCTCTGTTAAAGTCGTTCGTCTTGCTCAGAGAAGCGTGGATAAGCACACGTTATACCAGATACCAGCCGATGTATCAGGCTGGCACATTTTTTGCTGGATCTGACTTGAGGTGTGATTATAACAATTTTTTTAGCATTTACGTATACAGGTGCATATCGGTCCGGATGCAACGAACTCTCGGTTTGTTTGGACCAGTCCGCTGCTGGCCCCAACGCATTCGTTACATTCGGGTTCTACTGTGTATTGGGTCAGTACCAATTTTGTATAAAAATTAAAATTAAAATATTTCTACTATGGTCTGTTTTATCAAGCAAGATGATAAACTAAAAATCACACAGTGAATATTTTCAAAACAGATTCGAATATTGGATGAGCGAATATACTGCGTAGTTTATTTTATAAAACGTAACTATATTCTATACACAAACATATACTATTCAAACCTGTTGTAAAAATATTTACTGTGATTTTTGATTTACTTATTCTTATTTTAGATTTTAAGCTTTCACGGTCATTAAGATATAAAGAACTTTCACTTTCGGGTTTAGACCGTGTTAATGGATTTTCACTTTCCGACGTTTCGTCTCTTACTACTAGAGACATCTTCAGGGATTAATCTGAAACTAAGTTTCGAATCAACTTGTGTCACTATTTATGACGAGTTGTGGTTATTCACCCGTGACGAGCTTTTTCCTATCAAAGACTTCCATATTGCAGGTAAGTGGTAACCAGTGTCCCGATTGATATTGTTAGGATGCTTGATGATTTCTATCGATTCCCGTATCTTCCTTGGCATTTTTCTGTTTTCTGTTAATATTTGTTTTGTTTCAGACAAATTGATTTTATGACCTGTTTCATGTACATGTTCGGCTACTGCCGATAAGGAAATTTGTTTCTTTCTTATATTGCGCTCATGCTCTTGAAGTCTTGTAGAAATTTTTTTCTCTTAGTTTCACCTATGTAAACCGTACCACAGGAGCAGGGTATTTTATATACGCCTTCTGAACTCAGGGGTATTTTGTCTTTTGTTGAAGTCAAACATTGACCTAATTTTTGGTTGGACCGAAATATAGGCTTAATATTTGACTTTTTCAAAAGTTTACCTATTTTATCCGTGATACCGCTTACATAGGGAAGTATAACTTGTGTCTGTCTGTCATTGTCACTATTGTCCTGTTGTTTGGGTCTGGGATTTCTGTATTTGTATATGGTCTTATTAATGTCTTTTTTGGTATAACCGTTCATGGTCACGGCTTTGGTTAGTTTAAGGAGTTCTGTGTCTAGGGAATTCTTGTCTGAAATCATGAAAGCCCTATGAACAAGTGAATTAACTACCGAGCGTTTTTGAGAGGGATGGTGATGTGATGGTCATAAATAGTGACACAAGTTGATTCGAAACTTAGTTTCAGATTAATCCCTGAAGATGTCTCTAGTAGTAAGAGACGAAACGTCGGAAAGTGAAAATCCATTAACACGGTCTAAACCCGAAAGTGAAAGTTCTTTATTACTTATTCTTGCTTGAAAAAACAGACCATAGTGTCACCTGGTATTGTTCGGCACACGGGCGTGTGGCTATTGAAAATATGTGTGGAATGTGCGTCTCACTTGCACGCATGCACGCTTCTGACGTAAAGAAGAGAGCGTGTTGTCATACCTCCCCGTTGCGTCGCAGCTTTTCTACCGTGTGGATGATTATATACTGTAATTTAATATTTTTTTAGTATTCTGTGGAAGCTGTTAAGTTAGGTATAAGTAGTTAATACAGAGCCGTAGCCATGGGGGGCGAACACAACCATAACTAACAAGTGGTAAATTAAAAGAAAGTTTGGATAATTGGTAGGTAATTATAAAAAATGGAGCCTATGAGTTTTTTTGGTCATCACTTGTTTATCTAGGAAAAAAATAGGTACCTACTTCTTCAATCAAAAAGTTGACAAAAGTCTGCTTTATCCATCCCTTCGGAGTTAATACCTATGTACCTTGTATACCTAATTACCTACAATTACACAGGTTTACAAAAAAAAAGTCAGGACTATTTGACCGGACTATGGTATTCCTAGGTATTTTGGCGCCCTGAATCAGATCCCGGGGTCAGTTTTGCCCCATCACGTCAGGAAAACGAGATTTCAAGGTCATTTGAGGCCAAAATGGTGATTTTTTGGAAACGGCCCCGCGACAATATCTCAAGCGACCTGTTAACTTCACGGGAAACTGTGTAGGTCTTGAATACTTTCTGAACGTTGAGATGTTGTCCCGGGGCCGCTCCCAAAAAATCACCATTTTGACCTCCAAATGACCTTGAAATCTCGTTTTCCTGACGTGATGGGGCAAAACTGACCCCGGGATCTGATTCAGGGCGCCAAAATACCTAGGAATACCATGGTCCGGTCAAATAGTCCTGACTTTTTTTTTTGTAAACCTGTGTTATTAATTAATAATGTAGTAGGTACAGCATTACAATACTATTATAAATCGCTATTTTTATTTCATAATAGATTCTATGTATGCGATAATATTATATTTTGTTAACTTGTTTAGTTAAATTAAACATACAGTTCGTTTAAATATGTAAATAAATACCTATTGAATCAAAATGAAATAGAAAGTACTAGTACCTACATCTACCTACCGAATTGAATAGGTAAACTTTTGAAGAAGTCAAATATTAAGCCTATATTTCGGTCCAACCAAAAATTAGGTCAATGTTTGACTTCAACAAAAGACAAAATACCCCTGAGTTCAGAAGGCGTATTTAAAATACCCTGCTCCTGTGGTACGGTTTACATAGGTGAAACTAAGAGAAAAATTTCTACAAGACTTCAAGAGCATGAGCGCAATATAAGAAAGAAACAAATTTCCTTATCGGCAGTAGCCGAACATGTACATGAAACAGGTCATAAAATCAATTTGTCTGAAACAAAACAAATATTAACAGAAAACAGAAAAATGCCAAGGAAGATACGGGAATCGATAGAAATTATCAAGCATCCTAACAATATCAATCGGGACACTGGTTACCACTTACCTCCAAATTGATCAAAATTTGCGTTACGTAATACTTGAACGTTCCCTTATTAATAAACAGTATAATAATAGTACTTAGAAATTAAGGAAATACATATAGCGACTTATCGTAAATAATTTTATAAAGGTTAAATGCTTTGTTCACATTGGGTGTTCCCATAGCATAGAAGTTAGTGTTAATTTATCATGTTCCCAACAAATAATATTACCAAGTGAACAATATTAATATTGTTCACATAATATTCATGTATTATGAGGCGTTGTATTCAAAGCAACGAACCAATAACTCTTCTCTATAGAATACGCATACCGTTAATATAAAGTATCGCCAACATCTCGGTTTGTTTGTAAACAAATAGTAGGTATATTCAGGCCTGAACAATAACAGTTACCAGTAACTGTTATTGTTGTCTCTATTAGAACAAAGCTGTGCGAGTAAGACAAATAAATATGTTGGCTACGTTTTTGTCAGTTTTTACAAATGAAATGCCTATTCTAGAGAGAAGAGTTATTAGTTCGTTGATTCAAAGCCAACCTCAGCTGCGCGCAAGGATTAAAAAATTATCTTTTGTTTTTACAGCTGATACATAAAGGCTTAAATTGAAAAATATATAATATAAAAATAAAATTTTATTTGTTTGCTTCATTTTATACATTTTTTAGCTTCCTACGTTGATTTATTTTTTTTTCACTATTAAGGGAAATACAGTATACGGTACCCATTTGATATCCCTTTTAAGTACATTGGTCCACGGACTAATAATGGATGTACTGTGTACGTCCATATATTTACATCCTTTGTACGACTATTAGTGGACATCCATTCGGTGCCCATAATTTCAGCTCTCTACGTTTATTCTAAGTGGGTGAAACGAGAGGGTGAAGTTTATAAGACTATAGTCTTATACGCGTATGGGTGGTGATGAGAAGCTAAGGGGGGATGTAAAATTTATTTTAAAATTTGATTATCATTGGTACGTATGTAACCTAATTTTAGTTTTAAATTATCTCGTGGGTAATAAATGAATTTTTTAAATTTTATATAAAATTGTATTGTTAGACGAGCATGTGTACCAAATTTTAGCTTACCAAGTATATTCTAAGTGGTCGAAAAAGCCTTTGGCAGATTTGCCCTAAACAAACAAACAACAACAAACATTGCAAGTTAAATAACAGTTTTTCACAGTCGCAAAAACCAGTTAAGTAAGCCAAAAAGTCCTAAGGATGCTGGATGAAAGGTTTGAACGGACACCTTATGGATATCCACAGTTGTGTCATCTGGACTCTGAACGGATGTCCATGGGACGTCCATAGAGAAAAATGGGCATCCTATGGACATACAGCCGTTCATGAACATACGTCCATTGGACATCCATAGTATCACTTTGTGCTATCTGGGTATATTCGAGGTTATAGTGCTTAACGCAAGGGTGTACATTATCGTTCGAAGTACTCGAAGCACTTATTAAGAGTGTCATATTAGGGTGGTCCAATTTTTTTTAATTTACTTAATCTTTTCTGTGTCGTGGTTAGAAGGGCCGTAGAGTAAAAATTTATAGAAACAACCCTAAGGGGTACTTTTAGGGCCCTAAAAACCCTAAATTCACGCAAATATCGATAAAGTTCGTATAAAACCAGTCCTACTGTTTGTAATTTTATAAAATTTTGCCTTGATATCTATATTTTTTTCTTTTTGAGCATCAAAACAAGTCTGCAAAATTTTAGCCTGATCAAGTTTCTAACCCGTGCCAACAAGGCCCGAAACTACCCCTAAATTTCGAAAAAGTGCATTTTCTATCAATTTGTGCTACTGACGAATTAAAAATATCAAATAAAAAAGTTTTTATGTCACATTATTTTTTATATAAACCGATATAGACCTATTTTAGTTATTTTAAAATATTACTTTATTCTACGCAACGAGCATGGGGTCCAAGCGCCATTTAACATCAAAATTTTGACAAAAATTGCATAAAAATGTTGATGTTAAATGGCGCTTAGATCCCATACTCGTTGCGTAGATTATCGTAATATTTTATCGATATTTGCTAGATTTTAGGATTTTTAGGGCCCTTACGGTGTCTATATAATTTTTTACTCTAAAAGCGTTCTAACCACGACAAATAGAAATTATTAAGTAAATAAAAAACAATTTGGACCACCCTAGTGTCATATATTACAAAATCAAAAGTACTCGAAGTATTTGAAGTAGGCAGACTATTTCTGAAGTAGGTGTGTCGAGAGTGGACCACCACTCGACTAAAAGTAAACGACAAAATACACTTTTTTATTTTACAAAAGAAAAATAAGAACATTTAAATGTATGTGTGTTTTTTATAGAAAAAAAATGCATAAAGAAAAAACAGCGCGATGAGCACATGAAAGAAAAGTTCAAAATTAGTGTAGCATCATTTATGGGTATCCCCAATGAAACTTTTGGCTTTCAATAGGAATAATATTTGTAAACTGAGACTAGTGGGACTGGATCTTGGTAAACGTTTCGTCTTTTATTAAAACTTCTTCAGGACTCTAGAATATAAAGGAAGACGAAAGACGAAGACGAAACGTAGACATACATTAACTGGTGTTTTTGTTTTTTTTGCCAAGATCCAGTATACTCAATTACATCGGCACTTAGTGCTACTAAGAGTGCCGATGTATTGAAATCTTCTTTGGTTAATTTAGCACTTATATAAAAGATAATTTTAAATTGGTTAAAAAATGTTATAAACAACGTTTTCCTAAAACGCATTGTTTTCGAGATATTGGCGTTTAAAGCAGTAAAAGTTTTTTTAACATATCTCACATATTTGTAACCCGATTTCAAAAAATTATATTTTAAATAAAAGCTCTTTTTAAGCCCTATAAAAAATGTTATATACAGTTTTTTGCTAGAATATAATGTTTTAAAAATTCAGAATTTAAAATCAAACAAAACACCTAGTTTGAAATTTGCAAACTAAATGGCTCTAGTGTACAAATTTTAAGCTTCCATTCATTTGTTTTTAAAATCAATCAAAAATTGTAATTAATAAGTTCAACTTGCATCCAAGTAAAAACATATTTTTATTATTAATTTTAATTATATATTAAGTGTACAAGAAAAGCTAAAGTTTAATATAAATATTATACAAGTTAGTTTGTACAGTGAGGAGTAGTAGTAAAATTGTAATTATGTTATGCTACCCTGTTCTAATAGCATGTTATTAGTTTTCCCAATAGTGCCGATGTTTTTTTTATGTTTTATGTTTGTTTTTAACCTCGTACTATTCTACTTAATTAAGCATCCCCTAAGTCCAGGACTTGTGTGGGCTAGTAGTAGAGGGAACCACCGGCTTTAATTGACTTTCGAACCAATATATCTAGGGAGTACGCCTTCGCCAAATTTCAATTATTAATTAACTGAAAAAGGCAATCGGCGCCAGTGAGGTTTGAACTCACGATCATTAGATCAGTGCCAGGCTATATCGATGCCATTGACCGCTGAGCTAAATCTCCCACATGACAGGATGCTTGCAACGTTTCATCTAGTTCACAATTTAAACAAGGATCACTAGAACCACCATAAATATAATATTTAATAGATACTTTTTTAATATATCCTAGAAAAAATAACTTTGATAAATACAATAAAAATCAAGAAACAATGGATGTAACTGAATTTGCAAATAAACACCTCATATAGCCAAGGTTAAATTCAGATGGAATGTTTTGCTTTTGTGCAACGTTTTCTGTGACATAAATGAGTTATATAATAATACTATTCACAGAACTTAGCGCTTAAAGAGTATTAAACAAAGGTTTTAAATTTCTAAAATTAAACTAGATTATTTTTTTGTATACACATGTTTCAACAGTTTTTTTTGTAATTTTATTTTACCCTTCATGTGTTTTTTAAATGTTTCTTTTATTGTAAATAATAAAAAAATACCCAAATTACAAGTCGCTAGCTCAAAGTGTCTTAAGTTATCGTGGATAGTCAGACAGACCGACAGACATACTTTTTTGCTTTTTTTGATTTTTCTCTACGTTTCAGGAAAAAATAAGATGTCCAAACGAAAAAAAAAAAAAATTTTTTCACAATGCATTTTTTATGAGAAAGTAAAAACAAGAAATGCAGAAATCATATTTTGGGAAATATGTGGAGAGGAAACGTAATATACCACTCACTGTGAACAGTTAAAGCTTTATAGAGGACCTTTATGAACAGTAGGTATACTAGGGAAAGTGAACCATTATACACGGTGTATTTGAAATTGGATCCGAAAATTTAACTTTCTACTACATAAAATATGACAAAGAGTTCCTATATACATATGTCTAAAAATGCGTCGAAAGGGAGCTACACCCCTTTAAAAGTGGCAAAAAATCGGTTTTTATTTAATAACTCATGAACCCTTTGAGATATAGCAACGAGGTTTTGCATGTGAAGTAATCCTAATAAGGCCCATCTTCGTATGTTATTTTCTGATAAGCCCCCACCGTTTTCCGTACCCCTGTTTAAAATAAATACATGGAAATAACATACGAAGATGGGTCTTATTAAGATTAGTTTACGTGCAAAACCTCGTTGTTGTCTCTCAAAGAGTTCCTGAGTTATTAAATAAAAACCGATTTTTTGCCACTTTCAAAGGGGTTTATAGGATGTTTTTGTCATATTTTATGATGTAGAATCACCTTTTAAAATTTCGGACTCTATTTCAAATACACCGTGTATATCTTTACTGCTTTTCTTATATTATGCGAAATTACAATGTAATTAACTTAATTTAACGTAAAATACAATTACTTTGGCAGAAAATGCACGAAATGCACGAAAATTCGTGTTAAAAACTGATCCATTTTGTATATATGGGTGAAAATCTTAAAGTGGGACAAAATGAACTCCTTAGAAACAAAAAAAATCAACATAAAAAAATGAGACTTTACTACTTTTTTATTATCACCAATGGAGTCAGGAACTGTCAACATAGTTTGGCCGCGCTGGATTTTAATCGAAAAAAAAAAATATTGGCGATTTTATAAAAAAAAGTCGTACATGGCCGTCATTTCGACGACATTTTTTTTAGATCCTGTCCTCCGTGGCAATAACTAGTAGAGAGTTTTACTTTACATTTTCTGATAGGTAGTAGGGTCCAATTAAAGTGAAAGAAAACTTTTGTTATCAGCTTCACAAACATGTCCTTATTTTTTAAATATAACGAAAATTCCTATATAAAAAGTTTTTTCTTGGTATTTTATTTGCTACAATTCTATAAATATGCCAAATGTGTCGATGAAAACTATCTTTATACAAACTTAAGAGTAGTTTTTATCATAAAAATGGTAGTTTCGTTCGCAATATATTTTCCTTTCGAATTTATATTCCAAAAATGTTACCGTTGTCGAAATGATGGAGAGTCGACGAAATGATGGACAATCGGCGAAATCATGATTCCTTGGAATAATTATTCAAAACAAACTTATAAAAGTAAAAAAACTAATAATCTAATCAGTAAAATACAAATATTAGTAGGTACTAATAAAAAAATATACTTTAGGATTAAACTAAAAACTAAACTTTTGAGCGATCTTTTTTTAAATTTTTCCTTCCTCGTTTTTGCTGTTGTGACATCTGTTTTACAGTGGGTGGAAGATTATCCTCTTCTGATTCTGAAGGTGTAGAAGTAGTTTTGAGTTTTTACGTCAACGTTTTTTTTTTCTTTTTGCTCTCTATTCGTTTATTGGTTTTAGTAACTTTAATTCCTTATTTCTTTATCCTCTTTCTTTTTTTCTCAACAGCTTCAGGGGTCATTTTTAATTTATATCTTCTGTCTTTTTCTCGGGCTAGAAAATGTTCTTTTATATTTTTGTGTGAGTTTTTTCAATTGATACTTCATTTTTACTTTTCTTATTACTTGCATCGCTGACTCTACTGTTAAGTTTTCTCTTTTTCTTTGGAACTGCCTCTTCATCATCAGACTTGTACTGTTTCAAATTTATTTTCCATTTTTGATCTTTTCTAGAACTTCTTTCCATATATGATTTAGCTAAAACGTTTTTTCCAAAAAAACTGAAAAAGAATTAAAATTAAAAATAGTCTAGTGTGCCTTTGCTCGTAAATAGAGGCTTCCAAACTACAAATTTTATAATTAAAAAAAAATTAAAATAAAACAAGCTCTTTTTAACTAGTACTTATTTAAAAAAAATCAAAATCGTCCCCATACTTTTTTGTGTATTGGGGCCTCCCTGACTTATAAATTCAAAGGTATTTTTTGTTGTTAACCTCAATTGGGTTATAAAATATATTTCAGCTTAAATTGTTTTGATTTACAAAATTTTCCAGACAGACCGACAGACAGTCCAGAAACAGAAACAATCGGGCTTTTACATATTCAAAAACTCGTGAAATACACTTTTTTAAATAAAATTTTCACTATGTATATACCAAAAAGTGACGCTATAACAGCTTTGTTAACAAAAATCATGTAAAATTTTCTTAGTGTTGCATTTTTACCATATTTCATCATTTTGCCGTCGGCTAAATGATTGTCGGCGAAATGATGAAACAACATTTATTTATGTGTAAATCTAGTTAACCGCAAAAAAACGTAAAATGTTTTAGGTTATGTTTGTAACTGCACTTACCGTCTATATGCTGCAAATATCACTTTTTTCATATAACTGCTTATTTCACATATATTAAGCGTCTGCTAAATGAGCCTTAAAAAAGGTACGCACAGGTTTTTAACTTTAAAATTAAAATTTCACTAAAAAACTTAAAACAATCACCGCAAACTTGAACAGAATCGCAAAGAAAATCTTCCATTCTATATAATAATCTAGTTACCTGTAATATTGACTCAGTTTAAAAATTTTGGCCGCTAATATAAAAATGGGTTAATAGCTGGATTGAATTTTGGGGACAGAAGTTTAAACTGAAATAAGTTAGTCATTTCTTATTTATGATAGAAATAGCATTTATTATATAAAACTAACAGTAAAAAAAGGATAATTTAAATGGATGTTTCACTATAAAACAATCGGATTTTAGAAATATTTCACTTCAAATTTACGGACCAGGTGCTAGGGACAGTCGGCGAAATGACGTTTCTACTTAAAATTTTTTTTTTCTGTAAATAGTTTTGATATTTGGTTTATACAATTATCTGATTGTAAACAAGGCAACTTTTTCTAATTAAATAGCTAATTTTAATGGCTTATTTATGCCTTATAACAAAATTATAAACTTGGGACATAAAGTGGCCCACTTTGAGATTTTCACCCATATGGAACCCGTCGCAAGTTTAATTATTGAATACAACTTGTTACAACAACTGTAACATAGTAACATAACAACGTTGTTTTACTGTTACAACTAGTGTTCAATAATCAAAGTTGAGTGGTTCCAAATACACAAAATCGTTAATTATTTATTACGGTAACGTTTGGACTAAAAAATCGTTACCGTATTAAAAACTGAACCATTGTATATATGGAACCTCTCGCAACATTAATTATAATTATTATTAAATACAAGTTGTTAGAGTAACGGTAATATAAGTAACATAACAACGTTGTTTTACTGTTACAACTAGTTGTTAATAACTAATGTTGCGAGTGGTTTCAAATACACAGAATGTTCAGTATTTATTACGATAACGAATTATCTGAGACTCAGTGTACAGGAATCCTATTATAGGATCGTCAGTCCGGAAAAGGCGTGGGATCAGCACGTCAAAAATACCCTCCGAATAGCAAACATCCGCCTCTCCAAACTCTACCCTCTTATAGGGAGAAAGAGCCCCCTATCAATTAAAAACAAACTTCTTCTTTACAACCAAACTCTAAAGCCAGTAAAATCACCCTTAAAAAAACGCTCTCAGCCAAACTTCAGGCCTTTCAAAACAAGGTACTCAGAATATGCATTGATGCCCCCTGGTTCATGCGGAACAACCAAATTCACAGAGATCTCGACATGCCCCTCCTAAAAACGGAAATCATCCGATACAGTAAGTCTTTTATACAAGACAATTTAGATCACTCAAACCCCCTCATCTCAAATTTTCTAGATTACGATCACGAAATCCACTACACTTACAAAAAGATCAAAAATGTCCTCAACCAGTAATGGTGCCCACAAACACAGGACAGGTGCATCTCCAGCAACAGTGAACTAGTTTCACTCCCCCCACACCTCCCTCCAATCCCTACTCCATCCCCCTGAATCCCCCTCCCACCTTCCTCGTCACACCCAAAATTTCATGAAAGATGCAAATCAGCATCAGTGAGCAGAGACTCACTCCCCCAATTATCCATTCAAACAAATTCAAATTTTAGATAAATGAGCCATAGGCACTGAGCCTGTCTCTTAAAGACCCAAACAAACTACAGAAGAAGGAAAAGACGTTTATCTCAGGTACTACAAGACCAAAGAATCTGCAATTTGGCATACAAGCAGAACTCCTTTAGGACACAGAAAAAAATATTGTCTTGAATAAGGAATGTGTGATTTGGATATAACGAAGAGAATACTGCCGTCCTATGAAAGACCCGCGTATTTCCATTTGACGCATAGCAACGTTTTCACGTCTACTCGGTGTAATATTTTGAAAACGCTGGTATGCTACAAATGGAGATACGCGGGTCTTTCATAGCACGGCAGAATATATTTAGCGTTAAGGCAAAATTGTGCTTTAAATATGAAAGGGTAAGAATATGGTATGGTTAAAAGGCGAATATATTCTCTTCGTTATATACAAATCACCATATTCTTGAATTAAGAAAATATCGAGGGGTTTATTTATTGGACAATCCTTGTACATCTATCCAACAATCTTCTACAATCCTTAAGAATTCATTCTTCCACACTCATCTACAATCCTCCACAATCATCTGCAATCTTCCACAATCATCTACAATCTTCCACAATCATCTGAAGTCTTCCCATAATCTTTAACGATCTTCATTAAAATTATGTACAATCTTTCATAATCTTTTTGACAATCTTCCACAATCCTTTGATTCTCACAATCCTTGTACATTTTTTTTTAATAAATAAACCCCTCGGAAAATATTTTTCTGTGTGGAGAATCTAGTAGAGACAAAAACAATTACCGCAGAGCTCTACCCTATTAAAAATGACGGGTCTGCGCGGGTATAAGTGGTGCACAAACCGGACTTGAGCAGGTTGTATCCGCTCAAGTCCGGCTTGTGCACCATTTATACCCGCGCATACCATATAAATCCCTATAACGGATTCTACCTATTTGCGCAGATTTTGGCGCAGGATATTTAGGGGATAGAGAATCGCCATTTTGATACCCTGCCAATTTGCCAGATCGCATGTTCTTCCCACGAAGTCTGTTGTTTTCTCTTTTTAACTGTAAGGACGAATAATAAATGTTTACAAAAATTTATCAACAAGCGGCAACGCTGTATAGAAAAGAGTTTTGTTTACTTTTTAAGGTGACGTTTGTGGTTTGTTTTTTGAGTTTTTACGTTTTTCTATAAATTTTCTTCATTTGTGCTTTGTTTTATAAGACATTTTGGCATTTTTCTAATAATATAAGTCTTGTTTATCTATCTTAAGGCTGTTATAGGCAATAGAACGTATGTGGCGCATACCTGTCATTTTCAATAGGGTAAATAATAAGTTAAAAAAGGATTATTTTGAAGTCGCACTAAATGTTGTTTACAGACCACCGTGGGGAACGAAAGCAAAAATATTAAAAATTCATAATTTCCTTACAGGAATCATTTTTCTATCATGAAGTAGGTTAACAACTCCATTGTCTTTTTTAATTTTTCATTCTCACAATGGAGATAATGAACAATTATGAGAATATTAAAGGTTAAATTGGTTTATGCTTATAATTTTAATCACAGATGTTGGTACTATTTTTACAAAGTATTAATAATACGAAAGGCGAAAGACAAAACCTTTTAGAAATTTTCGCAGGGTGGCTACAACTTTTACATCGTGCCGATGTATTGAAATCTTCGCTGAAAAGTCAAAATCTTTTTTTTCACATTTCTCGACGTTTTAGACCATTCCGAGTCGAAATCAGTAAAAAAAAATTTGCGTCCGTCTGTCTGTCTGTCTGGGTGTAAACTCTCTAACTCCATTTCTACATGAGATATCGCCTTGCGGTTTTTTGCATATTGTTTCTTATCGTATTCCGAAGAGCTGATTAGATTTTGGGGGTAAACGATTGGGGGTAAGGGGATAAAAATAGGGTAAAACTACTATTTTTAGCGTTTTTTGTTTATAATTAAGGCAATTATTATTGTATTTGGTTAATTTAGCACTTGTATAAAAGATAATTTTAAATTAGTCAAAAAATGTTATAAACAACGTTTTCCTAAAACGCATTATTTTCGAGACATTGGCGTTTAAAGCAGTAAAAGGTTTTTTTAGCATATCTCACATATTTATAACCCGATTTCAAAAAATTATATTTTAAATAAAAGCTCTTTTTAAGCCCTAAAATGTTATATACAGTTTTTTGCTAGAATATAATGTTTTAAAGATACAGAATTTAAAATCAAACAAAACACCTAGTTTGAAATTTGCAAACAAGACGGCTCTAGTGTACAATAGTGCCGATGTTTTGACAGAGTGCTTGCAACGTTTCATCTAGTTTACTAGTCAATTTCACTGATTTTTTCAGTACTTTTTTTGCACTATTAGTAACTTCAAAATTTAATTTTCGCACACGGTGTATTTGAAATAGGGTCCGAAATTTTAAGGGGTGATTTTACATCATACTTCGAATTAAAAAAAATCCTGGATGCGGTGTGAATGTACGTCAAAACTAAGAAAAAAACCTCATATACAGGTACTTCCAAAAATCAATCCCAAGGGAGCTATGGCCTCCTAAAAACGCACCATTTTTAAAGGGCTTTAAAGCTTTAAAAGCAATTTTTCGACCTTCATGTTTAGAAACTTTTTTTCTTAGTTTTTAATATAGATTTTTCTTCTTCTTTTTAAGCATAGAAAATATAAAAAAAAAAAACAGTTAAATCGAGAATTTTTATCTCTGGAGCGAAAGAGATAAGTGCAGGCAACTTGCGGAAACCGAACTTTGCTTAGCAGGTATTATCATCATATTTTTAGGAAAGAAAGAGCCACTTAATCTGCAGTATATTGCTTTCCCATTTTGAAAATTTTCAAAATTTCGGAAAGCCTTGTATTCGTGCAAAAATTTTCAAATTTTTTTTTTGTGTATTTTTGCGTTTTATGACGTATTATGTCGATATAAATCAATTTCGAGCAAAAAAAAATTGTCGCTCGGTCGGTCTGTCCGGGAAATCTTGTGGGCACGATAACTTAAGAACGCTTTAAGCTAGAGACTTGAAGTTTGGCATACAGGTATGTTACCAGAAGTTCTCGATCGGGATTGTTTTTGGTAAACATTGGGGTGCGGCAAAGGGGGCAAATGGGGAAAAATAAATTTTTTTGAGAAACATTTGAAATTTGCTATATATGGGTTTTTGAGGTTGTTGAAATTGAATCTGATAAATAAATTTCTAATTCCACCCCCGAGGGGATGAGGGGGTAAATATTTTTCAATATTATTAATATTTTCTTCAAAATTGGTATATAGGGGTTTTTGGGGTCGACGAATATGAATCTGATAATACTTTTTTTCTAATTTCACCCCCTGAGGGGTTGGGGTAGTTTTCATGAAAACTGGTGTATTGGGGGTGAATCTGATAATATTTTTTTTCTAAATCCACCCCCTGAGGAGTGGGGGGTAGTTTTCGTGAAAATTGTTATATTGGGGTTTTTGAGGTTGTTGAAAGTGAATTTGATTATAAAAAAATTCTAACTTTACCCCTAAAGGGGCAGAGGGTAGTTTTTGTGAAAATTGGTATACTAAGGTTTTTTAGGTTGCTGAAAGTGAATCTGATAATAAAAAAAAAACATATTACGCGCGGAGGTGAAAAATGGGAAAGCTCTTTTACTGGGCAGTGTATTGATACTGTTTTTGGCATATGTTCTAAAATCATCTGGTAACCCTGGCCCCAAGTGCTGTTTGGGAATTCTTTTTAAAATCGTGTGCAATAAATTAGATTTTCCTTATTGTTTGCAATAAATTTTTTAAATATGTATATATATATATATATATATATATTTTATTTATAAATGTATATGTATATATATATATATTTTATTTATAAATGTTACCTTATTAAAATAATATATAATCAAAAAAAAAAGGTAAATTTACAAAAAACCGGTTAAAAGCCGGTTATTGCTTCCGAGTTTTAACCGAAAACCGGTCTGATGTAATTTTCGCAACCGGTTAACCGAAAACCGGTTATTTGCTTTGGTTTTCCATCACTATTGCTTAGCAGGTATTATCATCATATTTTTAGGAAAGAAAGAGCCACTTATCTGCAGTATATTTTTTGATAATATAGCTTTAACCGTTATATTCTTTTGTGTCTATTAATTATGTCGATTCAATATAAATAACACTTGAATTATTCATTATCTTTTTTTTATGTTAACTAGAAATGGGCGTTATGCTTTAGGTGTACGAATACATAATAGTACAAGGTTACATTTTTTAACCAGAAAAAATTTAAAATGTTAAACAATAAAATTCAATATACAGGGTGAGTCGGGAGGAAGGCACCAAACTTCAGAAGTGTATTATACACATAAAAATAATTTTAAAAAACTCATATAGGTTTTGTTATCCGATTTTTGTTTGTTTTTAAGTTATAGCGTCTTTACAAAAAATTTTACTGTCTATGGAGAACTTATCTAAGTTTCTGTTTTACAAATGCAAAGTTTTTTTTTTATTTAGGACGTATTAACTCGAAAACAAGCACATAAACATATAAAAATAATTTTAAAAAACTCATATAGGTTTTGTTATCCGATTTTTTGTTTGTTTTTAAATTATAGCGTCTTTACAAAAAATTTTACTCTCTATGGAGAACTTAACTAAGTTTCTGTTTTACAAATGCAAAACTTTTTTTATTTAGGGCGTATTAACTCGAAAACAAGCGAAAATTAGGTCCCTGTATTACAAGAACGCTAGATTAATACAAAATTTTGTAATGACGCTATAAGTATAAACTAATAAAATTCGCATAACAATATATGAGGCGTATAGTGCAAGAGTGGCCCATGTGTTTTTTTGAAATTTGCGTTTTTTTATGTAATAAGGGCATCTATATCTTTCATTACATACCACCCTCATAACAGAGGGTTTTCTTTTTGGCATGATACAAGAATTTAAAGCAAGTGCAAGAGTGGCCCACAGGTATAGGCTATATATAATTTTTTAATGTTATATACCATTTGCCCCCATCTTCCCCTTAAAATGTAGCGAAACGTTTTAAACAAATTCGCCCTCCCCCCCTAGAGCGTTACGTGATACTTGAATGTTCCCTAATGGGTTGATAGTGGTGTTCGCTGGGTTATATTATTGGGGATGTTGAAAAAGCCAACTGCATCATTAAAAATGTCAATTTTAGTCCTAATAAAGCTAACAAGGCAAGTTTTACCAAGGATTTATAAAGATATTTTTAGAAAGATTCGATAACGATAACGAGAATATACCTCGTTTTTAACGATAACAGATTTCCATAACGTTTTTTTTTTGCCAAAATAAAAAATCGCTATAGAAAAAAAAACGGTACGTTTCCGCAAAGAACGATTAATATTTTCGGATTCAGGGGAGCCACAATAACTAGAATATATAATATATAATATATTATATATGTTTCTAATTACATCAGATTTCCATAACGTTCTTTTTGCGAAAACAATAGAACTATAAAAAATTGCCATATAAATAAAAATGGTGCATTTCCGCAGAAAATGATTGTCATTTTTGAACTCAGGAGGGTCAATTTAGTTAGAATATAACTAAATACCTCACAAAGATAAAAACACCTACTACTTGTAATTAAAGTTAATTAATTCTATAAATCAAAGTTGCAGTGTCAAGAAACTGACCTAGTTATTATACTCTTCACAACGCGAAAGCGCTAGAAGAGCATAATACGGTAGTTTCGAATTTTCAAAAATCGTTTCACGTTAAAAGGGCATAATTCCAGTCGATATGATTTTAAGAAAATTAAAAAAACTGCCTAAAAAATAAATCGTTTACAAAAATTAATGAATTTTGTTTGTTAGTACACCCAAAGGTAAGATCAAGATGTGCACTAGGGTGGGTCGAAAAATATTTTTTTTAGTTGGGTTTTCGCGTAGGGCTAGAAGGCTAGAAGAAACCCGCAGGCTAAAATTTTTACGAATTTGAAGGTCTACGGCCCACTTGAACACGCAATATATAACTTAAAAAAAGCTCGTTTTGGCGCCCCTTACTGCTTTTTCGAGCGATTATTAATTTAATTATAATTTTTACGCATTATAAAGTAATTAACGATTTATAAGAAGGCGAGATATTTATTGCTTAAAACATTCTTAATTTTTAAGACCCAATGGTCTAATTCTAAAATGCCAGGGACTGTTGTCCCCCTGTACGACGAAATGACCAAATTTTTGGAAAAGCCTGGTATTTGTGCAAAAAATTTCAATTTTTTTGCGTACTTTTTCGTTTTATGACGTTTTATGCCGATTAAATCAATTTCAAGCAAAAAAATTGTCAGTCGGTCGATCTTTTGGTCGCTCGGTCGATTTATTTTTGTCGGTGGTTCTGCCCGAGAAATTTGTGGTAACTTATACACGCCTTAAGCTAGCTAGTAATAATCTGTATTTTATTTAAAGTCAGTCATGACACGATTTGCTTATTCCCTTGTTTAATCCGAAAACTTTGGATTTCATGTCAAAACGGCTTCATTGAATAGTATATTCTATAACTAGTATGGAATAGACAATATTCCGCGCGAGCGGAAAGTTTGTCATACGAGCCGGCAGGCGAGTATGACGGTCCCGCGAGCACGGAATTACTATTCCATACGTGTTGTAGACTATACTTTTTCTTCGGCTGCAAATATGAAACTCTGTATGGCTTTAAACTGCGGACAAGGTTAAAAACAATGTTTTTTTGTGACTCGACATTGCAAATGCAACAAAACACATATTTTTAAATAAAGCAATTTATGTTATTTAATAATTTTATCAAATCAGTACTTAAAAAAGATTTTTATTTAATTTTAGCACATATTTACAAATTATAATGCAAAAATTGGAGGTTATGTCAGATTGTTGTGACAGATATCAGGTTTAAATATTTAACAATAGATGGAGCAGTTTTAATTTTTTGAACTAAATTGATAAAAAACTGGTCAAATATTAAGAAAAACTAGTAAACTTTATGTAATTTTAACGTAAAACTTTAAATTGCATTAAATTATTCAATATTTCATGATAAAATAAATATATTTTTGCTAATTTTGCTACAGTTTCTTTACTTTTACAAACCATAGATGGCACTACATGTGCTCATTCTAACACTCGATACGGAATATTCATATGGTATCTAGAGCTAGAATGGATTCATTCTGTGTTTGAAAAGTGTGTGTATTTGCTTACATTCTAAAGCAGTAGTAGAAAAACAAATATTCTGGCACGATACACGATAATTTAACGAATTATCCGATCGACACAATATTTTAGGAAAAATCATGTTCCCAAAATATCTAAAAACAAAAAGTTATGGGGGCTAAACTTAAAAAAATGGAAATAGATAAAGGAAAAGTTGGATTGATTTTTTTTATTTAGGAAAATTTGCTTTTATTATACGGATCAATCCCGCCAATTACGAAAAAAATCCATTCAAAAATAAAAAAGTTATAGAGGGCGAAAATTTTACAAAAATTATAAAACATTAACCCTTTGTTGCCTGACTAATCAAAAATACGATTATTTCACAATTTTTTTTGCTCCAAGTGATTACAGTATGTCAATTTGCATACATTAATTTTTTGAGATTTTTTAGGAAAAGCTTTCCAAAAAAATTTGAGGTGAGTACGTTGAGGAAAGTAGGAAAATTAAAGCAGTCGGTCCATCCCCTTATAAAAAAGTCATTTTGTAGGTTTATGAACGTCCCCACAGGTGAATAATAATGCCTTACTTACCAAAAACTTCACACAAGTAAATAAAAAAAAATACAAAAAAAAAACCAAAGCACTCACTATAAAAACGCCAACTGTCACTGCAAGACTCTATAAAAATCGTGATATTGTGTTGTATAGTGTTATATCAACTATTCAAAGAGGACTTGAGAGTACCGGTCAGCTATAAGAAGCTTTCAAGGTAATAGGGAATTATATAATTTAACAAAAAACCGGTACTTCAGAGTACCGTCCGTCAACAAAGGGTTAAAGAAAACGTTTAATGAAAAGACTAATTTGATAAAAATATTCTTACCAATTTTTAAAAACATCTATTCATAAACAAAATAGTTATAGGGGAGCCACTTAAAAAAAAAAGTAATAACTAAATGACACGTTGCAAGCACCCTGTCCAAACATCGGCGCTATTGTACACTAGAGCCATCTAGTTTGCAAATTTCTAACTAGGTGTTTTGTTTGATTTTAAATTCTGTATCTGTAAAACATTATATTCTAGCAAAAAACTGTATATAACATTTTTTATAGGGCTTAAAAAGAGCTTTTATTTAAAATATAATTTTTTGACGTCGAGTTATAAATATGTGAGATATGCTAAAAAAACCTTTTACTGCTTTAAACGCCAATATCTCGAAAACAATGCGTTTTAGGAAAACGTTTATAACATTTTTTGACCAATTTAAAATTATCTTTTATATAAGTGCTAAATTAACCAAATACAATAATAATTGCCTTAATTATAAACAAAAAACGCTAAAAATAGGAGTTTTACCCTATTTTTACCCCCTTACCCTCAATCGTTTACCCCCAAAATCTAATCAGCTCTACGGAATACGATAAGAAACAATATACAAAAAACCGCAAGTCGATATCTCATGTAGAAATGGAGTTAGAGAGTTTGGACAGACAGACAGACAGACAGACGGACGCAAAAAAATTTTTTTACTGATTTCGATTCAGAATTGTCTAAAACGTCGAGAAATGAGAAAAAAACGTGTACGCGCACGAGATCAAAACGCAATATACTATTCACTTCGAAAAGTATACTATGAAATGCAAAGCATTACATATCTTGTTTATTTTGTTTTTTATAACCAATGGCGATTTCTCCCGTTAGATTAGACAGGGACAAAAGTTCTACCCAAAAAGGATAGAAGACATACATACACTCCCACTTCCATCCAACCAAACAAATTCTGTATTTGTTCTTTGTTGAACAAATACAATATTTACTTGGCCGGGCGAAAAGTGTAACTATATTATTTTAATTAAAGAAATTACTGGCGCCATCTAAATTTTAGTAGAATTATCTTATTCTACAGATTCACATTAGCTATGTTCGTTCGTGCCGCTCAGTGCTACACTTTCCGGCCAACCCAATAAATACTGTATTTGTGTATGAAAAAAAAAACAGTATTTATTTGGTTGGCTGGAAAGTGTAGCACAAATGAGATAGAGATAGGGTAGACGTCTTTTGTTTCATAATTCTAGTTGTAGAGAGCTCCATTGCCACTTTTTTAATTAATAATTTTTACCTGTACTTGTACATTGTAAATGTTTAAATATTATATTTTGTTTATATTGTAATTCCCATAGACAATGGCCAGACACGTTTGTTTATATTATGAAAACGTCAACCTTTTAATTAATACACTCTGTTTAAAAAATCGTAAATGGTTTTTTGACCTTTTAAATGCAAAAAGACAATTTGAGAAGGATCTGATCTAAAGACTTCAAATTTGGATCAACACAAACTTGGACGTTTTAATGTCATTCTGTAAAATCATAAAATAAATAGAACATAAACAGATCTGAGATAAAACACGATTCGCTCACCGCAGTAATGAGAAGAATCTAGCACATGTGCACTGGTTTGCTTATTTTTGTTTTGACGGATGTCGAAAGTGGCTTCCGTTTAGGCAGTTGTAGTTTTAAGAAATAGTTTAATTTGAGTGGGGTTACGGTGCGCATCAGGTCCACAAAAATGAACTATATTTTTGCACTGATTTCTGGTTTTATTACTAAAACTTATTGTCTTGAATATAGATTAGGTGCGGAAAATCCAAAAAGACTGGATTATATAGAATATATAGCAAAAGATTGTTAAAATACTCACGAATTTCTGTTTAATTTTTTCAATGGGTGCGTTGGTTTACGTTAACAATGGTTTGGTTTGGTAGTTTGCTGGTTTGGTGTTTTTTTTTTAATGGGAGGCGTTGGTTTACGTTAACAATGGTTTGGTTTGGTAGTTTGCAGGTTTGGTGTTTTTTTTTTAATGGGAGGCGTTGCTTTACGTTAATAATGGTTTGGTTTGGTAGTTTGCTGGTTTGGTGTTTTTTTTTTAATGGGAGGCATTTTTCAGATACGATTTTTCAAAATTTAGAAGGCGATATATTTTAATAATCAAATAGGATTATATCTAGGCTAAATAATTTAGCTTTAGCTAATTAAATAATAAATGCCGCCTAGTGGAACAATATGAATAAGAAATTCATTGTTTTAATCAAATATTGAGAACCTCTGGAGAATACAGTAGAGGGGGTAAAAGCATTTCTTCGGCAGTACAACTTTCGGCCGTATGATCCAGACTCGCGGACTTTTGACACGCTCTGTATTTTTAATTGAAAAACAGCTACATACGGAATTATTCCGAATATAATGAATGTAATGGCCAGTATTCGGCGTAAACTCAGTTATGACTCATCAACAATGAAAATAAACACAGAAACATAGGCTTACGGAATAATTTTGCCGAATTATGAGGGAAATTTTTATAAATCGAAACATTTGACGACTAATTTGTTACCTACAACAATATTAACTATACATATTAAATATACATACGTATATATATATATATATATATATATATATATATATATATATATATATATATATATATATATATATGTATTTTTCAAAGAAAAAAACGACATTCGATTTTTATCTTTTAAGAATACGGAAGTTTTTAATTTTTATTTGTCGATAACTTTTTTTCCCACCTTACTCGTTTAAATGGAATCATTAAAAGAAATCAAGATAAAAAGAAACAAAAATGTAAATATTTAAAACCTCGCGTCAACGCTAGAGTCGACGCGCCTATGCGAGTACTGGAAATTCGCCGACTACTGGTAATAGCATACAGAATAACAGAATATAAAAATCTATAGATGGTATCTTTGTTAGTGAAAGGTAAGTATTGTTATACTAAAGCTATTTCCTATGCTATATCTTATCATAATGGACAAATTTATAAAAGGTAAGGGCATATCCACAGGCTCGCATAAGAACGTAATACATAACAATGCGATGTCGTGATTGGCTTGATGAGCCGCCATGTATCTTGTAAGCCAATCACGGCACCGCATTCTTATGTTTTATGTTCTTATACAAGCTTCTGGATAGGCCTTAACGTATTATATTATTAATATAGTCATGACCTTTACAAGGGTCAAAAATATTGCTAAGACAAACAGACAGACAAAAAAATAATACTAAGAACTAAAAAAATAAGATTTAGAATAAAATATATACATTTTTTTAAAATATTTTTGCCTTTTTAGCAATATATCTATACAGGGTGATCAGTAACTGCCATGCCAAAATTTAAGAGGTGATTCTAAATCCAAAAATATGAAAAAAAGTTTCTATAAAGGTTGGTCCCTAAGGGAGCTACGGCCCTTCAAAGATGACATGTTGAATGGAGAACAAAAAAAAGCATTAATAAAATTTTAATGCTGCACTGTAATTCTTCATTTAAAACTGAGCAAAAAAGTATTCTTCACCAAAACACCTAAATTTAATATTAAAGGAGTAATAGTCTTTTAAAAAGTAAAGTTTTTGGTGGCACAAAATTTTACTTCCTCTTAATTGCATTTTTTTTTTTGAAAACGGTAGCTCCTATAGTGTTACACTATATGACATTTTTTATGTATTTTTACTCAAGTAATCCATATTTTTTACAAAAAATCCAAAAAAAAGGACCGTAGCTCCCTTAGGGCTCATTTGCGGAGAAACCTTTATAGGAACTTTTTTTATTTTGAAAGCAGAATCACCTATTAAATTTTGGCATGCCAGTTATTGATTCACAAAATCTAATGCTACACAGGCAGACATTTTTTTTCACGGAAATCACCTTTTTTGCATATATTTTCTTTTTAATTTTTATTAACAAACCTTTCCACTTTTAAAGTAGGTTTTATAGTTTCCAAGTAGAGGTCGGAGAGCCACGGTTTTTTTCTTGCAAATAATGTCCTGTAATTACTTCTAATGACGGTAAGTAGAAGCGATTAGCAGGGCACCCATATGGTAGTGTTTAGAATAATTAAAAATACGGAACATTATTAACAGATTATTTCAATTCTACGACTGCTTTAGAATGTAAGCAAATACACACACTTTTCAAACACAGAATGAATCCATTCTAGCTCTAGATACGGTATGAATATTCCGTATAAAGTGTTAGAATGAGCACATGTAGTGTCATCTCTTGTTTATAAAACTAAAGAAAACTCTACCAAAATAAGCAAAAATATATATATTTTAAGATGAAATATTAAATAATTTAATGCAATTTAAAGTTTTGCGTTAAAATTACATAAAAAATAAAAACTGCTCCATCTAGTGTTAAATATTTAAACCTGATATCTGTTACAACAATCTGACATAACTTTCAATTTTTGCATTATAATTTGTAAATATGTGCTAAAATTAAGTAAAAATATTTTTTAAGTACTGATTTGAT
The DNA here is from genome assembly GCA_958510825.1 of Brachypterus glaber. NCBI lineage: Eukaryota > Metazoa > Arthropoda > Insecta > Coleoptera > Kateretidae > Brachypterus > Brachypterus glaber. The sequence goes on along the minus strand of OY294044.1, from coordinate 6,792,033 downwards.
AAAATTATTAAATAACATTAATTGCTTTATTTAAAAATATGTGTTTTGTTACATTTGCAATGTCGAGTCACTAAAAACATTGTTTTTAACCTTGTCCGCAGTTTAAACCCATACAGTGTTTCATATTTGCAGTCGAAGAAAAAGTATAGTCTACAACACGTATGAAATAGTCATTCCGCGCTCGCGGGACCGCTAGCGCGGAATATTGTCTATTTCATACTAGTTACAGAATATACTATTACAGCGTGTTTACACTGAGGTTGTGTAATGTGCTACTTTACCTTAAAATGTCAAAAATTGACTAAAAATTAAAATAAGGTTTAAAATTTAAATTAGACACTTCAATGTTCAAGGTTATATTTTTATTTTTTTACATAACATAAAGTCCAAACGCCTTGACTTAGAAAAGTAAAATTTGCTATAGAACTCACCAAGTCAGAATTTATGGAAAAATCATGAATTTAAACAATCGGGCTGGAAAAGTCAGGTATGTAGCCATTTTTGTCAGGAAAAAATGGTATTTTTTGATAAGTCAAGGATTTTTAGTAAAATTTTAGAATTTCCTTGAATACATATAATTCCGTGGCTTGGTTCTAAAAGGACCAATGTCACTTTTTCCGCATTTAAATTATACCGCCGAAAAATTTTTTTTCAGATCTATATAACCTTTTTTGTTTTTTGAAATTTTTTTTTTTAAGTACCTATTTGGGAAAATGCAATATAACATTTACTGTGAATAGTATATAATGGAATGCGTAGCATTACACGGCTGTCCTATGAAAGACCCCCGTATCTCCATTTCACGCATAGCAACGTTTTCACGTCAACTCGGTGTCATATTTTAAAAACGCTGGTATGCTACAAATGGAGATACGGGGGTCTTTCATAGCACGGCAGTACATGTCTTCACGGTTTGTTTTTTATGGTTTCCTACGGGTGTACCAACGAACTAACAACTCTTCTCTCTAGAATACGCATACCGTTAATATAAAGTATCGCCAACATCTCGGTTAGTTTGTAAACAAAAGTAGGTATATTCAGGCCTGAACAATAACAATTACCAGTAACTTTTATTGTTGTATCTGTTAGAACAAAGCTGTGCGAGTAAGACAGACAAATGTATATGTTGGCTACGTTTTTGTCAGTTTTTACAAATTAGATGCCTATTCTAGAGAGAAGAGTTATTAGTTCGTTGGAGGGTACCCATACTGAATGTCATATTTTTAGCGATTTTTAGGTCAAAGCCATGGGAACGTTCAAGTATCACGTAACGCAAATTTTGATCATTTTAAAACCCCACAGCCCACTCCCCCCTACAACGCTATTTTACTATACCATTAACATGGGCGTAACACTCCAAAATGACCCCCACCCCCTAAGAGCGTTACGTAAACTTGAACGTTCCCTATGTAATAACCGCTTTTGCTTAAAACCTAGAGTAAATTATAATTTTCATAATCCAAATATAGATAGTATCAATAGAGGTCTGTACAACTAGAATTATGAAACAGAAGACGTCTACCCTATCTCTATCTCATTTGTGCACAGCACACCACTACCAACTTAAATAAATTAAAAAAATATTGCATTTTTTTCAATTTTTATCAACAATTACCGTTGATTTTTGTAAATAAACCTAAAGAAATGAATATTTTTTGCTAAGGAATAAAACTGACGATTTAATAGTAAAATAAAGAATGAAATATAAATCCTATTAATTGTTCTTAGGTTGGTTGCTTAATCTGTTTATTTATTTACAAAACATAACCTCAAATATGAAAAGGTAAATATGATTTTATTTAACGTTTATCATATTTATTATTAACTATATATTATTATTATATATTTTAATATCGTTACCAGTTTCTACATTTCAAGAAATTAATTTTATGACGAGGGTTATTTCTGTTATAGCTACCAAATGCCAAGATGTTTTTACAAGGGTTGCAAAAGTCCAAACGAATTTCGCCTAGGCTTTAAATCTAAGGTATAAAGAAAGAACTTACCTTTGGTAAACAATATTTAAATATCAAAATTCGTAAAAGTACTATAATAGTCAATAAAAACACAATATTTAGTAAAACACACAAAAAACTGAAATCAAAACAATATCAAACGCAGCTCACACAATGACAGTGGCTAACGAAAATGGCGTTACTGACAGTGCAGTCACCATAAAACCTAGTAGATTTTTTTTCTTTATGTTGGTGATATTACTTCTATCCTTTTTGGGTAGAACTTTTGTCCCTGTCTAATCTAAATGGAGAAATCTCCATTGCATTTAATCTATTTATAGCAAAATATATTTAAAATCGAAAGCCCAAATTGTTTTATTTTCCTATTTCTACGTAGGCAATTTCAATTTGTAATTCTATAATTAAAAATTAGTTTCACCATTTTTTCTTTAATTAAAATCAATGAAGCAATTATAATTACATGGCAAATTACTGGGGAAATTATTGACAACCCTTTCTCGCTCGACAAGTAGAGTTTTTTTGCACAGATGGGGGCCCATATGACTAGGGCATTGAGGTAGAGTGGGGGAGAGTGCCATTCGACCAGGCTGCGCGTGGACAAACTGTGCCGACAAGGGAGCTTTGTTTTGCAAGTTTGAGTTTACGCAGTTACTTCGACTTTGGTTTTTAAACTAACCTAAAATTTAGTGCACATGTGTTTTTCAAGGAATTAGAGTGGGGGAAGCAGGAATTCTGTCTGACCGAGTTGCTATCTTTGTGTATTTCGAAGTGCGCAAGACCGTTAATTCGGAATTTTAGAGAGAGATAGATAGATGCGCGAATCAAAATCGGCACAAGAAATTTAAACGGCTCTGGCACTCTCCCCACTCTACCTCAATGGACTAGGGACACTAACCCTTTAAAGCCACTTCACACGGAGCAATTTGTGCGCAAGTTTGATGCTATGCAAGTTTGTTGCAAGAATGATTCAGTCACCGCGCATGCCTTCAGGCAAGTTTGAGGCCATTTTCGTGCCATTAAATTATTTAGAACATGTTCTATTATTCGGCGATTTTCACGCAAGTTTTATGGTTATTTTCGTGGTACCAACCTGGAAAAAAAGTTACCAAATCGATTTCATTTTACTAATATAGTAGCAACTGCCTATGTTAATAATTATTATTATTAATAATAGGTCGGTCTGTCTAACTAAAAAACTTCCTTAAAAAAGCAAATGCTAGGTTACGTTTTTGTCAACAAACGCAGAGACACATCAAAATTGTTGGCAGCACTGTTTACCTTGCAATATATAGCACCAAACTTGCATACAGCTTGCTCCGTGAAAAGGCAAATCAATGACCAATTGTCCTCCCGCTATATCTGGCAGCAAACTCGCATAGCATCAAACTTGCGTACAAATTGCTCCGTGTAAAGTGGTCTTTAAAAGGTTAATTTTGATTTAATTTAAAATTTAAAAAAGTAACGTTATTTATAACTGAACGAAAAAAAAAAACTAAATATATCCCAGATCACCAAAAGTCTTTAGGTCTTACCCTAGTAACATTGACCTTGGACAAATTTCTTGACCAAAGCACTTGACAAAGTTCTTTTTAAAGAATTGGACAATTCTTGAGCAAGAGAATTAATCAAGATTCTGTATCCAGACTTGGGCAAGACTTTAGCAAGATTCTGGAAGCAGAGCGTTTAGCAATACTTTGTCCAGTCTGTTTGTCAAGTCTGTAGCAAGAGTTTGAGAAGATTCTTTCCTTGTTAATTTTACTTGCTACATTCTTACTCAAGAATCTTGGCGAAGTATCAGTAGCAATTGTAAAGAATCTGTCGACAGTATCTTGCGCCAGAATTGTCAAAATCTGGATGGACTTGTTCAAGACTTGACAAAAATTGTAACTAGGGTAATTGTTACTGGAAATATTATGGATATCATTTTTAATGGTGAGATCGGTCGCAGGTTTGTCTACATAATAAAGGAATATCTACAATGTCAACGTAAACGTAAGAACGAAGTATGTGCTTAAATTTTAATAACGCTTATATTTTTTACGTTTACGTTGACATGGGCTTAACTAAAACTGTGTATTTCTAAAGGGCTTGAGAAGATAGGTGGGAACCTAAAGTGAATTTAAAGCTAAAACAGTTCAGAAGAGAAAAAAAATACACAGTTTTACTAAATGGTCATCATTTATGACTTAAAAACCTGCGACCGATTCATGGTGTAATAGTCAAATTTTCAAATCGCCAGGTCGTGGATCCGGTTCCTTTGGGTGATAAAAGCCTCAAAAATGTGGTGAAATGAGATACCATAAAAATCCATTTTTAACTTACTGAGTGACACATTGGATTTATTGCATTCAGATTACACTAAGAAAATAGTCGATCCTATTTTTTACTTTTCTCTGTAACATTACTAATCAAAATTTTGGTATTATTTAGCGATTGCTATTTTATTGAATACTGTAACATACTTTTTTACATTTTTACTTCTGGTTTAGGAGATATCAGGATTTTCCATTTTTTCAGTCAACTCAAAAAGTCCTAAATCAGCAGAGTTTTTTATTTGAAGCTCATGTCTTTTACTTCTTCTTCTTATACGCTCATGTATTTTACTTCTTCTTCTACAGTTTCCTCATTCCAGGGCAACTTTTTGTTGCCGTCTGACGGAGGCTTAACGGTGATTTCGCAGAACTACCGCCGGACGGAGTGACCCTATTTTTTCTTCTACTCAAGTTTTTCAAACCCAATTTATGTTTTTGATAAACTTGATTAGAAGAAAAACGTAACTCGGTTAAGATTCAAATTTAAAGCACAGCATCAATCAAATTCATGTAGTACTTTTTAAGTTAACTGAAAAAATGACAACTTTCAGGAAAATCCTGATATCTCCTAAACCAGAAGTAAAAATGTAAAAAAATAAAAAAGAAAATATTCATTAAAACTGCGGCAATAAGAAAGACTTTAATAATTTGATAAACAGTTGCAGTGGCGTACCATGCAAGTCCTAGAAGATGGGGTAAAAAAACATAGTTGTACATTATCTGTTGCTGTTACGAAAAAAAAATTTTATTATTCTTAAAACAAAAGTAGAGAATGTTTAAGCTTCAAAACAAAAAAAAATAGTCAAATCCATTAATTAGTTTTCAAAATATTTGAATTTAAAAAACGTCAATTTTTTAGGTGTCCAGAATTTATTGCGCGGCAGTGTATATTTTATTAAAAATATTGTTTAACAACAATAATGTCGACAAAAGGAGCATTATTTCGCTATAGAGTGAAAGTGTATTCAAATTATAAATACCTATCATTTTTCTCGCGTTCATATAGCAATAGTATCTATTTTATAACTTCTGTTTTAAACTACTGTTCATACGTATTAATAATTATTTTCTATTAAACTTTCGTTTCGTTCACTTAAGGGCTATTCAACGATTAAGGCCCAGTTGTACAAACCTGGTTTAACTTTGAGCGGAGTTCCTTTACCATTGAAACACATGACAGTTGAGCTAGGTTCAAATTTAAGCGAGGTTTGTACAACCGGGCCTAAGTCCTTACTTTTTTTGCCAATATCCCTAATAAAAAACCAAGCTGTACCGCATACTGCACCATAGCGTAGCAATTTTTCACCATACTGGTCGAGGGTTTATGCTGTTATGTTATTATATCATTAAATTTTCGGTTGTAACGGCAAACTTGATAAAAAAAATACATAATTTTTAATATTGTATTTTGGGTTATTTGTAAGTTTGCCAAAGACCTTTGATAAACCACACCCCAGGCCAAAATACAATAGTTTATTATGGACTCAACTAAACAATTATATTATTAATATTTTTTTTCCGGTTTAATAATATGAGGGACAATGTTCCTCAATAAATAAAATTTACGAACCAGTTTTTTATTTTATTATTTATGTAGTCAGAGTAATGATTCCATTTCAAATGCTGGTCCACGATGATACCTAAATACTTAATATTTTTTACCCTTTGAACTGTGGAACATTGGCAGTTTTCTTGTAAACATTCATCCTCATGTATTTTGAGGATGGCCCACTGTTGCAATTGAAAATGTTAAGAAGCTTTTTCTAGATTTCATTTTAACAAACTTTTGCATAGAAAACGTTTTATATTTAACATAACTTTTGCTGCCAGCTCAATAAAACTTTAGTCCTGGCGAAAAATTTTGATGAGGAAAAATAAGGTCCTCGCCTATCTGATTTTCCTTAAGTTACGGTTTCCTCCAAAAGTCGCAGTCGCTGACGACTGCGACCGGGTAGCCGCGACCAGGTCGTCACGACCCCACCTGTTTTCTTCGGTCTCGCCAGTCGCCATTCTGTTATCTGGTCATTTTATAAAGAGTTGTTTTTTTGTTTGGGAGTTTATGCCTTTCAATCAGTATGAATATTTCTAAAAAGTCGGTTCTTTTAATGTTTCTGAATTATCAAGCGGAAGAAGAGAATCTCCTCCTCTTATTAACATTACATCATTAAGAAAATAGTTCTGCCAACAAAATAATACTTTCCCCTATAGCCCTAGGTTTATTTTTTTTTTAGTTTCCTTTTCCGTAAAACGAAAAATAAATTGAAAAAAAATGTTATTGAAAAAAAATGTTTTTGTCCCATTACCCCTTACCCCAATTCGATTTTTACCAAAAACAATCCCAGCCTAGAACTTTGAATAATCAGCCTATGGTCCAAATTTGAAGTCTTTAACCTGAAGCGTTCTTGTGTTATCGTGCTCACAAATTTCCCGGACACAGACCGACATACCAACAGACAGAAACTTTTTTTTGACGGAAATCATATTTTTTGGATATAAAACGTCCTGAAACGTAAAAAAAGCAATAAAAATTTTTCGAAATTATTTTACTAACGCAAGCGGAAAGTAAAAGGGTGTGAGTGAGTGAGTGAAAGACACTTGTTACAGTGCAAAACCACCTGCTTCACCGTGAAATTCGTGGCGAATTGGTCGTGCCTCTGCTCCCGGAGCGGTCAAGCGACCGGCGTCCAAACGAACGGCGACCAGTAGTTGGTAGTAACGACTCGGTAGCAGCTAGGAAAACAGGGACTTTTAAAATGCATCTCCAGTCTTAACGACTCGGTCGCGGCTACCCGGTCGCAGTCGTCAGCGACTGCGAATTTTGGAGGAAACCAAGACTTAACTGATACTAAAAAATTTCCCAACTATACCACTCGATCGTCCCAACTAATAAATTTGATGCCTAATGAGAAAAAAAAACAGCTCATCGGAACTATTTTCTTGTTTCTTGGTTTTTAGGTCGTGTTACGGGCACTTTTTTATTTTGCTGGCCTCAAAAAGCCGATCCACGCCTGGTCCACAGTGTGTTGAAAAAATAATATTCTTGATATATTACACGGAAAGAAATTAGTGGGCTCTGCGCTATACATTATAAGATATTTGGTAACAGTGGCAAATTATAGTGATTTAAGCTATAGATTATAAGGGACACAATAACTAATAATGTTAAAAATAAATTGGAAACGATTATATATATTACAGACACGATTATATTTATTACAGGCACTATTATAAATTTACAGAAATTTTATTATATTATAAAAATTATTAGCACGGACAATAATTAAATCTATTTAAGCTATAAATGCCATACTATTTGTTATATTTTATTATTCACTAAACAATTAAAGTATTTCATATAAATTTTTACACTGACTGCCATAATTGTAAGAGAAAGCCTTGTATTTATATAATAAGCGATTATAATTTGCTTGGTATGTGTGTTATAGCGCTCCTAGCTATAATTTTTTTTTCCGTGTAAAGGTGCTTGCAAATATTATATTATTTACCAAGTGAGAGAAGTTTAACATTTTTGACCTGCGTCAAAACCGCCCTTGTTTCAAAAAGCCAATCCGTGCCTTCTTTGTAAACACACTTTAAAACTAGATGAAACGTTGCAAGCACCCTGTCAAAACATCGGCACTATTGTACAATAGAGCCACCTAGTTTGCAAATTTGAAACTAGGTGTTTTGTTTGATTTTAAATTCTGTATCTTTAAAACATTATATTCTAGCAAAAAACTGTACATAACATTTTTTATAGGGCTTAAAAAGAGCTTTTATTTAAAATATATTTTTTGAAATTGGGTTATAAATATGTGAGATATGCTAAAAAAACCTTTTACTGCTTTAAACGCCAATATCTCGAAGACAATGCGTTTAAGGAAAACGTTGTTTATAACATTTTTTGACCAATTTAAAATTATCTTTTATATAAGTGCTAAATTAACCAAATACAATAATAATTGCTTTAATTATAAACAAAAAACGCTAAAAATAGGAATTTTACCCTATTTTTACCCCCTTACCCCCAATCTTTTACCCCCAAAATCTAATCAGCTCTTCGGAATACGATAAGAAACAATATGAAAAAAACCGCAAGTCGATATCTTATGTAAAAATGGAGTTAGAGAGTTTACACCCAGACAGACAGACAGACAGGCAAAAATTTTTTTTACTGATTTCGACTCAGAATCGTCTAAAACGTCGAGAAATGTGAAAAAAACGTGGTCAAAGATCATGACTTTTCGGCGAAGATTTCAATACATCGGCACTCTTAGTAGCACTAAGTGCCGATGTAAAATGTTACAACTTTAACCCGCTGGTTATCGCTTTGGGATTTACAGCATTGGTATTTCCCATGTACAAAACGAATTTGAATATAAATATCGCGAAATTCTGTTGGATCGATATAAACGATCAATAAACAGAAGAAGTTACATCCAGAAGTTACAAGTCTTTATCATGCGATTTTTCATATGTTTTTTGGTGAGTATACAAAATAATTTAGAAGTTATCTACATATGCAATTTTTTATATTTTTGGTGAGTGTTCAAAATAATTTGGTGATACCGTATCTAAAAGTTGAGACCTTTAATCGGCAAATATGTGTGTACACCGTGTACACCGTAAAAATTTAATATTTAAGTTACTAGTGATTTTACATGTAAATTTTTGCAATTTTAGAAATTTACATGTAAAATCTCGTAAATTTTACATGTATCTGCATGAAACACATAACTCTAGTTATGTAGCATTACGGTACGTGCAGAATAACTGGTAAGTTAACTTACACTCAGAAAATTTCGTTGTATTATTTTTAATACTAAATGTTATTTGCTAATGCATATTTTTTATTTATTTCGCCACCATTGGTATTTAATACTTTACTTGTGATATTAAATACTGCAATGTGTGTATTGTATACAAAACGTTAGCATACTAACATGGAGACCGTGCTGGTACATTTGGATCCCCACGCAACATGTGTTTATTAACCCTTTCAGGACGGCACCATTTTGCAGCAGAGTGTCACACAGACGGCTGTTTTTCACGTGCCCTGTGGACGAATTTCATATATATCGGTCACAGAAATGTACTTGTGGGACCCTTTATAAAAACGCAAAAAATTACTTTTTTTAATCAAAAAACTTTATTTTAATTCAAAATATATTTTTTTAACTAATAAACATTTGAAAAATATTAAAAGATATAATCAAACTTATCCAAAATATTCCTAAATATAGCTTGTAGCGTTATTATTTATTTTTGTTTTTTTTTCGCGAAGCCCCAGCTTCTTGTTCGCACGACATTTTGAATGCAACTAAAACACTTAAAAACACGTAGCGACAGACTTTCCATATGACTTGACTCTCTTGTTGAGTGTGTGCCATACAGACGAGCGTCACATATATCGGACAGTGGCCGATATATATGGCGCTAGTCCATACGCCAAATTTTCCAGTCATGATATATCAGTCAGTCGGCCCACAGCCAATTCAATTTTTCAATTCTGGCTGATTTATCATACAGCCGCCTTTAAAGCCTGAAAAAAGCCTGACCTATATATCGGTCAGCCGTCTGTGAGGCAATTTTCCCACTGTCAGATATATATGTCAACCGTCCTGAAAGGGTTAATACTAGCATGTTATAGTAAACATTACTGTAACATTTGGTAAAGCATATCACACTTATAGTATGTCATACTTTGAGCTGTTGTTAAGTTGTATTACTGATCTAGTTTAAAGGAATTTTGGTATTATTTACCGATTGTTATTTTACTAAATACTATAACATACTTTAAACTAGATCAGTAACACAAAAATACAACTTAAAGTATACCAAACTATAACTATGATATAATTTACCAAATATATTAATACACATATTGCATGGGGATCCAAATGTACCAGCACGGTGTCTATGTTAGTATGACAACATTTTGTATACAATACACACATTGCAGTATTTAATATCAATGGTGGCGATATAAATAACAAATATCTATTAACAAATAAAATTTAGTATTAAAATTACAATGCCATATTTATCTTTTACAGTGCACTGCAGTGTACGGACTTTATTCGGTAAAATTCATATTAGTAAAATTTTGAAAAAAAGACAATCACCGCAGTAATGAGAAGAATCTAGCACATGCGCACTGGTTTGCTTATTTTTGTTTTGACGGATGTCAAAAGTGGTTTCCGTTTAGGCAGTTGTAGTTTTATGAAATAGTTTAATTTGAGTGGGGTTACTGTGCACATCAGGTCCACAAAAATGAACTATATTTTTGAACTGATTTCTTGTTTTATTACTAAAACTTACTGTCTTGAATATAATTAGGTGCAGAAAATTCAGTTTTTTTGTTATATATAGCAAAAGATGTTAAAATACTCACGAATTTCTGTTTGATTTTTTTAATGGGGGCGTTGGTTTACGTTAACGACGGTTTGGTTTGGTAGTATGCTGGTTTGGTGTTTTTTTTTTAATGGGAGGCGTTGGTTTACGTTAATAATGGTTTGGTTTGGTAGTTTGCTGGTTTGGTGTTTTTTTTTAACGGGAGGCATTTTTCAGATACGATATTTCAGAATTTATAAGGCGATATATTTTAAGAATCAAATAGGATTATATTTAGGCTAAATAATTTAACTTTAGCTAATTAAAAAATAAATGCTCGCCTTGTGTAACAATATACATAAGAAATTCATTGTTTTAATCAAATATTGAGAACCTCTGGAGGATACAGTAGAGAAAGCAAAGAAAAAAGTAGATATTTTTGTAAAATTCTGCAAAAGAATGTTACATAACCTTAAAATAATTTTTGACATACGTCAAAACAAAAATAACAAAATCAGTGCGCATGCGCTGGATTCTTCTCATTACTGCGGTGAGTGAATCGTGAATTTAACTAATGATAGTAAAAAATCGGCTCAGGTAAAATTCCAGTACCAACATAGGTAAAATCAGAATTCCGGTAAAAATTTTGTTTCTTTTTTGTTTTCTAATCTATTTCCCAAATAGTCTATAAAAATTAAATTGTGCAGATTTTAATGAGGGACACTTTTTTATTTTTTTGTTATGTGGTTAAATTTTTATTATTTTTTTACGTTTCTCGACGTATTATGTAGAAAAAAGATCATTTACGTGAAAAAAAAAATGTACGAGGAAATTTGTGACCATGATAAAAAGAGAATGTTTTGAGCTTTAAAGTTTAAATTTGGAATATAAATTTGGAACATACAAAAAAAAAATCGAATAAAAAAAATTAAACACTATGTAGGAGCTATTATAATATAATTATATGTTATATAGGGGAGATTATTCTTTTGTTAGCAGCAGTATTTATTTTTCAGTTGGCATTACTGCCGTTCGTTCTGTCCAGACCTCAAGGACCTCTGAACAACGATCCAGGAGCGAGATCACTCAGCGACAAACTGGACGGCGTCATGAAATGGGGTGGCTATGATAACCCAAGACAAAGTAAAGTTAGGGCAACCCTCCATGCTGGTTACCACGAGATGCAACACATATTAACAGGCAATAAAAGGGAACACGAAAGAGCGAAAGATCAGTGGGGTGTCGTAACAGGAGGACGCAGGAATAACTTGAAAACTTACGACAATAAACTTGGAAAATAGGCCGTTTTTAGTTTTTATTATTTATTTTTATATATATTTTTTAATTTATTTGCCTATATGCCTAGGAAACGTCTATTAATAAAAAAAGTCTTCATTATTTCATGGAATAATAGTTATTTATGGTACTAGTGGGTAAAGTAAGAGATTGCCCATGAGAACATTAACCTGCGAGGCGTCAGCCAAGCAGGTTAATTTTCGAGAGGGCAATATTGGTTTACCCATGAGTGCCATACAAGGTTTTATCCAATAAATAGCTTAGGAATTCATATTTTTATTAAACATTTTAATGACATTTACAAGAAAATAATTTGACAAGTGACAGCTGAGTGGGTAAAATAAACAATTATCCACTCAATAAAGTAAAAGCCACGCGGGGGTTATTATTGAGTTTATCTATTTAAAATAAAGCTGGTAATTGTCTTATTATATGTATGTATTGGATAAAAATATAAATAAAATAAAATATAAATTGGAGTCAATGGAGCTCTCTACAACTAGAATTATGAAACAAAAGACGTGTACCCTATCTCTACCTCATTTGTGCTACACTTTCCAGCCAACCAAATAAATACTGTATTTGTTTTTCATACAACAAATACAGTATTTATTTGATTGGCCGGAAAGTGTAGCACTGAGCGGCACGAACGAACATAGCTAATGTGAATCTGTAGAATAAGATAATTCTACTAAAATTTAGATGGCGCCAGTAATTTCTTTAATAAAAATAATAAAGTTACACTTTTCGCCCGGCCAAGTAAATATTGTATTTGTTCAACAAAGAACAAATACAGAATTTGTTTGGTTGGGTGGAAGTGGGAGTGTATGTATGTCTTCTATCCTTTTTGGGTAGAACTTTTGTCCTTGTCTAATCTAACGGGAGAAATCGCCATTTGAAATAAATACTAAAGTCCAAAAAATGCGACCATATCGTACCGATATTATTATATTGACGCCAAATTATTGCAATTATTTCTAGATTTTTATAATTTTTAGAAATATCGTCCTGTAAATTCCGAAACATTGTATCTGAAAAATTACCACTTGACAGGTATAACAAATCATCCTTTTTTAAACAATTAATAAGGTATTTATTTAGAACTTTATTAATTACATATAAACAAGAATAAGTTCTTATTCATACAAATTAGTCAATTATTAAACAACTACCCTACTAATTCCATAAAAAAGAATAATTTCTAGTCTCTGGCAAGTTCCCATTTTTCAGATACGATGTTTCGGAATTTACAAGACGATATGTAGTTCAAAATGTTGCCTTTATCAATTATTTATTTTGGTTTGTTTCATATTTTGCAACACATTTTGTTTTGCTTTAAAATAAAAATAGCTCTGTGTGATACTGCAAAATGCATTTGAAAATAAATACTTTTTTTTTCAATTATTGTATTTAAATAAAGTATTGTCCCCATCTCATAGCCTGCTTTCTTTAGAATGAATTAAAATAAAATTTTAAGCAATTTTTATTTTTCTTACATATTATTAAAAAGTTCTCACCATGTTAAAATACAATAATTTAAAATAGATATAATTAATAACACCAGCCCAAAAAAAAAAAAAAAAATACTATTACCCAGACTAGATTTTTCTTACAACTTTTGGGCGCTGAAAACGAATTTGACAATGAAAAAGCTCGCTCACTCCCAAAGTACCTTAGCTCCCTTTTTATGTGGTTTTAGTCAAATTTGGCTGAATATTGGATATATTATATAATATAATATTATAGTTATCGACATTCTGGTCGAAAGTTAAAAGGCACAACTCCCAAAAATCAATAGTTTTGGTGCTAGGGCACTTTGAATATCTCGAAAACCGTGGTGCACCGTCTTATGGAAAAATGTTTCGGTCCGATTTGGCTGAAATATGGATATATTATATAGTTCTCCGCATGAAAGAAAGTCTCTGACGTAAGGGGGAGGAATCATTCGCGCTCTTTTCTTTCCGACTACATCGGGCCTCCCACTTGCACACACATTCCAAACATATTTCTCGTAGCCACAGATCCGTGCATCAAACAATAACAGTATAAATTACGACCTATAACAGACAAATCCGGATGTGCATAAACTGGCAAAAAATGGCAATAAATATTATTATTATTATTATAATTATATGTATTTGTAGAGCATAGTCTCTAGAACCGATTTTTGCTAGTTTACTTAACAAAACATCATGCGACACCGTGTCAAAGGCTTTTGACAGGTGCAGGAAAACAGCTTGTTTGCTATAATTTTCAAAATTTTAATTTACCATACTATAATTTTCAAAATTTTGATTTACTTCTAGATATAAAAAAACTCCGAACTGTTAAAATATCAATAGCACATTATGTAAATAAAATCAAAAGGGAAATTTGTATTACCGCATCATTCAGATTATTGAAGATCAGATTATAGCGACACTACTGTATTAAGGGGCTGTCCATATATTTCGTAACGCGCATAGGGGGGGGGGGGGTGAGAGAAATTGTTACAGTTTGTGACAGGAGGAGGGGGGGGGGTCTAGGTAAACGTTACGTAACGGAATTTAATAAATTTATTGTTTATTTCTAAGCTTGGCAGATATATTTTTATTTCAACATAAATAACTATTTAGTGGCCCATAATTTCCTTTTTCAACCAAAAATTGACGAAACTATGCATATTTAAATAATATTGTAATCAGTAAAAAAACTGTTGACATTGATACTAAAAAAAAATCTTACGGCCCTGTTCTTGCGTGATCTTGCCGATGAATCATAGGCGATGATACATTTTCGCGCGGAATGTGTACTCACAGAACACCAATGTGTGTACTATTTTGTGTACCTGTGCATAAACAATATACGTGTTATATGTAACAGTGTAAAAAGAGGTACCTAGTATTTTTTCCCTGTGTGATATTGATTATGAATATTTTTTTAAAGTTTGAGTGATTTTTTTCTGTAATTTTTTTTTAAGGTTATGTTATACTATATTTTAGGTTCATGTTTGTTTTGTCGAGAAAAACGAATCAATAGTGAGTATACAGTTAAATTTATTGCGAAACAAAAATTTTATATTGTTACGCGTTACACAGGGGGGGTTGGTAAATGTGACAGTTTGTTACACAGGGGGGAGGTGGGGGTCAATTTTTTTGAAAATTTGCGTTACGTAATATATGGACAGCCCCTAACTTCTTTATCTTACCTGGTCAGTGACGACATTTAAAAAAATACACTTACGCGGACACGTACTTTTTAGGCACGCTAAAACAACAAGAAACTGATACGCGTTTACTTACAATATAGTTATCTGTACCCGGCGCCTTCGGTAGATTCGTAAAAATTATAAAAATATGTTGTAACAATAATCTAATTTAATTAAATGCGTTTTAATGAATATTATTGATAAATTACATAGTTCTACAAGCAGTCATTTATAGCTTAGGTATGATCTATACTAATAATTACGTGTTGATCTCCGATGTCTAGGATTCTTTAGTAGTAGTAGTAGTAAATTTTTGGGTTGGCCAAAATCGGACAACTAGGCCATTTCTGGCCCTTTTTGTCACCCCAGGCAATCCCAGCCATTTACTAATTTGAGTCCTCCTTGAACGTGCCCGTCCTTTCAATAATGGTCAGGATATTGGCCCAGGGGAGATCTCTTAGTTCATCTTGGTTGAGTCTTTGAGTTTCAAAGACTTGCAACCTGATCCTGTCGTATCTGACACACTCGGCTAAGTAATGAGAGGATGTTTCATCCTCTCCGCACTCTGGGCATAGCGGACTCTCTAGAATCCGCATTGTTGCCAGGTGCTTCCTTAGCCTGGAGTGGCCCGTGAGGACCCCTACAAGTTGTCTGAGTGCAGTTCTTCCTTTTTCCAGCAACCAGTCGGTCTTTGATTTGCTTGGGCCAGCCAGAAAGTCTCTAGCTTGCCGGCAACCGTCGACCGCCCTCCATTGCTCCTTTAGCTTGGTATAAGCCCACTCATCGAGAGCGGTATTTACCTGCTTCCTTGTAACACCCAATATAGGTTCCGGCCCCGTGCAGGCCATCCCTGATCCGAGTCTTCCAAGTTCATCTGCCTTCTCGTTTCCGGGAATTCCACTATGACCCGGTACCCATACCAGTTGAACGTTTTTGGTCCTTACTAACTCTTCCAAGGCTTCTGCACCATCCCTGACTAGGAGTGACCTAGACCTATTGCACAATGCCTTTAGAGGGATTCTTTATCAACTATAAGCGGCTGTCCATATATTACGTAACGCAATTTAAAAAAATATTGACCCCCCCCCCCTCCCCTGTGTAACAAACTGTCACATTTATCAACAACCCTCCCTCCCCTGTGTAACGCGTAACAATATAAAAATTTTGTTTCGCAATAAATTTAACTGTATTCTCACTATTGATTCGTTTTTCTCGACAAAACAAACATGAACCTAAAATATAGTATAACAACCTTAAAAAAAAATTACACGAAAAAATCACACAAACTTAAAAAAAAATTCATAATCAATATCAATCAGGGAAAAAATACTAGGAACCCTCTTTTTACACTGTGTCACATACAGTGCGGTCCAAAAGTCACCCCCCCCTCTTAACTTTTGAACGAGTTGAGATATCGATTTTAAATTTAGAACTCTTAAATAAGACAACTTAAACTATCTTTAAGCATATATTTAATACTTTTATCTCTTAAAATGTGAGCAGGGGGGCATGGGGGGAAATTTTTTTAAATGGAAAGGGGGGTCGTGTGATACATCATTTTAAAGCCTTTAAAATTCTCTATATAACCATACAGTTTTAAAATTTTTAAACATGTTTTTTAAGGTTTTGATTTTTCAGTTTTTTGTGCTAAAAAAATAAATTTTTAAGTTTTTTTTTGTTAATTTTTATTTATTTCAACTAAAATTAGTTTAAAAGTATAATTTACTTTTTTTCATTATGAAATTAGGCATTTTTAAAAAATTGTTTGGATTTTTTAGAGAAATTTTGACAACATTTTCAACCCTATTTTAAACCCAAAAAAAAATGTTTAAAAAAAATAAAAAATTTACAGTTAAATGGAGAATTTTATAAGCTTTAAAATGATGTATCACGCGACCCCCCTTTCCATTTAAAAAAATGTGCCACATGCCCCCCTGCCCACATTTTAAAAGCTGAAAGTATTAAATATATGCTAAAAGATAGTTTAAGTTGTTTTATTATAAGTTCCAAATTTGAAGTCGATATCTCAACTGGTTCAAAAGTTAAGAGGGGGGGGGGTGACTTTTGGACCGCTCTGTATAACACGTATATTGTTTATGCACAGGTACACAAAATAGTACACACATTGGTGTTCTGTGAGTACACATTCCGCGCGAAAATGTATCATCGCCGATGATTCATCGGCAAGATCAATGTCAACAGTTTTTTTACTGATTACAATATTATTTAAATATGCATAGCTTCGTCAATTTTTGTGTGAAAAGGGAATTATGGGCCACTAAATAGTAATTTATGTGGAAATAAAAATACATCTGCACATTGTTCACGCACAATTTTTGAAAAAAAAAATGTTTTTACCCCATTTTAACGTCGTACAAGATTTTTAATAACAAAAATAACTCGAAAAATAATGTACCGTAATTTCCTTATTTTTTGTGTTACTTGTAGAGTAGTGTAATTACCCTAAATTAAATGATATCTTCAAATATAAATTATTATTAATAAATTACAAATATAATTATCAATGTTTATATGTAAATAATCAAAACAAAATTCAGTTCCGTTTGGTGCGAATACCCGCTAGGTTGGAGTAATTTTTTTTACTTTTTTGAAAGTAACCCGATAAAACGTTGACTGTGTTTACTTCCTGTACAAAAGGATGTGTTAACTTAGTTACACGTTTCAACTGGTAGTTGATGAAATGATTTTACTTGACAAAACTTTATTTTTTTGTTGATAAAAACCATGAGAAATTACGTAATAAGGAAGGAAGGTCTCAGGTTCAAATCTTGGTAGTGGGAGAAACTTTAATACTTAAGTAATCTCAAATATTGCGTCTAAAATGTCTATCACCCCATTAATAAATTAACACGTTCGCTACCAAGAATTTTTGACGAAAATTCCCATTTTATTAACCCTATTTAAAACCCCCAAAAATGCTCCTAAAAAATAAAAAAAACGTGGGCAAATAGAGAATTTTATAAACTTTAAAATGATGTATCACACATGTAGGCGTTACATATAAAAAATTTATATATTCTTGCCGGTAACATCTAAAGGTTAATCGAATTTGACCAACGAACTAACAACTCTTCTCTCTAGAATATGCCGTTAATATAAAGTATCGCCAACATCTCGGTTTGCTTGTAAACAAATAGTAGGTACACGGAAAGAAATTAGTGGGCTCTGCGCTATACATTATAAGATATTTGGTAACAGTGGCAAATTATAGTGATTTAAGCTATAGATTATAAGGGACACAATAACTAATAATGTTAAAAATAAATTGGAAACGATTATATATATTACAGACACGATATTATTTATTACAGGCACTATTATAAATTTACAGAAATTTTATTATATTATAAAAATTATTAGCACGGACAATAATTAAATCTATTTAAGCTATAAATGCCATACTATTTGTTATATTTTATTATTCACTAAACAATTAAAGTATTTCATATAAATTTTTACACTGACTGCCATAACTGTAAGAGAAAGCCTTGTATTTATATAATAAGCGATTATAATTTGCTTGGTATGTGTGTTATAGCGCTCCTAGCTATAATTTTTTTTTCCGTGTATATTCAGGCCTGAACAATAACAATTACCAGTAACTGTTATTGTTGTCTCTGTTAGAACAAAGCTGTGCGAGTAAGACAGACAAATGTATATGTTGGCTACGTTTTTGTCAGTTTTTACAAATGAAATGCCTATTCTAGATAGAAGAGTTATTAGTTCGTTGAATTTCACGAAATTTAGACAGGTAGTATTTTATATGATGAACAAAATTAGCCTAATTTAATTAGGGGATGTTCCATTAAAGTACCGCCCTTCTCCTATATACATTACGGAATTTACGTATAGGTACATTACGTAATTTATGGATGGCCCCATAAAAAAATTTATTACTCCACCCTAATTTACGCTGGCAAGAGAATTCCGTACCAGTCTTGTTGTGGTACGGTACCACGTGCTCGCGCCCGAGAATCGCCGGTGGCACAAAATAGAATCATGCTTATAAAACAGTCCTGTCAGCCTTGATTGAAACAAATGATGGGAAGAGGCAAATTATAAGATTTAAGAAGTCAACTATAGGTGTATATTGTGTCTATTGTAAGAAGATTTATAAATTTATTTTTAAAATGTACCTACCTACCTAGAGAAAAGAAAAAAAAAATCGATAAAAAAACGAGAAAATCTAAAGGTTAGAAAAAATATATAACCGATTTATTTTTGGTATAAAATTCGAAATATATAATAAATAATATAAAATTATACAGAGCGGTCCAAAAGTCACCCCTCCCCTCTTAACTTTTGAACCAGTTGAGATATTGACTTCAAATTTAGAACTCTTAAATAAGACAACTTAAACTATCTTTTAGCATATATTTGATATTTTCAGCTCTTAAAATGTGGGCAGGGGGGCATGGGGGGACATTTTTTTAAATGGAAAGGGGGTCGTGTGATACATCATTTTAAAGCTTATAAAATTCTCTATTTAAACTAACATTTTTAATTTTTTTAAAAATGTTTTTTAAGGTCTTTTTTTATAAATTTTTATTTATGTTAAAATTAGTTTAAAAGTATAATTCACATTTTTTTATCATGAAATTAGGCATTTTTAAAAAATTATTTGTTTTTTTTAGAGGAATTTTGACATTAATACCCATTTTCAACCCCATTTTAAAACCATTTTTTTAATTAAATATATGCTAAAAGATAGTTTAAGTTGTCTTATTTAAAAGTTCCAAATTTGAAGTCGATATCTCAACTGGTTTAAAAGTTAAGAGGGGGGAGGGGGTGACTTTTGGACCGCTCTGTATAATAAATAATATAAAATTATATATAAATAATATTATATAGGAATAAGCCCCGGGACAGGAATTCGTCGAGTCTTATACTAGGTATTATTAAAGTTACATAATAATATTAATATTAGAAGAAAAGTGGCCGGCTAGGTCTCCTGATTTAACCAATAGTGATTTTTTCAAAAAATTCATTTTGGTTTTGAAATAATACAGTCGTATGCTTAAACGCAGATATTGCTAGTACCATTTAAAGTAGGCTACATTTTTTGCGTAAAAAACGCGCATCCTAAAACCGCGCAAAAATTGCGCGAGATATATTTTCGCGCCTGACATAACCAGCTCCAAACCAAATCAATAACCGCGTGGCATTAAATGGAGCTCTCTACAACTAGAATTATGAAACAAAAGACGTCTACCCTATCTCTATCTCATTTGTGCTACACTTTCCAGCCAACCAAATAAATACTGTATTTGTTTTTCATACAACAAATACAGTATTTATTTGATTGTCCGGAAAGTGTAGCACTGAGCGGCACGAACGAACATGCCTAATGTGAATCTGTAGAATAAGATAATTCTACTAAAATTTAGATGGCGCCAGTAATTTCTTTAATAAAAATAATATAGTTACACTTTTCGTCCAGCCAAGTAAATATTGTATTTGTTCAACAAAGAACAAATACAGAATTTGTTTTGTTAAGTGGAAGTGGGAGTGTATGTATGTCTTCTTTCCTTTTTGGGTAGAACTTTTGTCCCTGTCTAATCTAACGGGAGAAATCGCCATTTAAACTGCACATATGTATAAGTGTAAGAAATAAAAAACCGCTGTTTTTTTGTCACTATAGATACCTTCTTTATCGTGATTTATTGTAAATTTGACGTGGAATCTATTAAAAAATTATCTAAAAAAGTTGGCATTGGCTGGTTTTCAACACCCTATTTTTTAATGTACTTAATTAATTTATTTTAAATTAAAATTATTTTTTTTATGATACCCTAAGGTAATCCTTTTAAATAACTATGTATATACAGGGTTATTCAGAAATAAGTTGGAGAAATTTAAGAGGCGATTCTACGTTAAAAAATATGAAAAAAACTCCTATAAAGGTTGGTCCGGAAATGAGCCCTAAGGGAGCTGCGGCCCTTCGAAGATGGACATATTGAATGGGGAACAAAAACAGCACGAATAAAATTTTAATGCTTCAGGACGATTCTTCACTTAAAACTAAGCAAAAAAGTATTCTTCACCAAAACACCAAAATTTAATATTAGAGTAATAGCCTTTTAAAAAGTAACATTTTTAGTGGCACAAAATGTTACTTCCTCTTAACTGCATTTTTTTTGAAAACGGTTGCTTCTACAGTGTTACACTATATGACATTTTTTGTGTATTTTTACTGAAGGAATCTATATTTATTACAAAAAATTAAAAAAAAATACACAAAAAAGTTTGGGGCAAAAATATTTTGTCCGTCTAGGCACGCCTCTGCATAAATTTAAAAAAAATAAATTAACATAAACTTATTGCCCTTATTAATACTAGTATACATGCAAAAGCTCGTCGCTCTAGCTTAAAGAGTACAAGAGTTATTAATTAAAAACTTTATTTTTATTACAATTTTAAAGAGTCGTAGGTACCTTAGGACTCATTTCCGGACCAACCTTTATAGGAACTTTTTTTCATATTTTTTAACGTAGAATAACCTCTTAAATTTCTCGAACTTATTTCCGAATAACCCTGTATATTTTTTAACGAAGTTGCAAATTATAAAACAATTTGCAAATTACCTATTTCATAAAATCATTTAATACACGAAACTTAAACTATGCAAATAATGCATAATTTTATTATTAATTAAAATATTATAATAGAATTATAATGAAATTAACCACTCATTATCAAGGTCATGTTTACCCAATATTAAATTACAAATAATTCAAAACATAAGTAGGTATGTGTAAATATAAGAGAAGATACAACTGGATACCTAGTTAAATAGAATTCATTTATTATTTATTATCACGGGTCGGATCGAAGTAGCCATACCGGGGGCATGCAAAAATTAGAATTTTAAAAAACTGTTTTTTAAGTAAATAGACACTTTAAACTATTGTTCACCAAGCGGAATATCATGTCGACGCTGTTAATACTCAGTGAGCCACTTGGTCATGGTCCATGACTCAGGGAAGGACTTATTTTTTTTTTTTGAAAATTGTTTTCAAAAAACGAATAATTAATTAAAAAAAAACAATATTTTTGTATTAGCTATTCGTTTTTTAAAAAGAGAAACCATTTTCAAAAAAAAAATAGTATATTATTTACCAAGTGAGAGAAGTTTAACATTTTTGACCTGCGTCAAATTGCGGGATGAGCGCGCTAGCGCGAAGCCCGCAAGACGCGGTCTAAAATGTTAAATCTTCACTCACGTGGAAAATATTATTATTTTACTAAAATTTAATGAAAAAGCTTATAAATTTAAAATATCACGCTGGCCGTTCGCGGCCATTAAAAAAACAAATGAATAACTTGACATTTCTGGTAGAAATTTTCTGGTGATCTGCTAAAATTATTAAGTTAGAAAGTGTTTCCGTTTTAAGTGTGATAAAATATATAAAAATGGAAAGTGAAATGCAAAGTGATGATTCTGGTACTCCCCCAGAAATAAGGGGACAGGCGAAAACTGTGAGGGAGAATCTATTGCCTCAAAAATCGATATATGGGGGTTGTACCTCTAGTAATCTATGATCCTTACGGTAATATATGGGTTGTATAATCTATGGTTGAATATGATGGACCAATGATTTTCACTTTTTGAAATGTTTTTTGTAAAACATATTTTATAGGTACTAATTTAGTTAATATTTTTTAATTTATCATGCAATAAATAAATTTGGTGCCTAAAGACACTTGTAAATAGCAATGTGATTTAATAATTAAGTGAAACGTCAGATGCCAAAACAGCTGAATAAAAATTCATTATTAACCATGGTGCAATTTCATTATTTTTAGAACCTCTGACGTCATAGGTAGAGAAATAATATTTCTACCAATGAAAAGAACAGTAATAAAGATGAAAGTGAAAAAAAAATTAAGTCCTTCTCCATGAGTCATGGACCATAACCAAGTGACTTAAGTGAGTATTAACAGCGTCGACATGACATTTCGCTTGGTAAACAATAAAGTGTCTATTTACTTGAAAACAGAGTTTTTTAAAATTCCAATTTTTGCATGCCCCCGGTAATGCCCACTTCGATCCGACCCGTGTTTATTATTATTTATTATTAAATTTAGAATTATTTGTATTATTGCCGGGCCGCACCGCCGGGCAACCGGGCATATGCGGTTGGCCAAAGCCAAAACTTAGTTGTTCTGGAGCAAGGTCTTTATATTTTAATACAAACTTTAATACATACAAAATAAGCTTTATTTATTTAATAAAGTATCAAAATCTGTGCAAGCATATAGAAAATTGTCATGCTTTTTAAAAATAATAACATTCTTTTTTTACGTCCTTTTAAATTACGTCTAACTTTTTTATATTTTAAAATAAACCATTTTTATGTTGACCCAAAATTCACTAGTTTAGGTGCTAGAGAATACTCTAGTTCTAGAACTTAAAAGATCTCGTACTAGCTCGTCCAATGGGGGCACCGTCAAATTCGTTTTCAGCGCTAACAAATACGTAAGAAAAATATAGACAAGATTTTTTTGTGGGCCTGTGTACTTGATTTTTAATTAATAATGCCTCCTGAGCTCAGGAGGCATGAGACAGATTGTGTAACAAAACTGCTGTCTCACTCAGACGTTTCTTAGGTATTTTTAGACCCCCTCCCGCCAGGCCCGGCCTTAGCATTTCGGCGCCTGGAAGCTAAAATTTGTATTGGCGGCTCGTTATCCGGGAACAGGTCCCTACGTCACAAAAAAAAATCCTTGGCCTTTGCACCTAACGGCTCCTACCGACTCCCCTCTGGGATGGCACAGGGGATTCACTATACAGGGTGTAACAGAGTCGCATGTAGATATTTTAAGGAATGATTCTACATTAAAAAATATGAAAAAAAGTTCCTATAAAGGTTGGTCAGGAAATGAACCCTAAGGGAGCTACGACCCTTCGAAGATGGACATATTGAATGTGGAACAAAAAAAAGCACCAATAAAATTTTAATGCTGCCGGGCGATTCTTCACTTAAAACAAAGCAAAAAAGTATTCTTCACCAAAACACCTAAATTTAATATTAAAGGAGTAATAGTCTTTTAAAAAGTAAAGTTCCGATTTTTGATGCTCAGAACGTGAAATTGCCTCTTTAATTGCAATTTTCTCGAAAACGGTTGGCCCTACGGTGTTACATAAAGAATACCTTTTTTATGGATTTTTAATCAAAGATTAATATTTTATTATGAAAATATCAAAAAATCTAGAGACATAAAAGTTTGGGGCAAAAAGTGTCATCGCCCCCCCATTTTGCACGTCCCTGGTTAAAATTACGAAATAAAAATTAGATGAAATGATAGCTTTTATCAACGTTAAGGCATGTGCAAAAAATCGTTATTGTGGTTTATAGGGTTCCAGAGATATTAAATAAAAACTACTTTTTAGATGTACCCTAAAAAGGGTCGTAGCTCCCTTAGGGTTCATTTCCGGACCAACCTTTATAGGAACATTTTTCATATTTTTTAATGTAGAATCATTCCTTAAAATATCTACATGCGAATCTGTATATCGTGCAAAGGCCGGAATTGCCTCCCCCCTACGTAAGGCGATTTACCTATAAAATACCCTTTTGTTAAGGTTCCTGTAACGAGTATAAATAAATTTAAATCTATTCCAGTCATATTTTGTTAACTCCCCTTCACCGTCTTTTTCTAAAAAAAGTGGGATTTTCTACGAACGTAATTTTCTCCAAACCCGATCCTGACAACTCCGGAAGTGTTGACAAATCATTTTCTTTGATCATTACTTTCAACATGGAACTTCCAAGTCATTGTCCTAAATATGTATACTTCGTTGTTCAATGAAACCTTAATTTAAAATTCAAACCACGTAATTTAGCTTGGTACTGATACATTTAACTAGAATGCAAACAAAATATAAGTACACGGCCAAGATACCATAAAAATAAACCAATCAAATGCCACTATTTGTCATCATGTTTTGCCTTTACTTATCAAGAAAAAAATGAGCCTTTACTTATCAAAAACAAAAAATGTAACGTACGTTACCTGAGGGTTTTCACCAAATTTTAAACTGAATTTGGGAAAACTACCTATAAGTCAAATAATTCTTCTATAGGGCAGTATACTAGATTTTTTTTGCAGTTGATCATGGTTCATTCATTAGGGGTCGTTTAGGGGACCTAAACTTTCAATTTAGGGTATTTTACAAGTATTTTTGGACTTAGTATTTCACCACAACAGTTTTGGAAATGCTGGATGAATTTAAAACCTAAACCTTACCCAATATCTAAATATGTTTATTTATATATTTTTTTTATATATTTATATATAATTTATTTATAGATAATAATATTTAATTTTTTATGCTATGGCGCGGAATGACGCAAAAGCGCAAAATTTTTGCTTGCAGAGCATTTTTTTATTGCAAAAGAAGAAGAAAATTAACCTGCGAGGCGTCAGCCAAGCAGGTTATTTTTCGAGAGGGCAATATGGATTAAACAAGAGTGCCATACAAGGTTTAATCCAATAAATAGCTTAGGAATTCTATTTTTATAAAAAATTTTAATGACATTTACAAGAAAATAATTTGACAAGTGACAGTTAAGTGGGTAAAATAAATAATTATCCACTCAATAAAGTAAAAGTTACGCGGGGGTTATTATTGAGTTTATCTATTTAAAATATAGCTGCAGCTATTGTCTTATTATCTGTATGTATTGGATAAAATCTATTTATGACTTTCTACAGATTTGGCGAATGCGACGTAACCGTTGTTATTTACGTCACGTAAATAAAGATTCCCGAACGTAGCCTATTTTTGATTAATTTAAAAAGGCCAATGGGCTGCGCTGCATTCTGGAAACTTTATGCTGCGGAACTAAAACGGACGGTTTAATCCCCTGTTGGGTTGGCCTATTTTTTCCCTGCAAAATTACTTTTCACTGTAAGATCCAGTTTCGTGTGGAACGTCACAAATAGCCAGTGAGATCTTAAAAAATTGTTTGATGACAAAAAGTGTTTCCTTTTTTTTGTAGGTCATTTATTCATAAAACACTTGCAAAATATAATTTGCCATTGTTTGCGTTGATCTATTATAAGTTACAAATGTGCACTTAGAAAGTCTAAGGTAATTCCTTTAACGATTACCATGGTTTTCACTTGTATTTTGCATTTACCACAAAACACGACATTCGACCATTCACTTTGGCTGCATTTATTGATTTTCCATAAAAAGAACAAAGAGACATGCAAAAATTTGACACTTACCTTATAAAATAATTGACAATCGGCTTAAAAATCTATGTACAAACACTAAAAACTAATAATCAAACTGGCCAAGAAATTTTGCTTCACCAACAACCTCTCTGAAACCCAGTGCACGACTGTTGAAAAAACACCCACCTTTGAAACAGGTTTATAACTGTGCTGCCACCTGGTAGGCTTTACAAAAACACCTGTTGACGTTCCTTTTTGATACCGTTACCGGTACATGATCCGCCTGCAATGGAGATTTCTCCATTTAGATTAGACAGGGACAAAAGTTCTACCCAAAAAGGATAGAAGTAATATCACCAACATAAAGGAAAAAAATCTACTAGGTCTTATGTTGGCTGCACTGTCAGTAACGCCATTTTCGTTAGCCACTGTCATTGTGTGAGCTGCGTTTGATATTGTTTTGATTTCAGTTTTTTGTGTGTTTTTATTGACTATTATAGTACTTTTACGAATTTTGATATTTAAATATTGTTTACCAAAGGTAAGTTCTTTCTTTATACCTTAGATTTAAAGACTAGGAGAAATTCGTTTGGACTTTTGCAACCCTTGTAAAAACATCTTGGCATTTGGTAGCTATAACAAATAACGCTCGTCATAAAATTAATTTCTTGAAATGTAGAAACTGGTAACGATATTAAAATATATAGTATAATAATAAATATGATAAACGTTAAATAAATTCATATTTACCTTTTCATATTTGAGGTTATGTTTTGTAAATAAATAAAAAGATTAAGCAACCAACCTAAGAACAATTAATAGGATTTATATTTCATTCTTTATTTTACTATTAAATCGTCAGTTTTATTCATTTCTTTAGGTTTATTTACAAAAATCAACGGTAATTGTTGATAAAAATTGAAAAAAATGCAATATTTTTTTAATTTATTTAAGTTGGTAGTGGTGTGCCGTGCACAAATGAGATAGAGATAGGGTAGACGTCTTCTGTTTCATAATTCTAGTTGTACAGACCTCTATTTAAAATGGCCAATATTACTTTCCCCAAGGAAGGTGACTTTTCCTCGGACTTTTTCTTAGTGACAGTAAAAAATGTTTTTTTTAGCGTTTTTCGACGTCATACAGGCATGCAAAAGAAAACGGCTGTCAACAAAAAATACTTTTCCCTATACACGGTGTTTGAAGTCTTATGTCACATATCAAAAAACATGAAAAACCACTATAGGAACATAGGCCCGGAAACGAACTCCACGGGAGTTACGACCCTTTAAAATTTTAATAAAAATATTGTTTTTAATTAATAACTCTGGTACCCATTGAGATAGAGCGACGAGGTTTTGCACGTAAACTAACCTTAATAAGGCTCATCTTCGTATGTTATTTTCATGTACTAATTTTAACCAGGGGCGTGCGAAATGTGGGGGGACTATAAGTTTTTTGCCCAAAACTTTTTTCTGTGTAACTTTTTTGTAATTTTATTATTGGAGCATAATTCCTCAGGTCAAAATACATAAAAAAGGTACCCTTGTTGTATACTGTACAATTAACCGTTTTCGAGAAAAATTTATTTAAAGGTGCAATTTCGCGTTTTGATGACTAAAAATTAATAAATAATAATAATAATAAAACAGTTAATCCTACACCATACAACAAGAGCACCTTTTTTTTATGTATTTTGACCTGAGGAATCATGTTCCATTAATAAAATTACGAAAAAGTTACACAGAGAAAAGTTTTCGGCAAAAAACTAATAGGGCCCCCGCGTTTCGCACGCCCCTTGTTAAAATAAGTACCTACATGAAAATAACATACGAAGATGAGCCTCATCCCGGACAACATCCATAAACTCATGAGGCCTCATGAGAGCATCATATGATTATATTATTATCTTAATATTTACCAAAAACAATTTCACAGAGAATTTTGGATAAAGAACCGATTATCCAAATTTAAAGTATTTAGTTCAAAGCGTTCTCGTGCTCGAAAATTTCCCGGACAATTTTTTTGTTGACGCAAATAATTTTGGGTAGGTATAAATTTTAGATGTTAAACATCGAGAAACGTAAAAACTACTTCTTTTTTCCTATGAATGTTGAAAAAATTTTTTTCAAAATTAAAGAGTCTTCAATTTTGGACTGGGGTAAGGGTCAAATGGGGTAGTTTTTTATTTTTTTTTAATTACTCTTAAAAAAAAAATGGTTAAAAAAATCTTTAGCTTAACCGGGACAGATTTTTTAATTAAGACGTCAGTACCCAGGTAGCAAAATAACATCACATTCATGTTAGCACCATGTTAATATGTGACTTGTGATGTTACAATACTTGTGGCATTAACATTGATGTGACATCGTATGGATGTCCTAAGTCCTACTTCATTAACATCACAGTGTGATGTCCCAAAAATAACGTGTTTGTGATAATATATTATTCACATCCCCTCGATGTTTTCATATATAATTGTATTATTCCGTAATATTCTTATTATTATTTAAGTAGGTATATCCAATAACTAATAATAATTAATTATTAAGCTTGAGAAAAACAATACATTTCGTAATAAATATCATGCAATAAAAAAAAATTATACAACAAATATTAGGTTAGTTTTGTCAAAACAGTTATTTCGACCACTTATACCTAGCTAATTATCAATATAATTTGTTAATACTTACACCTAGTTGATCCATTTCACACAAAGACTTTATTGGTTATATATTGGATATTATTTCTTTGATTTCACACCTATTACTACTTTATAAAAACCAAAACTCACGTCCTCTTCAGTGGCAATATGAACTTGTGATGAAAACAACCAATGGGAATCGAGAATGTCCGCGTTGGTAAGTTTTAGTTCATTTGGGGACATCATTTAATATCACAAATTTCACATAGATTTAACATCAGTTTTTTCACATCGCATTAACGTGTTCACTTTAACATCAACTTTTTCACATTACAGTAACGTGTACACATTAACATTAAAAAAATTACTATAATGTGATGTTAAATTCTAGTAACATAACATCACACGCTACCTGGGTAACGTAACAGTACAAATAAGACAACCAACTTTTTTTTCAATAAGATTTATTATTAAATAATTTTTTAACGAACTTTTTAAAATAAAAAATATTGCTTTAATTTGACTAGATCTAGATCACATACAAAAGCAAAAGGAATATAAGAATACAGTATACAGGGTGATTCATAAGTACCAAGGAGTTCTGAGAAACATAGCTTTAAAAATGGCTTCTAATGAAGCTAAAACTCGATATAATTCTTAAGGGGATTTATTTTAGGTACCCCTATTTACAATGACGGGTCTGCACAGGCATAAATGGTGCATAAACCGGACTTGAGCAGATAAAATTCACCCGCTCAAGGCCGGTTTGTGCACTATACTGCCCTGTTAAAGTAAAGGGCAGTAACTGACATTTGTCGCATAGCGGCGTTTTCACGTCAACCCTACTTTTCTATTTTGGCTAATCCCCCTAACACACCCCCTATTTGGGGGGGGGGGTAGCCAAAACATGAAATCTCTACAGCCTTTAATAGCGCGAGAAACGGGGTATGAAGTGTATGAATTGTGGTACAATTTGCGTTACGTAATACTTGAAGGTTCCCTAATACTATCATACTACTTATAAAACTTTACCAGGTACGGTGATATGGGGAGGGGCACTGCTGCTTGAGTGCATACTGAAGGGTAAACTTTTTTTTTGTTTTTCATACGACAGTACCCAGGTAGCAAAATAACATGACATTCACGTGAAAGCCACGTTAATATGTGACATGTGATGTTAAGATTGTAGTCTCATTTAACAAGAATGTAGCATGGTGGGGATGTCCTAAGTCCGCCCCTAATAACATCACACAATGACATCCCGAAAATAACGTGTTTGTGACATCATAAATCCACATTCCTGTTATATCTAATATCTTATGGATGCCGTTACTGTTACTTTAATATTTAAATAATATCCTAGGATATTAGCTTTTTCTAAATTAAAACCATTAAAAACGCTATAACCCTATAAAAAAATCGGATTTAAAATCAATCAGTAATTGAAACAATCACAGATTGAAACAGATAGATTCTAAATACGAAATTGCAGATTAAAAGTCCGTGGTCTTGAGAAGCCCGGCTTGGCTAATTATCCGGAAGGGAAAGGCCAAAAATAAAGAGAGAGAGAAGCCCGGCAGAGCCCCCTATCCATTGGAAATCGTATAATGTGTATACAATTTCCTTATAATAATTTACTCTATCAACATCATCTTATATCGATTTTTTTGCTTCGAACGTCGGTGAGAAGCAAAATAACATGACATTCACGTGAAAGCCACGTTAATATGTGACATGCGATATATTCACAGCGTTGTTAATTATTTGTTATTAAATAACATGTTTCTCACGTCACAAGTGTTACGTTGCAAATGTGATGTTAAATAGATGTTATTTTTCAATATTATGTGATGTTATGATTTAGTTTAAAAATACACCCAAAAGTGATGTTAATTTCTTGTAACATAACATCCCTTGCTACCTGGGTAGGTAAATTTAGTTTTATTAGTTGGTAAATTTTAGTACAGCTAAATCCGAAAAAAAAAACAAGATTGAAAATTTAGTCGCGTAAATTCAATAATTACAATACAAACAAAGCTGTTGTCATGTTGACAATATTGGTCAAAATTACTTATAATAATTACAAAGTAATTAGAAATGCGTTAAGAAATGTTAAGAAATCTCAAACTATTAGTATATTGGAAGCAGGATGTAAGGAAGTGATTGTGGCTAGTGATCTCCATAGAGACCTTTAATTGTGGCAAGGTTATTTAGTGTTTCGGAGAGTTGTGTTAAGATCATAGAAAAAAGAATAATGGTTAAGATTGAAGAAAAAATAGATGGGGGAGGAAAGGGCGTGCAGACTCGGAAAGAAAGAAGATATCAAATGAAATACAGCAAGAAAATGTACTTAATTATTTAAGAGAATACCATTTACATGAAGCGGTGCATGCTATAAACAATACAAATTTTCCTGGGTCAAAAACCATCGCTCGTCGCCGCATCGATAGTTCCAAGATAAAAAAAGCGAAAAAAACCCTCCGGAGAAACCTTTTTTTTAAACGAAAATCATAATTTTCATAAATTATATGTTTGGTTAGTAGAGTTCAAATTTTTATTTTTTCATGAGATTTACTAAATATTGTGTTTTAATTTTTGATTTGATTAAATATTCTAAATGTTTTTTCAGTTTATTATTTATTATTATTTTTTTAATATTCGACATTATTCGCATGCATTTTCTGTCAAATTAATCTAACCTATTTCTTAAAATCTTACTTAAACTATAAAATAGTTAGTAAAATTTACATTTTAGCATATTTAAATCTTGCGTTTTTTGTGGGTCCAACTGTACTCTCCCCCAAATGATGCTCTTTTCGTCCAGACGCGTCCTACAAATGTTCCTTTAAAATTGTCTACCTCATTTTTGACCACACATTCAAATCACACTGTATACCTTAATAAGTATTTATTGCATTGATAGTTATATTTTTTATAGTGCTTATTCACAAACATAGATTAGACACAAGAACACCACTATGAATATTCTATACAGTTTTTCTTTTATTAGTTAGTAAAAATCAACGAACTAATAACTCTTCTCTCTAGAATAGGCATTTCATTTGTAAAAACTAAAAAAAAAAAAAAACGTAGCCAACATATACATTTGTCTGTCTTACTTCGCACAGCTGTGCTCTAACAGAGACAACAATAACAGTTAAGGGTAATTGTTATTGTTCAGCCTGAATATACCTACTATTTGTTTACAAACAAACCGAGATGTTGGCGATACTTTATATTAACGGTATGCGTATTCTAGAGAGAAGAGTTGTTAGTTCGTTGGTAAAAACAAAAGTAGTAATGCCAAATCCATTAAGTAGTTTTCGAAATATTTGAATTTTAAAAATGGCAATTTTTTAGGTAGATCGACTTTTTTGCTTCAAGTGTAGTATGTTGGCAGCTGTCATTTCACAATGTGGGTTAACGTATTATTGCAAAACACTGCCCATATATCTGTACCCCGGATGTAAAGGACACCATGTCCATTTTTTTGTGAAATAGAGTTGGCACCATGGTGCTAACTCTATTGGTACCATGTGATGTGCATTTTTCGCTTTATATAGAGGTACAGGGCACTATGTCCAGTTACTATAAATAACGGAAATCATACAATGAAAAACAAAACCATTCCCATGCATTTAAAGTTAAAAAAAATCGAAAACTTGCTGTCCTGAAAAATTAATTGTAAATTATAACACTCCGTGGTATAAAACACCTAATTAATTGGGTCCTTAATGAGTATAAAGAAACACAATAAAAAAAAATAAAAAATAAAGGGTCCGTTAAGTTGGCTCCAACATTTTTGAATTTCCCAATTTTCTCTACGTGCTCGCGAAGTGCTGGCGAATGCTGTATATTTTAACAAAAATGCTGGCTCCTTCGCGAAGTTAATAATTTTTGAATTTTCGCTATTATCAAAAAATTCAAAATTTTCTCTTCGGCAGTCGAAAGTGCTAGCGAAGTGCTGGAGAATGCTGTATATATTTTGTCAAATACAACAAATTTAAAATAAAAAAAAGACAAAAACACGAAAATTAATCTCAGGAAAATATATTTTACTAACATTTTTAATAAAATCAAATTATATTAGTGTCCTTTGATTATACAATTAATAAACAAATATCGGGACTAGGACTTTAAATAAAAACACCAAGTTTTATGCACTAGCGACGTTTCGTCTTTAATGAAGACTTTATCAAGCTTAGCATACATAAAACACTACATTTAACACAAATATTATTTAAATAAACAATAGTTTTGTTTATTGTTTGTAATTGTTTATTTAAATAATATTTATGTTAAATGTAGTGTTTTAAGTATGCTAAGCTTGATAAAGTCTTGATTAAAGACGAAACGTCGCTAGTGCATAAAACTTGTGTGTTTTTATTTAAAGTCCTAGTCCCGATATTTGTTTATTAATTATTTTTAATAAATGTAGGTGTATAAAACATTCAAATAGATATTTAGAAAAGTTACAGTTACAGTTAGCCCGAAAGTAAAAAAATTAATAACTTTGCGAGGGGCCAGCATTTTTGACAAAATATACAGCATTTGCCAGCACTTTCGAATGCCGTAGAGAAAATATTGAAAATCGAACGAACATGGTGCAAGCTTTAAGTTGGCTCCGAAAATTTAAAAATTAATAACATCGCGAGGGGGCCAGCATTTTTGATAAAATATACAGCATTCGCCAGCACTTCGCGAGCACTTTAGAATGCCGTAGAGAAGATTTGGAAATTCAAAAATGTTGGAGCCAACTTAACAGACCCAAAATAAAATTACGTTTTTGTGATATGGTGTCGGGTACAGATATACTCTTATCATTAAATAAAACAAAATCTGTATAGAACAATTTCAAATAGTGTAATTAAATAACCTACTTTACAGTATTGCAAACTCAAAATTTCGCTTGACAGAAAAATTGGTCACCTAAATCGTAACAGTTAGGGTTTATTTGGTTCATAAATGGGTTGTATACCGTGTGTGTCTAAAGTCCGTCCCTCCCCCTTTAACTTTTCAACTTTTAATTTAACATAATTTTTTGGTATTTAATCATTTTAGGCTACACGAGGGGATTTTTTTTAAAGGAAAAGGGGTGCTTCCACTGTGCCCTTAAAAATATCAAATAAATACCAATAGAATATATGATTTTGAAGATTATGAGCTTGCTGATTTCGAATCTGACTTTAGTTTTTTTTCCATCACGTCAGAATTTTGCGCAAATGAAAAAATCGTAAAAGAAAAATATATAAATATTTTTGATTACATGGTAGAAAATAGAAGTTTAAGCCCTTTACAATGGTTTATTACATAAGCTTTATTATAATTTATCAATAGGTATACTTTTTATCAGACCGCGCCTTCTATTTTTTTTAACTTACCAAAAAAAAAATTCTAGGCAAAAAAACATTCTACTGGGTATCCCACCAGGTTCTTGACAAGCTATATCTGCGTTATTTGAAAAGATAGAATTAAATGGGAGCTATTGAAGTTTTTAAAAAATGTTAATATACACTGAATACCAAGGCACACTTGAAAAGTGGTTATATAAAAAAAAATGGTTATATTTCCTCTAGGTGCTACAGAAGTAATTACTTGCGGTGTTACCTTCAACCTAGTGACCAATTTTTCTGTGTAACACAAGTCGAAATATTTTCATCTTTATTAACTAAATTTATTCCTAGATCACAGAACTGCATTTCTGAAATATTGCATGAAGCGTGTAAATTTAAGAATGTAAATTCAAAACATAAGGGGCTGTCCATATATTACGTAACGCGTCTAGGGGGGGAGGGGGTCAGAGAAATTGTTACAGTTTGTGACAGGGGGGAGGGGGGGGTCTAGGTAAACGTTACGTAACGGAATTTAATAAATTTAATGTTTATTTCCTAAGCTTGGCAGATGTATTTTTATTTCAACATAAATTACTATTTAGTGGCCCATAATTTCCCTTTTCACACAAAAATTGACGAAACTATGCATATTTAAATAATATTGTAATCAGTAAAAAAACTGTTGACATTGATATTAAAAAAAAATCTTACGGCCCTGTTCTTGCGTGATCTTGCCGATGAATCATCGGCGATGATACATTTTCGCGCGGAATGTGTACTCACAGAACACCAATGTGTGTACTATTTTGTGTACCTGTGCATAAACAATATACTTGTTATATATAAATGTGACAGTTTGTTACACGGGGGGGGGGGGGGTCAATTTTTTTGAAAAATTGCATTACGTAATATATGGACAGCCCCTAATTGGATTTTGTTTTGCACTAATGTGTTAGCCAACATTGTAAAATGAAAGTAAAATATTTCATTCACAACTGTATATATATAATACATACATTACATGTATTAATAAAGCTCGGGAAGTACCTGATTACAGATCTAGACCTGTAAACTATATATTACTGGTCTGCATCATAAATCAATAATTTTCACTAGATGGCGCCACCGTGAAGCAAGATAGCCGAACTGCGATTGTCATGATAAACACGAATATAATCTAATACATTTTGTTTAAAAGACTTAAATTGTACAGTTTTAATCAATGTTTTTTACTTTTGAGACCCAGAAGAATAATAAATTTTATCAACGGTGCCTTGTGAGCTATCAAAAAATGTTTTTTATGGTTGTTTTTTTTTTGGGGTCTTATAAAAGTCCAAAAAATTATTTTGAGTTACCCGTATGTGAAACTTTATATGATTGGGCTTTTCTTATAAAATGCAGGAAAAATTTAAAAACCATATTTTTGATAATAATAATAATAATTTTAAGTTACAAGCTTGAGTTGTATCTACACGCTTCACACATCAAAGGCCATAGCTGCAGCTATAATTTTAAAATATGTACTATACATATATTACACACGTCACCTTTTAAATAAAGCGTATCACACATAATTTTGTTAACAGAGCTAAATAATTTTGGAATATTGTACCTAAAACTAAAAAGTGTAGATTTATTTTACTATTTGGGGTCACATATTTTGATTCAAAATATTTCAAACAATGTTTTGTCTATTTTAGAATACGAATTGTGCATATTTGGCACAAAATCATATATTGCTTTTTATTTATTAAGTCTATTCTCAAGACCGGAGTGAGGGGTTACGAGGGGGTATTGATATATAGTTAGCCTTTACGATTTGGAGTAAATCACCAAAATCGCGTTTTCATAGCAACAAATTATGACTTATTATCGTAATTATAGTATGTTTGTTTTCCTACGGCCTAGTTAGTTTTTAGTGCTTGTTTTTTAACCGTTGCCATGCAGCTTTTCCATATCTACTGTAAGAGAATGAGTGAATGTTAAATACAAAACGTCAGATTGAGAAATTCATTTTAAGGCAATTTTTGCGTTTTTTGGACGTTTAGGTGTACACGCACCTCGACCCAAACCATTTCAGTGCATTTCGAGAATAAGTACTCTCGTGCACTGAAAACAAGGTTCGCGTACTCGGTGCGTAATATACTATGACATGTTTGTTTAACCTCGTCCTATTCTATTAATTAAGCATCTCGTAAGTCCAGGGCTTGTGCGATTCCTTTAAAACTAGCCAACGTGGGCTAGTAGTAAAGGAAACCACCACTATGAAAAATTCGTGTACAAACTTCCGAAAATCTCGGTCAAGATTTTTAAGATTTTTTTATAAATCTTTTTATGTCGAAAAACTCGGCCCGTAAAAGTACAAAAATTTTGTATTGGTTCACCACTTGGTTTATGCCAACTGTTTTTAGTTTTGATCATAGAAATTCTTGATTACTAATCTAATGAATTGCGCGAGAAAAAAATGTTACTCATTAGCCAATTTTTTGTCGGGTCACCGAAACTAACCAGGTTACTGAAACTCGTTTTTGTGGGAATCGGTTACATACGGTAAGTGAGGGGAAGCGATGACGTCACTAACCGGCAGTAACCGCGTATAACACAGGTTCGGAGGTGAGTTAGATACGGTTAACCGTAAAAACTTTTTTTTTGTTTGCTTATGTGGTTTAAAATTAAATTCTTATATAAAAAACTATTTAAACTTATCATTGTTGTTTATTACCTTCCCCATGAGCAAATAAACTTGAAAATGTAGTTTAAGTGCTTTTTCATCATATCTTATCCAAAGGAAATATAAAAAATATATACCTTATCAGTTTTTTGGGAGAAGTTAGGTTAGGTACTTGTACAAAACCTCAAGAAAATAACCAATGCGTTTTTGTGAGAACTGTTGGTTATACGAATTTAGTGGTGGGGATAAAAACCGTGCGGTTAACCGGTGTTTCCACAAAAAAT
Source organism: Brachypterus glaber (assembly GCA_958510825.1). Lineage (NCBI taxonomy): Eukaryota > Metazoa > Arthropoda > Insecta > Coleoptera > Kateretidae > Brachypterus > Brachypterus glaber. The sequence continues at coordinate 6,754,792 of OY294044.1, read as the reverse complement.
TGGCTATTATCCATGATAATTGCCGATTTTTTGTGGAGCAGCGGTTACTAACCAAGTTAGGGGTATATGTATTTCTCTCTCTTTTTAACTCATCAATTAAACAGAGAAAGAGTAACATACTGGTTAACCGGCGTTACCACAAAAAATTGACTAATGCATCACAGTTAAATTAAGTGCGAATACCCCTCATCCGTATGCGAGAGAAAAATAAATCACACAGCATCTTCAAGGCTTTATAAATCTACTGTATGACATACTGTAATGCATACTATTTCTACGAGTTTTGACCCACTGTACCCGCCTTGAACTATTTACTGGGTATTGTAGAGGCATTTGAAGGAAACGTAACTATTTCCGCTATTGGATTTCCCAAAAGCTGTTCGCAGACCACGTTGATTTCTTTGTCAAGCATAAGAGAGGTTATTTGGTCTTCATTCAGCATATCCACACTGAAATAAAAAATAACAGTAAAATTAAAAATCCAGCTTTGTGGTTCCCTTTATAAACAGAGTTTTAGTTCACTACACACAGTGTTCTGAAAATAGAATTAACCCTAAAGGGTTATCAGGCTTCTATTTTATATTTTCTGGAATGTTTGCTGATTATTTTGAGGAAAATGGCTGCTGGCTCGAGCCAAGTTATACCTGTTTGAGAACTTCGATTTTCATTTAATTTTAAATTTAAAAGAATTGAGGTGTTCAGACAACGAACTAATAACTCTTCTCTCTAGAATAGGCATTTCATTCGTAAAAATTCACAAAAACGTAGCCAACATATACATTCCTCTGTCTTACTCACACAGCTTTGTTCTAACAGAGACAACAATAACAGTAACTGGTCATTGTTATTGTTTAGGCCTGAATATACCTATACTGTAAAAACTACATGTAAATTAATGTAAAAATACATGAATTTACATAGTACGGAATAGTAAATTTACTATTCTGGACTATGCATAATTCACGAATTTATGTAAAAGTGTAAAATAATGTAAAATAATGTATAGTAATGTAAAATAATGTAAAAGAATGTATAAGAATGTAAAATAATGCAAAAAATATATATTTACATTGATTTACATTTTTTTACAATGTCGGGCTATGTTATTTTAAGAGGCGCGTCCGTTTTGGACAATAACCAAGAAGGCGTCGCATCATGAGACTTTTTAAGTTTAATATTGTTATTGTTAGAGAGATAGCGACGCATGCTGCTAGGTTAAAGTGTTAAAAGTGTAAAAAAAGGTAAATATTATGTACGATATTTAAATGCTTTATTTGTTGACTTAAATTTACATTCATTATAAATTACGATCTTTATCAACCAATAGATCTTTAAAGAAAGATGTAAGCAGTTTATACTCGTATTAAGGGTGCAAATCGTTTGGTTTATTAAACCAAATGAACTTTACGCTACGATATTTCAAAAAAGCTTTGACACAGAGACTTGTAATTTGGAACAAACATTTTCTAAGTAGTAAATATTTTTTTTCAAATTTCAAGTCCATATGTCGAAGAGTTCTTGAAATATCGTAGTGTTTAAGTTGTTTTAAAAGCACTTTTAATATGACTGTATGTTAAAGTATATGCAAAATATTACCATTCTGGACTATGTAATTTTTAGTGTACCGGTCTATGCAAAATATTACGATTCTGGACTATGTAATTTTTACCGTTCTATGCAAAATAATTTTTACCGTGCTATGCTAAATATTACCATTATGGACTATGTAATTTTTACTGTTCCGGTCCAAAACATTACCATTACGGACTATGTAATTTTTACCATTCCGGTCTATGGCAATATATTACCATTTACGGACTATGTAATTTAATGTAATTTATTTTTACCGTGTACTATTTGTTTACAAACAAACCGAGATGTTGGCGATAATTTATATTAACGGTATGCGTATTCTAGAGAGAAGAGTTATTAGTTCGTTGGGTTCAGAGCAAAAGTGGATCACGTCCTTATGGACTTTATCCATTTCACGTCTGAAACGAATTTGTATTAGACGTAAAATGGATAAAGCCCATAAGGACTTGAGCCACTTCTGCTCTGAACCCCTCAAAGGTTTCATTAAACAATTACTAATTGTTACATAAATAGGCTTAAAATATAAAATAAAAATAAAATAAAAATAAAAGTTTTTGTGAACTTTTGTCCGAAGTCGCATCCTAATGGGGGAGCGTTCAAGTATTACGTAACGCAAAATTTGGCCATTTTTGACCCCCACCCCCCCATGTAACGCGGCGTAACATTTTCGAGACCCCCACCCCCCCCCTATTTGTTACGGAACATTTTACAAAAAGTAAAAATAAATGAAAGCAAATTTTGGTTTTTAACCGGTTATTGCTTCCGTGTTTTAACCCAAAACCGGTCTGATGTAATTTCCGAAACCGGTTAACCGAAAACCGGTTATTGGCTATGGTTTTCCATCTCTAATTGTTTTTGTTTAGAGGATTTAGTAAACTGTTAACCACGCCGTGTGCAATAAAATTTGCAAGAAATCCGTCTCTTTAAGCCTAGATCATTGTTAAAAACGTGATCCAATAAACATTTTTTAAGTTTATAATTTTTTAAGTGTTACGTTTGGACTCTGTAACGCGGCGTAACGTTTTCGAGACCCCCCACACCACTCCCCCTAGCGCGTTACGTAATACTTGAACGCTCCCTGGAGAAAAAACAGTTTATACAAACCTTGATAAACTTTCCGTATCTGAATTATCCTCGTCAGCTGTTAGATATGTGAGCGTTTTTTCCAGAGGACTAGGTATTTTTTTTGGATATAATTTTGATTTTTCTTCAGTTAAACCAAATTTTGGTTCGCTATTGCGTCGTTCACTTAAAGAACCTATATTCAACATCATCATACCATGGGAAAATATTTCTTTGACCTTCTCACTAGTTGGTCCCAGTATGTTATCCAGGCTCTGTCTACGACCTGAAAATATATTAAAATAATTTAACTTTCTAGTGCTTCGATATATATTTTGTATAATATAAATTACACTGCTCGCATTAAATTGCGGACACCTAAAAAATTGACATTTTTTAAATTCAAATATTTTGAAAACTAATTAACAGATTTGACTGATTCTTTTTTTGTTTTGAAGCTTAAACATTCTCTACTTTTGTTTGTTTTAAGAATGATTAATTTTTTCTTCGTATTACAGCAACAAATAATGTACAACTATGTTTTTTACCCCATCTTCTAGGACTTGCATGGTACGCCACTGCAACTGTTTATCAAATTATTAAAGTCTTTCTTATTGCCGCAGTTTTAATGAATATTTTCTTTTTTATTTTTTTACATTTTTACTTCTGGTTTAGGAGATATCAGGATTTTCCTGAAAGGTGTACCAATTACTTACTGCCATTGAATGAAACTTCATCATTTTTAGCGGACGATCTCGATATCCAATTCGATATGTTGGTATCCAACTTCATTTTATTTTTAACTGGAGAAAAGTCAGTGTCCATGTTTGAATTTGGTAAAGTTTTCTGTCTGAAAAATCTCCGTTTTTCCTCTACATTTACCGTTAATATCTCTTCTTCTGGGCTCGAGTTATCCAAATTAATTTCGGTCCATTCGCTGGAGTGGCTTAAGGCAAGACTGTTATACTTTTCACTGGAAGGAGAGGTATTTTCCGAAGTGTTTTCATTTTTGTAACTTTCTACTACTTCTAGCTGACTTAAAAATGGGCCAGAATTGTTTCTCAATCTTTGTGGAAGACCTCTGATCAATTCCTGTGCATCGTCCAGGAATGACTCGTTGGAATCTATACTTGTTTGTTTTTTTACTGAAATTTTAAATGTAATTATTTATTATTATTATTATTATTATTATTAGTACAAAAAGGCAGAGGCATTAATGCCTATTATGCCCAAGTATTCTAACAAATATAAATAGATAATATGAAATATAAAAATTGAAACATTTAATATAAAATAAAAGTTAAATGACTACCATCATAACGATTTTTAAAAGAATTTACTGATGAGGCGGAGATAGTTGATTCAGTTAGAGAGTTCCAGGAGCTAAAGACACGATTAGGTAGAAAATATTGCCTGATAGTGGTAAAAAAAAGATCACGTGAAAGTTTTAATGTATGACCACGTCTGGTATTGTCCAAATTACGAGTGAAAAGTTCATTTAAATCCACTGAAAAGTCACAATTTAAGATACGGTAAGTGTAGATAAGGTCCCCACGGCTTTTTCTTTCGGAAAGACAGGGTAAACCAAGCCGTAAGAGTCTTTGATCATAATCGAGGTGCCTTAATGAAGAAACCATTATTTATATTATATCGCTTGGACACCCAATTCACATCTTTTTTATTATGCCTATAGGCAAGTATACTTTGCTGGCCATATTATATAGACAATGTTTAAAAATGCCTTTTTAAACAAATAAGTACAGGGTGCCCCAGCTTACCGTAGCTATATTTTCGATACATTCCGCAGAAAAAAATAATTGGAAAAATATCATACATATTATAGTAGTCACAATACTAATTGGCACCTGTGAGCTGAGGCAAGGGGAAGAGAAGAGGTAAAATATAGCATGTAAAGTATAGGTGACCTTGAATTTTTCATATTCCACAGAGGTGCCAGTTCATAAAATGTAAACAGTATAGGTATATATAAAATATTTTTTGAAATTTTTCCATTTTACATTTACGAGTTAATTACTTCCAAATATTGGATGTATTGGATGTATTATACAGGGTGATCAGTAACTGTCATACCAAAATTTAAGAGGTGATTCTACATCCAAAAATATGAAAAAAAGTTTCTATAAGAGTTGGTGCGGAAATGAGCCCTGAGGGATATACGGCCCTTCGAAGATGACGTATTGAATGGGGAACAAAAAAAAGCATCAATAAAATTTTAATGCTGCAGGGTGTCTTCATTTCAAATTGAGCAAAAAAGATTCCTCACCAAAACACCTAAATTTAATATTAAAGGAGTAATAGCCTTTGAGTATTTCCACGTCAACTAGCCCCTCGATCCGGAACTCATCTCTCCGATTTTGCTGAAATTTTGCATGTCCCCATAACTTAGTGTTTATATAACCCCCATTAATGGCGTTTTGCAAAAAAATCGTTGGTTGTCGAGATATTAGGGTGGGTCATTTTTTGCCTTTTTTAAAATTGAAAAACAACCATGTAATAAATTCGTAATAACTTAATTTCTATTAAAGCTATAGACTTTATTCGTATTGATTTGTAAAGAGAATCGAATTATGGTCTAGGACACCCATTTTTTTACCCATTCTGACATTTTCAAGATGGCGGACCGCCATGCCAATTCGGGGAAGTTTATATTTTGTATCCCCAAAATAGCTTATCTTCGATTTTTTTTATTTTTTACTATTAATAATAATAATCTTTATTTAGAAATAATAATGATACAATATTGATAATATTTTACTTGCCTAAGCATAAATGCTTGAATTGCAATTTACTTGTATTTAGTGGTAGTATGTCTCTGTAAAATATTTCGACTCAAATGATATATTTGTGGGAGATATGACCCATAATGTGTGACCATACCCTACTTTTTTTCATTTTTAACTACAAAAAATGAGCTCTGTGAGGAATTTAATGAAGAAACTAAATCCATTGCACAATATTATTAATTTATTGCTTATTTAATGAAAAGGGTCTTCAATAACAATATACAGGGTGTACCAAAAATCTAGGAGCACCTTATACAGGGTGTCACAGAAAGTTTCCAAAATATCTTAAGGGTAATTATATCTTGGAAATGTCAGAATGGGTAAAAAATGGGTGTCCTAGACCATAATTCGATTCTCTTTACAAATCAATACGAATAAAATCTATAGCTTCAATAGAAATTAAGTTATTATGAATTTATTACATGGTTGTTTTCCGATTTTAAAAACCTAGCAAAAAATGACCCAACCTAATATATCGGCAACCCAGTCCGCACATATATGGATGCAACATGGTAAAGAAAGATTTTTTAGGTAACATGTGCCATATTACATGAGACATAACATACATATGTATGCTACATAACATGCCCTATAACAAAAAGATTTTTTACGTTACATGTGCCATATTACATAAGATGTAACATACATATGTATGATACATAACATGCAATATTGCATGTTATGTATCATATATATGGTACGAGAACATACACGATACATAAAATGTTATGAATTCAATACTAAATATGGCGTCTATATTATTTTAATTTTTATAGGTTAGAATCACTAATATTCTTAAAATTGTTGTTAATAATAAAAGTTTTACTCTTAAGTAGTAGAAACGCATGTATTTTTAGACAACTAAACCGATTTTAGATAATTTTAGACAAAAAATTAAAATATATATATTTTTTAAAATGATTATTTGCTATTTTTTTTCTAAAAATTGGCTTTTTATGTGGCCCATGATTTTTAAGCCTGGTAGAAAGTTTGCTTTCACAGTAAAAATGCACATCGTATAAGAATTTTGCCTGATGAATGCTACATATAAAGATATTTATATACTTTAATTATTAGGTTTATCAAAAAAGACGTAAAAATGTTCACCATGTCTAAATCTATGATGCACTCCATAACAAGTAAAATTCGGAAACGCCTACTTTTATTGTTATGTACCTAGTATGTATCTGATATGTAGCATGTTATGTAGCTGATACATAACTTGAGGCGGAATTGTTAAAGTCCAAGGACTATACATGGACTATAAAAATTACATGTCTGCAACATCACATAGAACAGTGGTTATGTACCTGCTATGTTCCTGCCATGTATTTGTGTTGACTGGGAACCAGCGATTTTTTTGCAAAACGCCATTAATGGGGGTATATAAACACTAAGTTATGGGCACATGCAAAATTTCAGCAAAATCGGAGAGATGAGTTCCGGATCGAGGGCTAGTTGACGTGGAATTACTCCTTTTAAAAAGTAACGTTTTTGGTGCCACAAAATGTTACTTCCTCTTAATTGCATTTTTTTTAAACGTTTGCTTCTACAGTGTTACACTATATTACATTTTTTATGTATTTTTAGTCAAGGAATCCATATTTTTTACAAAAAATAGAAAAAAGTACACATAAAAAAGTTTGGGGAAAAAATGTGTTAAGCCTAATACATTTTTCCGTCTAGGGACACCTCTGGATAAATTAAAAAAATAATTTAACATACACTTATTGCCCTTATTAATACTAGTTTAAATGCAAAAGCTTGTCGCTCTAGCTTAAAGGGTACCAGAGTTATTAACTAAAACCTTTATTTTTATTACAATTTTAAAGGGCCGTAGCTCCCTTAGGGCTCATTTGCGGACCAACCTTTATATGAACTTTTTTTGTTATTGATCACCCTGTACATGTGTGTGTGTTTTTTTTAAATTTATTTTGAATACAATTTCAGGTGTCTATAATTATAATTACCGGATAAAGTAGACATCAATAAGGAAGCTTTTCTTCTATTTTGGTGAATTTCATCAGATATTTGCTCTAAATTTCGCAAAGCATCAGCATAACTCAGTTTGGTTACTCCCACTTGAGATTCCAACTTTTCTATTCTCAGTTTTTGCTTTTCAAGCATTTGATTAAAATGTGCTTTCATTTCATAATATGGTCTAAAATTATAACAAATTACAGCTTGTGCGCGTGTATGTTTACTAGTAGTTGGGCAATAAATAAATAAATAAATAAGCAGTAAATTACTACTAAGTTATCGAATTAAAGTGAAAAAATCAATAAAAAGAATTATTTATAACATAAGTTACCTATATAAAACTACAGAGAATAACAAAATAAGCTACATGACCATGCGGTGGGGTGACGCAACGAGGCTAGGGACACTAGATCTAGGTCTTAAGTTAGTTAGTTGTCTGTCGCCTTGCTAACTTAAGACCTAGATCAAGTGTCCCTAAACGAGGCGGCTGCCTCAGGGTGCAAAGCTTATAGGGCGTATTATTATCTAGCTGCCTTTTTTAATTAGCTTTTAAACTTGGGGCACAGATTTCAGTGTGAGATCTGTGATTTGGGGTCATAAATAAGGGCGCCATTAATGCTGGTGTTTTTTCTTCTATCAACTGGGATTTTTCGTCTCGCTGAAAACGAATTGATTGTGGAAATTATTGTGGAAAATAAATTGTTAAGGATTGTAGAAGATTGTTGGATATGTATACAAGGATTGTCCAATAAATAAACCCGTCGGGGATTAAATTTATTCTACAGATAATGCGCGGAGTATACCATGGTTTTTGACTAAAACTTTGGCAGGAGTGCTACTTACATGTTGAAATATAATGCTTCTCAGTTTCATAAAGTAATGCTGAAATGCATAAACTAAGGAAAATAATAAAAGCCATAAACTAAAATAAAAGTCAAACGAAAATTCTTCCAAATGCACTAAAAAATACCTGCTCTTGGATATTGCTCGTTTTAATTCTTTTTGTAGGCTTTGTACTTGATTGTTTACAGCCTCCAGTTTCAGGCAGGCATATCTGTGTTCTGTTTCAGAAATGGTCTTGTCTGTTTCAGCATCATTCACTCTTTGAGTGGCATGATTCAGCATTTCTTGCCATGCAGGATCTGAAATAAGGAGTCATACATTTCGCTTTTGCGGAGCAAACAAAGCAAAAATTCTCAGTTATTATTAATAGTACAGTCAAATAAAGAGAAATTCCTATGTTAAATTGCAATAAATGTACATGGTTTATTTATTAGTCAAAACATATGATGGGCTGCAAACAATTACCTCGAAAAAAGGTTACCTCGAACACCGTTACCTCGAAAAATTTTACCTTGAAAGTTCATTACCTCGCACGAAAATTACCTCGAAAGGACATTACCTCGAAAGAAAATACCTCGAACGGCATTACCTCGCATAAAAAATTACCTCTAAAATACATAATTTTTTAAAAATTCTAAAAAAACTAAAACAAACAATTTTTTTTTAGAAAAAAAAGGAAAAATTTGACAGCAATAAATTTATTATTATTTATTAGTTATTTAAAGCAATAATATTGACATATTATACAAAAAGAAAGTATTTGAAATCACAAATAAACAAAAAGCTGTCAATAAATCTACCGCAACATTTTTTATAAAACAAAATAAATAATTAACAATAAATGTTATTCCTTTGCAAGCAATTTCACCATATTTTCCTTTCCAAAAAAATCTGTTTTTGTACACACGATCTTTATAATTTACAAAGTTTTTATACACCTCTAATTTATCTCTCGCGAACTCTCGATATAGGTTAATCGATTAATTTGTAATTATTTACTAAAACTAAAAGCTAATAAATGCCCGTAAATTAAAATTTAATCAATAAATGATAAAATATGAGCAAAAAAACTACAATGCACAATAATCGCAAAGAAACATAAAAAAAAAGCCCTTTTCGAGGTAAAATCTTTCGAGGTAATGTACTTTCGAGGTAACGACTTTTCGAGGTAATGTTTTTTCGAGGTAAATTTTTTCGAGGTATTTTTTCGAGGTATTTTTTTCGAGGTATTTGCTTTCGAGGTAAATTTTTTCGAGGTAAAGACCGGCTCCCCAGTCAAACTGCCTAAAATTTTGATATTTTGTAATTTCGGGGGTAAAAATAAAATTAGCAAAATTAAATTGAATTAAATGACCAGTTTCGGAGAAAAACGCTTTTAAAAATATAATTTTGGCCAGGTAATTATGACAGTTTCTTGACATATTAAGAAATAATTTTTAAATAAACAAATATAATGAATATAATAATAAATAAATAATAATAATATAATAAATATAATAATATATATGATATATGTTTAAAACGATTAATTATTTCAAATATGTAGGTATTTATTAAAAATTATTTCTTAATATACAGGGTGATCCATAACTGGCATGCCAAAATTTAAGAGGTGATTCTAGATCCAAAAATATAAAAAATGTTCCTATAAAGGTTGGTCTGGAAATGAGCCCTAAGGGATCTAGGGCCCTTTAAAATTGTAATAAAAATAAGGTTTTTAATTAATAACTCGGGTACCGATTAAGCTAGAGCGGCGAGCTTTTGCATGTATACTAGTATTAATAAGGGCAATAAGTTTATGTTAATTTATTTTTTTAATTTATCCAGAGGCGTGCCCAGACGGACAAAATATATGAGGCTTAAAACATTTTTGCCCCAAACTTTTCTATGTGTATGTTTTTTGGATTTGTTGTAAAAAATATAGATTTCTAGAGTAAAAATACATATAAAATATCATATAGTGTAACACTGTAGGAGCAACCGTTTGGACTTTTGCAATTAAGAGGAAGTAACATTTTGTGCCACCAAAAACGTTACTTTTTAAAAGGCTATTACTCCTTTAATATTAAATTTAGGTGTTTTGGTGTATAATACTTTTTTGCTCAGTTTTAAATGAAGAATCACCCTGCAGCATTAAAATTTTATTGGTGCTTTTTTTTGTTCCCCATTCAATACGTCATCTTCGAAGGGCTGTAGCTCCCTTAGGGCTCATTTCCGGACCAACCTTTATAGAAACTTTTTTTCATATTTTTGGATGTAGAATCACCTCTTAAATTTCGGTACGCGAGTTCTGGAACAGGCTGTATGTCAAGAAATTGTTATAAATACCTAGCTGTAATTTAGCTAATTTTATTTTTAACCCCAAAATTAAAAAATATTAAAACTTGAGCCAGTTTGACTAGTCACACTGTGTCACACTAGTCACAGCTGTGGCCCAAGAACCCCCTATTTGTGTGCAGGTTCTTTAAGGAAAATTTTGAGGGGTGAATCACTGCCTGCTAAAAATTTTAAGGAGGTCATTAATTAAGGGGGTAAATTTTACAATGCAGTATTTACCTTAGGGAATGTTCAAGTATTACATAACACAAATTGTACCAAAATTCATACACTTCACACCCCAGATCTCAAGTTATTATAGATTATAGATATTTTATATTTTGGCTACCCTTCCTAATAGGGGGTGTGTTAGGGGGGGTATTCAAAATATGAAATCTGTACAGCCTTGAATAACACAAGAACCAAGGTATGAAGTGTATGAATTTTGGTACATTTTGTGTTACATAATACTTGAACATTCCCTTAATGCCACAAGCAGCTATTTGATATCAAACCTGAATTGTCCACTAAGTTGCTAAGGGAATGTTCAAGTATTATGTAACGCAAATTTTGATCATTTTGGACCCTCAACCCCCACCCCAGTAACGCTATTTTCCTATACCATTAACCATTAACATGGGCGTAATACTCCAAAATAACCCCCCCACCCCTAGGTTTGGACTTTTTTGTCTCAGTTGCAAACATTACTGCCTATAAATTTAAAAACCACCCGCTAATAAAATATATACTGTTCATACCTAATGTGCGGCCACCTAATCCTTGCTCAGCCAGATAAACCATTTCTCTAGCTGCACTATGGGCACTATTAGCTTTTTCAAATTTTACTGCAGCAGCTTGTGTTTGTTTCAATACCTCATTCGCAGTAAATCTTGCTTCATAATATGGCCTAGCTCTTTCAACACAAATGCCCAGTTTTAAACGAAAAGCATCAGCTTTTGCAGTGCTATCACAAAGTAGTTGCCTAAATGAATGTCGAGCATCATCTAACTCTACTTCTAGCTTATTAATTTCATCAGTAGCATTATTTAGGCGTTCTAGCTCGATATGTACTCTAGGGTCCACTGTATCACAAAATTCTGCTCCATTTTCACACATATTAAAACAATGTATTGTCGATTTTTTATTGAAATATATTTATACTATTTATTTTTGCATTTTAATTAGTTAAAACAAGCCCTATTGCTAAAAATCAAAGCCTACAATAGACTTTGTTGGAAATAAATAAAATAAAATAATTTTTGACACATGTCAAAGGTAACACTATTCTCATTTTATAAATGTTCATTATCTCAAATCATCATTGGCCCAAAATATAAAAAAATTCAGTTTTTAAATACATTATATAAAAAAATACGATTTAAATTAATGTTTTTAATAGTACACTATTTAAATACTCATAAATAATAATAATTTTCTTGATTATTCGCTTATTTGTACAAAACCAGTAAATTTAAATTAGAAATCTACTTTAATCAGGAATATACACTTCAACTTACAAAGTTTGTTAGAAGAGGGCAGGGCACGTCTCAAATTCATAGGATGATCCTATGGAACGGTCCTATTAGGATCGTTCCATCTGGAAGCGGATCTTAAGGAAAAACTTTTTCCGAAAAAGGCCCCATCCAAACGAACTTTAGTCGATTTTTCTTGTATTATAATATTTTGGTAAAAATGGGTGTGGGCTAAGTGGCCAAAGAGGATAAATAGCTATTTTCCTAACAAGTGGGGAAAGAGGCTCTTTTCCGCACTCGATTGCATTTGCCTAAAAGAAATATTTTTCCAAATCTGGAAAAGAATTAAAATGGCGCCGCAGGCGAAAATTTTTGCATATTTTGCTTTCCCATTTTTAAAACATAATTTCGGAATGCCTATTCGTGCAAAAAATTTCAAAATTTCTAACTCACCCCCCCGAAGGGGTGAGGGGGTAAATATTTTTAAATATTTTCAATATTTTCGTCAAAATTGGTATATAGGGGTTTTTGGGGTTGGCGTATATGAATATGATAATATTTTCTTTCCAATTTTAGCCCCTGAGAGGTGGGGGTAGGTTTCGTGCAAACTGGTATATTGGGCTTTTCGAGGTTGCTGAAAGTGAATCTGATAATAAAAAATTCTAAATCCACCTCCTGAGGGGTGGGGGATAGTTTTCGTAAAAATTGGTATATTGGGTTTTTGAGGTTGCTGAAAGTGATTATGATTAAAAAAAAATCTAACTCCATCCCCAAAACGGCGGGGTGGGGGAGGGGTGGGGTTATGTTTCGTGAAAACTGGTATATGGGGTTTTCGAGGTTGCTGAAAGTGAATCTGATAATAAAAAAATTCTAAATCCACCTCCTGAGGAGTGGGGGATAGTTTTCTTAAAAATTGCTATATTGGGGGTTTTCAGATTGGTGAAAGTGAATCTGATAATAATAAAAAAAATTACTCCACCCCCTGAGGGGCAAGGGGTAGTTTTCTTGCAAATTTATATATTGGGGTTTTTAACGTCGCTAAGACCCTTTTAGTAATTTTTTTCTAATTTCACCCCGGAAGGGGTGGGGAGTAGTTTTTTGTGAAAATTGGTGTATTGGGCTTTTCGAGGTTGCTGAAAGTGAATCTGATAATAAAAAAATTCTAAATCCACCTCCTGAGGAGTGGGGGATAGTTTTCTTAAAAATTGCTATATTGGGTTTTCAGATTGGTGAAAGTGAATCTGATAATAATAAAAAAAATTACTCCACCCCCTGAGGGGCAAGGGGTAGTTTTCTTGCAAATTTATATATTGGGGTTTTTAACGTCGCTAAGACTCTTTTAGTAATTTTTTTCTAATTTCACCCCGGAAGGGGTGGGGAGTAGTTTTTTGTGAAAATTGGTGTATTGGGCTTTTCGAGGTTGCTGAAAGTGAATCTGATAATAAAAAAATTCTAAATCCACCTCCTGAGGAGTGGGGGATAGTTTTCTTAAAAATTGCTATATTGGGGGTTTTCAGATTGGTAAAAGTGAATCTGATAATAATAAAAAAAATTACTCCACCCCCTGAGGGGCAAGGGGTAGTTTTCTTGCAAATTTATATATTGGGGTTTTTAACGTCGCTAAGACTCTTTTAGTAATTTTTTTCTAATTTCACCCCGGAGTAGTTTTTTGTGAAAATTGGTGTATTGGGCTTTTCAAGGTTGCTGAAAGAGAATCTGATAATAAAAAAGTTCCAACTGCATCCCCTAAGAGGCGGGGGATAGTTTTCATGAAAATTATTGGTATATTAAAAATATTGCTAAAAGTAAATCTAATAATAAAAAATCCATTTTACTAGCGAAGGTGTGAAATGGGGAAGCTCTTTTACTGGGCAGTGTATTTTTTTACTAATTAAAATGGCAATTATACAGAAATTTTCTTAAATTAGTAAAAGCATAAAAAATCTTGCGCTGTAGGAGAAAAAATAATATATATATTTTTAAATATAATATATTATATAAAATATTAATTGTATACAAAATAAACAGATATTATTTTTATAATACAAACAATATAAAAAGCACAAAAAAGTGATGACTAAAAAAATGATTGTCAGCCCTGGATTAACTAAGTTAGCACCGCAGCTGATATTTTTTACGAATTCTGACGTTTTTTTTAATCTAATGTTGTAAAACTCATCTTTTAAAAACATAAATTTAAAATAAAACTTAAGAAAGCCGAAGCGCCGCAGGCAATTTTTTTACAATTGTGATGGTCTAAAATTTTAAAACAGTGGTATAATTTTAAATTTCATACAAATGCAAGCCATTTTTTTTTCAAATTTCATGGTATATTTTAATTGTATATATTGTATTGTATGTATACACTTTTATAAAAGTGTAAGAATTAACATTTTCACTTAAATGCCAGGAAGCTTTAGCGTCGAAAGCGAAAATTTTTACAATTTTTACAATTTTTTACTTAAGTATTGTAACCTTGAATAAAACAAAACGTAAGAAAGCCCCAGCGCCGCAGATGAAAATTTTTACGAATTTGAAGATCTATAGTTTATATGTTCCACTTGCAAAAAGGCCTGCATTTTTGCTGGTTTTGGCGCCCTTATCATTTTGGAGGACCATATGGTTTGATATCAAGCCCGGGCCCAGGGGAAGCTTAAATAAAAAAAAATAAGAAAGCCCTAGCTTTTATGAATTTGAAAGTCTATAGATCATATATGGCCCACGAAAAAGGGCCTGCATATTTTAATAAATAATTCATTTATTGAACCTTTCGAAAATTATTAAAATTTCATTACAGGGTCGTCCTCTTAACTTTTGAACCAGTTGAGATATCGACTTCAAATTTGGAACTTTTAAATAAGACAACTTAAACTATCTTTTAGCATATATTTAATACTTTCAGCTCTTAAAATGTGGGCAGGGGGCACATTTTTTTAAATGGAATGGGGGGTCGTGTAATACATAATTTTAAAGCTTTTAAAATTCTCCATTTAATTCCATATTTTTAAATAAAAAAAAAATGGGTTTAAAATGGGGTAGAAATATCAAAATTCCTCTAAAAAAAAACAAATAATTTTTTAAAAATGCCTAATTTCATCATAAAAAAATTTTAATTATACTTTTAAACTAATTTTAGTTGACATAAATAAAAATTTATGAAAAAAAAACTTAAAAAATCGAATGTTTTAGCACAAAAAATTGAAAAATCAAAACCTTAAAAACATTTTTAAAAAATTTTAAAATGTTAGTTTAAATAGAGAATTTTATAAGCACGACCCCCCTTTCCACTTAAAAAAATGTCCCCCATGCCCCCCTGCCCACATTTTAAGAGCTGAAAATATCAAATATATGCTAAAAGATAGTTTAAGTTGTCTTATTTAAGAGTTCTAAATTTGAAGTCGATATCTCAACTCGTTCAAAAGTTAAAAGGGGGGGGGGTGACTTTTGGACCGCACTGTATATGTATGCTGTACTGATAAGTGAAAATACCTTACCCCTCTTTTCTCTAATCTAAAATCGTGCTTATTGTTTGCTTTTTAATTTACAAAATATAATTTATTTGTGGATTAATACGTTATAATTAAGAGGTATGTGTATTAAATAAAAATTATATTCTCTCCCTAAATATTAATTCGTGATACTAGGTTAGGTACCGGTACTTTTTTTTTCAAATTTTACTCATATTAATCCCAGGTTTTGGAAAATGCATTCCTGCTAAAGCAGTCGTTGCATTTTCGTCATTGGGATTAATATTAGTAAAATTTATGTAAAAAACACAGATACCTAACCTAGTATCACTTATGATATTACCCCTGATAATGTATTATAATGATACACACAGAACACCCACCAAACGGAGCAAAAATCTAAGAAGTTTTGGTTTTGGTCCAAAGGCGACGCAGTCCGACACTAAATATAGGGAAAAGCAAACCTGATACAAAATATTGGTGAATTTTGGTTATAATTAAATTACTCAACGCTACAGTCCGAAGAAAGTAAGTGAAAGTTTTGGCCTAGAACTTGAAGCTCCCTGTCTTTACTATAAGATTATAATTCTGTGATATTCAAGGTCATACGTCTTACAGTTTAAAAAATTACACACCTCCAAATAATTTCTTTTGATTAATAGCTCGATGGTATACTACCTATAGCTGTATAGATTTAATTTTTTATAATGGTTCAAATCTTAGTTTCTCCAAAATTAAAGTGGGGACCCACAGTGGGGCACTCACAAGACAAATTTTACCGAAAAAATATATAAATTGACGAAAACAACACATTCGTTAAAAATTTATTTTTGTTCAAAGTTTTTTGTTTCGTCAATTTTTTTAAAATAATATCTATTATTTATATTTATATACAGGGTGATCAGAAACCGTCATGCCAGATTCTTTATCTAAAAATAAATAAAAAATTCTTATAAAGGTTGGTCCGGAAATGAGCCCTAAGGGAACGTTCAAGTATTACGTAACGCAATTTTGATCATTTTGGACCCCCACCCCCCCTGTAACGCTATTTTCCTATACCATTCCCAGGTAGCAAGGGATGTTATATTACAAGAAATTAACATCACTTTTGGGTGTCTTTTTAAACTAAATCATAACATCACATAATATTGAAAAATAACATGTATCACATTTGCAACGTAACACGTGTGACTTGACAACCATGTTATTTAATAACAAATATTTAGCAACGCTGTGAATATATCGCATGTCACATATTAACGTGGCTTTCACGTGAATGTCATGTTATTTTGCTTCTCACCGACGTTCGAAGCAAAAAAATCGATATAAGATGATGTTGATAGAGTAAATTATTATAAGGAAATTGTATACACATTATACGATTTCCAATGGATAGGGGGCTCTGCCGGGCTTCTCAAGACCACGGACACGGATTAAAGGAATATATTCTCCGCTTAATCTGCAATTTCGTATTTAGAATCTATCTGTTTCAATCTGTGATTGTTTCAATTACTGATTGATTTTAAATCCGATTTTTTTATAGGGTTATCTCGTTTTTAATGGTTTTAATTTAGAAAAAGCTAATATCCTAGAATATTATTTTAATATTAAAGTACCAGTAACAGCATCCATAAGATATTAGATATAACAGGAATGTGGATTTATGATGTCACAAACACGTTATTTTCGGGATGTCATTGTGTGATGTTATTAGGGGCGGACTTAGGACATCCCCACCATGCTTCATTCTTGTTAAATGAGACTACAATCTTAACATCACATGTCACATATTAAAGTGACTTTTACGTGAATGTCATGTTATTTTGCTACCTGGGTTAACATGAGCGTAACACTCCAAAATGACCCTGTGTGAGGCTTAACACATTTTTGCCCCAAACTTTTTATGTGTGTTTTTGGACTTTTTGTAAAAATACATAAAACATGTCATAGTCATAGTGTAGGAGCAACCGTTTTCAATAAAAAATGCAGGTAAGGGAACGTTCAAGTATTACGCAACGCAAATTTTGATCATTTTGGTTACGGTTACGTAATACTTGAAGACGAAGTAACATTTTGTGCCACCAAAAATGTTACTTTTTAAAAGGCTGTTACTCCTTAAATATTAAATTTAAAGCATAAATTTTTGCTTAATTTTAAATGAACTTGGAGCATTAAAATTTAATTGGTGCTTTTTTTGTTCCCCATTCAATATGTCCATATTCCAAGGGCCTTAAATTTCATATTTTTGGATAAAAAGTCCAAAATTATCAAAATTTGCGTTACGTAATACTTGAACGTTCCCATATAGTTATGTTTTATAAAATAAACTATGCAGTATATTCGCACATCCAATATTCGAATCTGTTTTGAAAATATTCACTGTGCGATTTTTAATTTACTATCTTGCTTGATGAAACAGACCACAGTCTCTATTTATCTAGCGGCGTCAGCTGTACCCTAACTAGATTTGGCATTTAATGTCATCATCTAAAAATTTTTCAAGGTATCCTACTCTTTTATATTGGCGGGGTTTTTAAGGTTTTTTAAAATTAAAAATTTACGACAAAAATAATGTTTTTAGTAAAAAAAGTATTGTATGATAAAGAAAAAATTGGGCATTTAAAAATTTAGTTATGAGCAAAAAAATGCTTGGACTGAGCTCAGGTCAAAAACAAAAAAGAATAAAGAACTTTTGTTTGGATTCAATTAAAGATAACACTAGGCAACAAATATCAACTTTTTTTTTTGCCCCGATCGGAAAGTAAATTTTTCTTACTAATTCGAGGGCGTAGAAACCGAATCTGACCTCAGAAAAATTTCAGCACCTAAAATTTTTGAGATATAAGTCCAGGAAATAATGACATTTTTTTTCAAAATCTTAAAAAAAAGAGTAGGATTTTGAAAATTTTAGGGTATATTAAGAAAAATACGAGAAACTCAAACATATATATGCCAAGGACCTACTGTCAGAGTAAGTACGCGAAAAAAAAATAAAAAGCTTAAAATGAAAGTGTAGAGTTTACTTAATTGCTCTTTTGTGGCAAAACTATCAAATCTGTACAAAAATTTTATAGAACTTAATTTGTAGATTATAAAATTCTCTACAAAAATATTTTTACAAATATTTTTTTATTTTGCTTAGTTTGTTCGTAAAAAGTAAATAAATGAAAAAGAAACAAAATTAAAGTACACAGTGTAAACTTTTTTCTCGAGCCCAAAAAATATATTTTTCTTATCAATTTAAAGGCGCAGAATCCAAATTTGACCTTAAAAAAATCCAGCACGTCTTATTTTTTAAATTTTAGTACAGGCAATTATGCCTTTTTAAAATTTATTTATAAAACAAAATATTGTATATTTTTTGTTTGTTTTTTTAATGGTTCTACATCATAAAAATGTTACTTTATTACATAAGAACCATATTACGTAACATTTTCTTAGTTGATTTTTGACCGCCTAGTAACGATTTTTGACATTTTTTTAGCATGAGTACGTGGCGATAAGCTTGTCCCCTCATGCACCTTTCTCCTTACCTTCACCCTTACTTAGTTTTGTCACATTATCCATTTTTTTTTAAATATTTTTTTTTCATAATATCCCTATTTATTCTACCTATGAATTTAAAGTTTCCATGTTTTAAGTTGCATATTTTTTAACTAATATTGAGTCGACGAATTTAAATTTGTCCTCGGAATATTTTTATCTCCCATGATTTTAGAACAAAAGAGGGATAAAATAATGATTTTTTAACATTTTTATCTCATTTTTCTCAGAATTTAAATTTGTCCTCGGAATATTTTTATCTCCCATGATTTTAGAACAAAAGAGGGATAAAATAATGATTTTTTAACATTTTTATCTCATTTTTCTCAGAAAACTTAGGTAATAGAAATATTCTGAGGCCAGATTCGGCCTCAGCGACCCAAAATTAGTTAAAAAACATATGACTCCAATCATGCCAAGAAACCGTGTTGCCTAGTGTAATTAGGTCTATATTAACTAGTAAAAATTTCATTTTGATAATAACGCCACAAATCATCTGAACTGTCTACCGTGAAACACCCAGTATACACGGATATATCTATTTAATATAAGTTCATGATACTTAAAGTGTTTAGGAACTATCAAATTTTTCTGTAGAAATCAATGTTGATGCCATCAACTTGATGGTGTCATGCAAGCCATCTATTACTTTTTAGCCTCCCAAATGAAAGGAGATTAATTTTCTGTGCAACTTTCTTTTGTTTATATCTTAGGATAAGATTAATTCGGATGTTTTATAATATTTGAAGGTCGTACCTTTAGTAATGGTCCATTACCTAGGTCATCAATATATCGATAGATCGGAACCATTGGGTCCCAAATTATAATTTGGGAAAATGTATTTTTATACAGGGTGATCATTTGAAAACGATCCACCCCAAATATCTGGCAAACTAAGCACAAAGTTTCCACATTTTTTAGCCCAGAATCCAAAACAAGCGAGATTCTTTTTAAAGTAGTTTCGTTTTCGAGATATCGGTTTTTAAAGTTTTAAAAGCGGTAATTACTACTTGGCAGATCTGCAAATTTTGATTCGGGTCGAAAAGTTTTACTAGATAATGCGGACATCCCAAAACCTTTTAGGCTAAACTCCATTCAATCAAAGAATATCACTCTGACGTCTCTGGCCTTGAGAGGTCACGGCCAAAAAGGATAAAAATTGTTGGTGTTTTTTTCAAACAAATTTCACAGTTTTATACAAAAAAAAAAACAGATTTTTATGACCTGAATTTAATTTACTAAGATTTGAGCGAGCGGCATACCTGTTAAGTTGGCCTATATAAATTGATCGATAATTTTTCTTTTTTAAGCATTTGATTGGCTACATTGTTAGAAAAAACTTTTTTGGGCTTAAGTTGGAGGATAGTATGTCTTTTGAATATATTAGGAGCGGAAATTATTGCAAATAAAAAAATTGGCTTTTTGGATTATTTTTTAAAGTACATAAAAATTTTTGAAAAAATACTATCTGCAAGACAAAAGGCCAAAACCCCGTCAAGGCCTGTACACTTTTTATACGAATTTGGTATATCAGCATTTAATAACGCGAGAAACGGGGTAAGAAGTGTATGCATTTTGGTACAATTTGCGTTACGTAATACTTGAACATTCCCTGTAAGTCTTATTGGCAGCGAACGGGTTTAAAGGTAAAAATATAAAATATATGCCAAAAGATAGGTTAAGTTGTATAACAGCACATTCCGTAAGCGGAAGACGGTATAATACACACACACACACACACACACACACACACACACACACACACACACATACACACACACACACACACACACACACACACACACACACACACACCGTAACGGTTTTATTTTTAGGTAAATTAACGAAATAATACACAATTTACTATAAAATATTAAATTATTAGAGGAAAATTAATTTATTGGATGTAAATTATTGTTTTTTATTAAAACTTTTGGTAATTATAAAATTTATATAAAAATATGAATGTATAAAACTTTAGTCGTAGAAAAAGTATAGTCTGCAACACGTGTAGAATGGCTTTTTCTTCTCGTGAACCGTCCACCTCGCCGCTGTCGCGGCTTGGGTGATAAACATCCACTCGTTCAGAATATGCATCATTCTACAATTGTTACATATACTATTCTATATAAAAATACGTATTAAGCAACGAACTAATAACTCTTCTTTCTAGAATAGCATACCGTTAAAATAAAGTATCTCCAACATCTCAGTTTGTTTGTAAATAAATAGTAGGTATATTCAGGCCTGAACAATAACAATTACCAGTAACTGGTATTGTTGTCTCTGTTTGACAAAGATGTGCGAGTAAGACAGACGAATGTTTATGTTGCCGAGGTTTTTGTCAGTTTTAACGAATGAAATTCCTATTCTAGAGAGTAGAGTTCGTTGGTATTAAGTCTTAATAAATAAGGTTCAATAGCGCTGCAGAGTCACCCTGTAGCGTAATTGAACTCTGCCAGAGTGTTACTTTATTTATGCTCTGTGACGTCACAGTGGTATTCTTTCGCTGAATGGAGTCTACTAGACTGAGTTTAGTGTTATTGATTTCTATAGAAATACAGTTACATAAGTAAAACTTAGGTATTTTTAGAAAACTGTCGCTTGGAACCCAATAACACTGATCTCATGAAATAAAATTTGACTGGCGCCGCTCTCGCATTCAAAGAAAGTTTAAGTCTGCATTTATACCTACAATTAAAATCCTACAATGTTTAATTAAAATTAACTTTGAATTTTCTTATTTTAATGAATTTTATTTAATTATATTTTTAGTTTAAAGGGTATACTACGTCTTGATTATTATGGCTTTCCCCTATCATAACAAATAAAAGAAAGAGAAAGTATTGCTTTTTTAAAATTACTGCTGCCAACAACAAAATACTCTTTTCTTTTTCATTTTTTTTTTAAATATTTAGAAAAAACAATGTTTTTTGATAAATTTTTGTTATGAAAAAAAAAAACCTTTTAACCCCATCCTGATTTTTACCAAAAATAATTCCAGCCCAGAACTTTATATAAGGAACCTTCTCTAGTTGTAGTGGTCATAAACTGGATTATCTATTTTTTAAGAGTTGAAACACCCGGTATCTTTCTTATCGATTATATGTAATATATACAGTGCGATTATAAAGTGCCGATCAGTTTGAAAAGAAAATACTCCTTGTTTGAAGCCACGCCTCTGTTAGAGTTGTGCGCGAGAAGCCCATGTGATTGCTACGTACAACAGCTCGGTGGCCAGTAAAACGCACACAGCTTTCTTGCATTTAACTCATCGCTAATGCCAGTTTTGCATTAAAAAGTGTTCGGCACTTTATAATCGCTCGGTATATATATACAGTGCGGTCCAAAAGTCACCTCCCCTTTTAACTTTTGAACGAGTTGAGATACTTAAACTATCTTTTAGCATATATTTGATATTTTCAGCTCTTAAAATATAATTTAATATAATTAACATTTTTTTATGATGAAATTAGGCATTTTTTAAAAATTATTTTTTTTTTAGAGGAATTTTGACATTTTTAACCCCATTTTAAACCCAAAAAATATTTTTTTTTTATTTAAAAATATGGAGTTAAATGGAGAATTTTACAAGCTTTAAAATGATGTATTACTCGAAAATTAACCTGCTTGGCTGATGCCTCGCAGGTTAATTTTCTCATGGGCAATATCTTACTTTACCCACTAGTACCATCATTTTCATAGAAAACGCTCACATCACAGAACCCTGAGGTACCCCAACATTTTAAATTTTTAGTTGTGGTATATGTACTTTACTAAGATTGACACTGACATTTTCCGTAATAATTAAGTAAGGTTAAAGTACAGTCTATATTATATAGTGCAAGTCCTATAACTGTCTTTAAGCATATATGCTTATAAGCAAAAAGGTTAACAAATTTTATTATCAATGATATTTATACAGTATGTCTCCAGATAGAGTTACAAAGAGGAATTTATTTTTTATTTTTGATTTGATCTCAAAAAAAGTCACTCTTTATAACTTGCCCTGCTTGATTTTAAACTCACAAAACACTAAGCGCTTTTTGTACAACTCTTACGGTTCATGGGATAATGTTTTTTTCTTCAAAATAGTGTCTTCAAAAATATAAAGAAAAAAAAAACATCATCAAGAGTGACTTATTTTAAGATATCAAAAATAAAAATATCTTCTTTGTAATTCTAACAGTTGGTTTGTGTAATTTGGTGTAATTTTTGCGTGCCAAGCCTCAATGATGGCCTGTCGTAATTCTTCAGCATTATGACCCAGGAAAGTTAGTTTCTTCCTTCGCTCCGACTCCGGTATGGAAAGGGTTTTCCCGCAGATAATTCATTAATTGCATATCTTCTTCTGCACTACTCATTCTACTTCGAACAGAACCCCGCTTTCTGCTAATCTGTCCAGTTTCCTCAAGTTTTTTCTTTGCTCGCATTATAGTGCTGGTTGCAACATTTAATTCAGTGGCTATTTCACGTACACTTATCCCGTCATTTATTCTTGCTGTTATAATACATTTTTGATAATTTGTAAGCTGCGGCATAACTAATGTGAATTATTTTGACAAGTAATGTCATAATAATATTTGACAAATAAATGTCAAAGAGACCTTGATAAAGTTCAATATAATCTGTAACATTTTTAGGTGTAAGCGTTTATTATGAAAACGATGGTACCATAATTAACTTTTATATTATTTCACTCACTTCTTATAGGTATGCAAATTATTTATAATTTTTTAGAAAAAAGCATGATTTTTTTCCGCTTCGTTGGTATTGGCAAAAGTGTGATAATATCTATATAAAAATAATACCTATTAATTTATAAATTACAAAAGAGAAGAAGAAAGTATTCTTTGTGTTTATTTAAATAAACATTAACAGTGACAATATGTAATGATTCGCATTCCTTAGTGTACTATTCGCAGTATATATATATATATACAGGGAGATCAGTAACTGCCATGCCAAAATTTAAAAGGTGATTCTACATCAAAAATATAAAAAAAAGTTTCTATAAAGGTTGGTCCGGAAATGAGCCCTAAGGGAGCTATGGCCCTTCGAAGATGACATATTGAATGGGGAACAAAAAAAAAGCATGAATAAAATTTTAATACTGCAGGCTGATTCTTCATTTAAAACTGAGCAAAACAGTATTCTTCACCAAAACACCTAAATTTAAAAAGTAACGTTTTTCGTGGCACAAAATGTTACTTGCTCTTTTTTTTTTAAACGGTTGCTCCTACAATGTTACACTATATGACATTTTTTATGTATTATAAAAAGTCCAAAATGATAAAAATTTGCGTTACGTAATACTTGAACGTTCCCTAACTTGATTAAGGGGTTACTCAAATATTACGGAAGGCTAAAAATCTTTTAAATGCCGCTAAACTTGATTCTGTGGACCTGTAATATTAAAATACCAAGAGATAATTATAAAATTTGTGATTATACCATAAGGCGTTATTTGATTATTACTTAACGATTAAAGTTTAACAAAGATTTTCTTTAGTGTTTCGCTTAAAATAAGGTTGGTTGGACTCTTGGGCGCTGAAATAAAAATACTACTAAATTTATTTTTTAGAAATGTATCTTTAAGATGATGGCGTCACAACCCACCATTAGTTTAGCTTAGATAACGTTACAAATCTAGGAATTCTGTGTTTTTAAAAAGTAAAAAATAAAAACTTTTCGCAAAAAAAATGAACTGACCTCTGTCTCTAAAAAGTAAAAAATAAAAAATAAGTCGGTGCCAATTTCACAGCAATCAATTTAACAACAAAAATAATTGTTAGTATTTAATTTATTTATGATAAATTTTATTATCTTTCTATCCTTGCCAAAATTATAATCGTGCTACAAAAAATAAAAAAAAAACAAAAATTAAAGTATTTTGGCCCCTTTGACCCCCTTATCCCCTACCCCAATTTTAATCCCCTCCGAGATATTCACCACGTAATTATACCCTCTAAACTTCAAATCGCTACGATTTGTCGTTCTCGAGTTTTCCTGTTCACAGACCGACATCCAGACAGACAGACATTTTTTTAACATGGTCTTAAAAGTCTTAAAAAGTTCGGAAACGTCGAGAAAAGTGAAAAAATAGGAAAAAAAATTGAAAAAAAAATGTGTATTTCTATACTTTTAATTTTAGACTTCTAAAATATAAAAGTAAAAATAAAAAAGTCTAGAAGACTAGACTGCGAAGATTGTAATAAAATGAACAATTTAGAAAATATTCACGATAAAAATCGCTGTATCGTGCGATATTTTCATGGCTTCGCTCTCAAAAACTCTTTAATTGTTCTTTAAACAATAGAACTTACATTAAGAGGTTTATTTTGATCGTTTTCAGGTTAAATGCAAATATTATTAAAATTGTCCGCTGTTTAGCGCAAAAAGTATTTAATCATTTATCAATAAAAATTAAGAGTAGTAAAAATTAAAAAAAAAATAATTTTTATTAATTAAATAAATGTTTTTATAGTGTATAAATTCTACTAAAAAAATTGTGTTTTCCATGCGCTAAAAGTATATTTAAAAGCTATATTTTATTTTTTTTTCTGTTTTTTTTTTTTAACTTTTTTTTTAAACATGGCAGGTCTGAGGTCGATTTAAGTTTAAAAGAATGGTCAAAGCAAACACTCAGTGGATATTGGCCAACGAACTAATAACTCTTCTCTCTAGAATAGGCATTTCATTCGTTAAAACTGACAAAAACGTAGCCAACATATACATTCCTGTCTTACTCGCACAGCTTTGTTCTAACAGAGACAACAATAACAGTTACTGGTTATTGTTCAGGCCTGAATATACCTACTATTTGTTTACAAACAAACCGAGATGTTGGGGATAATTTATATTAACGATATGCGTATTCTAGAGAGGAGAGTTCTTAGTTCGTTGATATTGGTAAAAGGGGGTTCAGGCTATTCATACACATCAACAGCAAAATCGCAGCAGATGGTTTTCAGAAGATACTGTTAAGTTTCTGTTGATGATTTTTGTTTTTTTCGAAACCCTGAAATTCATTTACCATTCGATAGTACCGTCCATTTATATGATTTTTAGCGAAAATTAAAAAAATCGCTTCGTTTTTTATTAAAAAATAAATAAATGCTAAACGAGCTGCGAAGAGTAAAACAAGCCGTGAACATATGCAATCCTACGCATTCTATTATGTACTATTCACAGTAATTTATTTTTCTGACAAAAAAATATATTTTTTTTTAGAACCTAACGCCATATTTATTTAAACATGTTCTCAAAAAGTGCAAACAAAAACAATAAAACTGGTCATATCTCAAAACATCTAATTTGCAGATAGGACAACTTGTCTTAGCAGGGCAGTATTACTGATGATCAGTACTTGGCGAATTTCCAGTACTCGCATAGGCGCCGCGTCGACTCTAGCGTTAACGCGAGGATTAAATATTTACATTTTTATTTATTTTTATCTTGATTTTTTAAAATGATTCCATTTAAACGAGTAAGTGCCTATTCACAGGTTCGAATAAGAACATAAAACATAACAATGCGATGCCGTGTTTGGCTTGATGTGCCGCCATGTATCTTGTAAGCCAATCACGGCATCGCATTCTTATGTTTTGTGTTCTTATGCAAGCTTCTGGATAGGCCTTAAGGTGGGAAAAAAGTTATCGATAAATAAAAATTAAAAACTTTCGTATTCTTAAAAGAAAAAATTTTTCTTTGAAAAACACCGATATATATATACAGTGTGGTCCAAAAGTCACCCCCCCTTTTAACTTTTGAACGAGTTGAGTTATCGACTTCAAATTTAGAACGCTTAAATAAGACAACTTAAACTATCTTTTAGTATATATTTGATATTTTCAGCTCTTAAAATGTGGGCAGGGGGGCATGGGGGGACATTTTTTTTAATGGAAAGAGGGATCGTGTGATACATCATTTTAAAGCTTATAAAATTCTCTATTTAAACTAACATTTTAAATTTTTTTAAAAATGTTTTTTACTGTTTTGATTTTTCAATTTTTTGTGCTAAAACATTCGATTTTTTAAGTTTTTTTTATAATTTTTTATTTATGTCCACTAAAATTAGTTTAAAAGTATAATTAACATTTTTTTATGATGAAATTAGGCATTTTTAAAAAATTATTTGTTTTTTTTTAGAGGAATTTTGACATTAATACCCATTTTCAACCCCATTTTAAACCCATATATTTTTTTTAATTTAAAAATATGGAGTTAAATGGAGCATTTTATAAGCTTTAAAATGATGTATTACACGACCCCCCTTTCCATTTAAAAAAATGTGCCCACATGCACCCCTGCCCACATTTTAAGAGCTGAAAGTATTAAATATATGCTAAAAGATAGTTTAAGTTGTCTTATTTAAAAGTTCCAAATTTGAAGTCGATATCTCAACTGGTTCAAAAGTTAAGAGGGGGGGCTTTTGGACCGCTCTGTATATACATATGTATAGTTAAAATGTATAGTCAATATTGTTGCGTGTAACAAATCAGTGTCAAATGTTTCGATTTAGTGACCTTTATAAAAATTTCCCTCATAATTCGGCAAAATTATTCCGTAGCCTATGTTTCTGTATTTATTTTCAACGTTGATGAGTCATAACTGAGTTTACGCCGATTACTGGTGATGATGTTATTCAACAATGTTATATTTTTTATTTTATTTTCATTAGCGTTAATTACCCATTTTTTAGGATATAAATTTTGATTTTGTATAAGCTCTTTATTTTGAAACTAATACAAATTTTGGGTCAATTTCATACGTGACCCTAATTTTGCTTAAATCTCTAGAGTCAATGCGCAAACAAACAATGCTAATTGTAGCGTTAAAATGATTAAAAAGTTAAAATAATTTTGAACAATGGATAATTGTTCACAAATTAGTAACTAGATCGCGCATACTACAAAACAGATTTTTTCTTTAAATTTGAACAAAGCATGAAAGTGTAAGTGAAAGACAAATTGGAAATGTAGAAACTTTTATTTAGAATAGTACGGTGCTTTTTTGGGGGTATTTTTTGTTTGTTTGGAAACCCTGAAATTACTTTACCATTCGATAGTACCGTCCATTTATATGATTTTCAGCGAAAATTCAAAAAATCTACCGAGCGCTTCGTTTTTTATTAAAAAAAAAAATGCTAAACGAGCTGCGAAGAGTAAAACAAGCCGTGTACATATATATATGTAATGCTACGCATCTCATTATATAATATTCACAGTAAATGGATATATGGGAACGTTCAAGTATTACGTAACGCAAATTTTGACCATTTTGGACCCCCATCCCCCCTGTAATGCTATTTTCCTATACCATTAGCATAGGCGTAACACTCCAAAATGACCCCCACCCCCTCCTAGGAGCGTTACGTAATACTTGAACCTTCCCTATTGCATTTTTACAATTATTAAAAAAAAAAAATAAAAAAACTTTTAAAAAAAATTCAAGAATTTTTTTTTTCCTTTTTCGCAAAAAGAAAATAAACAATCAATATTTTGATGAATTCTTGCGGATTAATTTTTTTGCCTCAAATGAATATAAAAAAACCACTGTGCGCTATATTTTGAGGGTCAAGAATTTTTTTCATTGCCATATTCGTTTTTAGCGCCCAAAAATACGTAGAAAAAATATAGTCTGGTTTGTGGTCCTGTGTTATTAGTGGATAATCTTGAGATTATCCCCAAACTTCATGCCGATAGCATGCGTTTATTCCTGCCCTACTCTAAGGACTTGGTTATCTATATAAAAAAGGTGAGTGACTTTTTGATATCCTTTGGTATTATAGTAGAGCAAGGGATAAAGGTAGTAGCGAGATGCAAAAGATAAGCGGCCTCAGGGAGTCGCCCTGAAATACCCCCGCTTAATTGTTACCGGCTCAGTCAGAATCTGTGCTTGACCAGATGACATGGAAAAGCACGTTTTCCAGGGTGGCAACAGATCTTTTATGCACCTCACTATAAGATCTGGTACAGCAAGGCATTCGAGCAAGTGGATAACTAGCTCGTGAGGTGTTGTATCCAATGCCTTTTGGTAGTCAATTCAGGCCATAGAAACCTTAGGCTTATACTGTATAGCATCCTGCATGATGCACCTGACTAATAGCAGGTTTTCTTTACAGCTAGCAACACCTTTCTTTGACTCTCGTTGCTCATAGATATAATAGATATAATAGACTGGAATATCGGATTCACCACGTGGAGTATACGCATATAAGATCCTTGTAAAAATATAACGCGCATTTAAGCATGTAGTTTTTAGGTCAGATAAAGCTCCGCTCTATCTGGGCCAGGAGCAGCAGAGTTCTTTGAGCCTTGGACTTTTTAAACCTCTTCCGTAGTTATCGATTGATTCATGAGGCTCTTGAACAAACCTTTGACAAAAGGCTTTAAATTTCGTCAGTGCTAATGTGTTTAAATTGACTGGATGCACCTCTTCGTAGACTTCCTAGAAATTTTCCACCCGATCAGCGGTCGGCGGATTTCTACAACACGAGGAGGCTTAGCCGACACTTTTCAGTTGAACCACGATCTGGTGAGTCGTCAACATTTTTCGTTGCCGAGTATAGTTTCACATGAAATCCTTGACTTGCCCATATGCTTCGCAGCCGCTGCAGACGTCATTTTCTGACCTTTCGAATGCGAATAGAGGAAGAGAGCCTTAAACCGTGACGGGACACAGCACTCATGTTTTAATACATGCTAGTCACCAAAATAAGGTTCAGAAAGAGCCTCTATGTACAAAGCATTGTCCGTCAGGAAGTAAACTATATTTCGAAAAAAAAGTAGGCCTCTATCTTACCGACTACACGTTATAGGCGACACGCTCTTCCTTGACCGACATTATTTCATCAATAAAAAGAAAATAGTACATCTATGTAAATAGAATAGGATTAGTAAATGAAATATAAGGTACATAAACTCCTCTGTTTTGTCTAACAATAGATTATTATATTAAATTATTCATAAACTGGTGAATAACCTACTTGGTTAAAGCCCGGTAAATTTTTATTTGATTAACTTCAGTTTTAGCCTTTTTGCATTTAAAATCCTTACTAGTAATAAATAGTTTCCAAGTGTGCAAATTTAATATATTGTTAGTCGCAGCGTGTTCTTTGTAAGAGACAGATGTGGCAGCTTAGGCGGATTTACTCCTGCATCAGCCTGCTATCGTAGATATGCACAGGACTTGATTTATTTTATTTTATGTTGTTTCGTGAAAATATTACTTTAATAGTAAAGTTTTAAGTGAATCGCGAATATTTATGTGTTTTATTGTGTGATGTTAAATTTTAACGTGGAACTGTTGAACATGTAAAGTCAATTTTTTTATAAATTTTAAAGATAATTTTTTTATAAGTTGGAGTCTGCGCAAACATCACTAAAGAGTGAGACGGTTTTGCGTAGGCCGAAAATTATATTAGATTGAACTGGCAAACTATATACAGTGCGGTCCAAAAGTCACCCCCCCCCTTTTAACTTTTGAACAAGTTGAGATATCGAATTCAAATTTAGAACTCTTAAATAAGACAACTTAAACTATCTTTTAGCATATATTTGATATTTTCAGCTCTTAAAATGTGGGCAGGGGGGCGTGGGGGGACATTTTTTTAAATGGAAAGGGGGGTCATGTGATATATCATTTTAAAGTTTATAAAATTCTCTATTTAAACTAATATTTTAAAAATTTTTAAAAATGTTTTTTAAGGTTTTGATTTTTTAAATTTTTGTGCTAAAACATTCAATTTTTGAAGTTTTTTTTTATAAATTTTTATTTATGTCAACTAAAATTAGATTAAAAGTATAATTAACATTTTTTTATGATGAAATTAGGCATTTTTAAAAAATTATTTGTTTCTTTTTAGAGGAATTTTGACACCCATTTTTAACCCCATTTTAAACCAAAAATTTTTTTTTTTAATTTAAAAATATGAAGTTAAATGGAGAATTTTATAAGCTTTAAAATGATGTATTACACGACCCCCCTTTCCATTAAAAAAAATGTGCCCCCATGCCCCCCTGCCCACAATTTAAGAGCTGAAATTATCAAATATATGCTAAAAGATAGTTTAAGTTGTCTTATTTAAGAGTTCTAAATTTGAAGTCGATATCTCAACTCGTTCAAAAGTTAAAAGGGGGGGGGGGTGACTTTTGGACCGCACTGTACACTGTATTTACCCTGTTTTCATTATAAATAAATATATTTGGTTAAGAGTTCTTTAGAAAGTAAAGGTGGTTGCAAGTAACATCAAGGAAAAAAAAATAAAAACTCATACGTTTGTCACATAATAATACCTCACAGTTCGAGTGAAATTAAGCGAAAAAGGATCGAGTGAAACTGCTCATATGTAATATGTGGGTGTCGTCCGATTGCAGACCAAGCCGTTCGTTGTGTTGCTTTGAATTACATGACAAACTCCTATTTGTGCACAGT
This sequence comes from Brachypterus glaber, assembly GCA_958510825.1. Classification (NCBI taxonomy): domain Eukaryota; kingdom Metazoa; phylum Arthropoda; class Insecta; order Coleoptera; family Kateretidae; genus Brachypterus; species Brachypterus glaber. Next base: position 6,723,274 of record OY294044.1, on the reverse strand, counting down.
GTTTGCAAGTATTCGAAATATTTCATATAAATAGTACTTAGAGTAAGTAAGATAAGTCCTTCCTCACATATTTATACTAAACAAAACTTTAGTTCAAAAAGATTGCTTGATCTTGAACGCTGAAGGTAAGCACTTTACAGAAATAGTTATTTATGGTACTAGTGGGTAAAGTAAGATATTGCCCATGAGAGGGCAATATCGGTTTACCCATGAGTGCCATTTATCCAATAAATAGCTTAGGAATTCATATTTTTATTAAAAATTTTAATGACATTTACAAGAAAATAATTTGACAAGTGACAGTTGAGTGGGTAAAATAAATAATTATCCACTCAATAAAGTAAAAGCCACGCGGGGGTTATTATTGAGTTTATGTTTTTAAAATAAAGCTGGTAATTGTCTTATTATCTGTATGTATTGGATAAAATAATTATTTTAATGATAATAATTAAAGTTTCAGCTTATCCTGTTCTCAAAATAAAGCCTTTTTATCAAATGTAAAAGTTCTTCTGAAGAGTCCTCATTACCAATAGTGTTTCATACATAAAATTGCATACTTATTGTATTACTTTTTGCACAGATTTAAAAAATTTATTTTCATTACATTTCGAAATAAAAAAAAACATTAAAAACTGTGTTTTTTAGGTAGTATTTTCATTGGAGCTTAATTTTCTTAATAGATTTTTATTTAGATTTTTTTAAATAGTATTAAAAAGCAAAGACTGAGGTTTGTTTTAAGCGTTTATAGATGGCTTTAAGCCTTTTAATAAAAATACTACACTCACTTCAATTTAATCTTAAGAATACAGTTTTTAATGTGTTTATCGAAAGGTAATAAAAATTGTTGTCAAGAGATTTATTATCTGTGCAAAAAAGAACTACAAGAAATATCTAATTTGATTTATAAAATACTATTGCTAATGATGGAGGACTCTCCTGAAAAACTTTTACCCTTATCTTGAGAAAAGGACCCGCTGCGATAACGATATTTCTATCTAATATTAGTTAAAGGAATTTGACACAAACGTCATTATTTAATTTTTGAATTTAATAATCCAAATATACTCTTTAATAGGCATTATGCATCATACATTAGCACATAATAAAAGGCTTTTATCTTTTAAAATCGTTTCCAAGGCAGGAACCTCTTCAACATTGTCCTGTTTTTATAGCAGATACAAAAACATGAACTTCTGGCAGATGCACTAAGTACCTAACTAAGACTTTTTGGTAGTATTTGACTAATACGAGGAGTAATTTAAAAAAAGGCCAAAATTTCAGATCTGGTGTTTGTAGGATTTTAGTGCTAAACATCAATTTTAACAGTGTTTATATATTTTGCTTTCCCATGTTTACTTTCTCATAAAGAAAAAGGAAAAAATAATATAAAATTACATCTACATCCCAAATTTTAAATCTCTAGCTCAAAGCTTTCTTAAGTCTTAAGACAGACCGACAAACATATTTTTTTGATTATTTTGATTTTTCTCGACCTTTCAGGAAAAGATAAAATGATTTAGGCAAACTAAATGTTTAATTTGTTTTCTATGACAATACTTTCTTTATGAGAATGTAAACATGGGAAAGCAAAATACATAAACAATGTTAAAATTGATGTTTAGCACTCAAAGCCTACAAACACCAGATTTGGAATTTTTGCCTTCTTTAAAATTACCCCTCGTATTAGTCAAATACTACCGTACTTACTATAGTCCTAGTTAGGTACTTAGTGCATCTGCCAGGAGTTCATATTTTTGTATCTGCTATAAAAATAGGACAATGTGGCCGAAGTAACTGTGCAGTATCAAAGTAGGTCTAAAAATAAAAAATGGCAACTTTAACAATAAAACATGGAAAAATGCATTTTTAAAACGATATACATATAAATATACATTAACGTTTCTGAGTTTTAGCCAAAGTCCTTCGGTAGCGACGTTGATTCGCAAAGGTCTTGCAGATTTGCACAGACAAAATAGATTCATTCGTCTAGATACTAATGAATTATTGGAACTATAACTATCTTAAATACCTGCAGATATTCCCATAAGTGTAAGTTTCTTGATACAGTAATTTCTGGATAAATAAACAGACTCGCGCACGATTAATCAACAAACTTGGCTTTTAGATTGCGTAATAGGGTGGAGTGAAACTGCTCCAAAAATTTTTTTTTAGGAAATTTAATTAGTAATAGCGTAAAAAAGTTGCATTTTGACTACCTTATTATGAATATCAAAGAAATTTTAAAATCGGTGGAGGTCTTGAGGGTCCACCGAGGCCCTAAAAAAAAATATTTTTGGAAAAATATTTTAATTATATATCTTAGCTAAATATTTAATAAATCTATATTTTTAAGACTTAAACTCAAAAATAATATTTAGAAGATAAATAAAAAGTATTAAAATTAATTTAATAAGATCATTTTTTTATGAGACCCAATTTGTGCCCCTCCCCAGAAGCCTGTATATTTAAAAATCTAAAACACACAAATAATCTTTTAAAAGTACTTATTATAATTAAAAAATATGAAAACAAATTTATTAAAACTAAATTTTTATGGGTCCCAATATGTGCCCCCTTGGTTATATGCCTTAAAAGACATATACATATATTAAAAATTAAAAAATTGTTAAAATAAAAATAGATTTTATTAAGGGTGGGTTGGTAAAAATTCTAACAAAAAATAAACTCTAAAAAATTAAACAAATTGTTAATATAAACTAAAATTAATACAAAAATTCTTAAAAAATAAATTAATTTTTTAACTTTTATATTGCCTTTTCGTCTCAAATACTGGCATGTTTTTTGTGACGATAGTTTTGACCTTATATATCCATCGCGGCTATGTTCCCCGCATACAGCTATAGAAGATTCTGTGACTAATTTTATTGTGCGTTCTACAGCTTGACTATGACAGGGAAACTTTGGAATCTCTATTATTTCATCATTTTGGATTAAAATTAATATTTCTGTATCTGTTACAGATGATAATAATGATGGTTCTGTAAGAGTACATGTTTGCCAATCAATCATTTTAAATTATGTATGTTATAGCGGACCCGAAACGCAACTTTTCCGTACTATTACTAATTTGATTTCGACAAAAAAAAATTCACTCCACCCTATTGCGTAAGTACACAATGAAACCCTTAAGGTTAAGTTTATTATTATTGTCAATCGAATATGTACATGTATAAAATTAGAAATTACGGAAGTTTAATACAGTATTGATATTTTCATGACTTTCTCAACTCATTATCAAATTTTAAATACAGATAATTTCCTTATTTTAGTTTAAACATTGAACGGAAATAATATTAATTAGGTTTAAAAGAGGTAAATCTGTGAGAAAATATTAATTTTAATGGCGATTTCTCCCGTTAGATTAGACAGGGACAAAAGTTCTACCCAAAAAGGATAGAAGACATACATACACTCCCACTTCCACCCAACCAAACAAATTCTGTATTTGTTCTTTGTTGAACAAATACAATATTTACTTGGCCGGGCGAAAAGTGTAACTTTATTATTTTTATTAAAGAAATTACTGGCGCCATCTAAATTTTAGTAGAATTATCTTATTCTACAGATTCACATTAGCTATGTTCGTTCGTGCCGCTCAGTGCTACACTTTCCGGCCAATCAAATAAATACTGTATTTGTTGTATGAAAAACAAATACAGTATTTATTTGGTTGGCTGGAAAGTGTAGCACAAATGAGATAGGGTAGACGTCTTTTGTTTCATAATTCTAGTTGTAGAGAGCTCCATTAAGTATCAATTTCTTTAAAGGTAGTCAAAATCGGAGCACCTACTTTTATAAAAAAAGTCAAAAATTACATATTCACTAAACTATAAAAATTTTGTCTCAAAACGTTTTAAGAGAGAGATTTTTGACATTTATATGTGTGACAATTCAACAAATATTTTTTTATGGAATCACTCTACAAAATTAAGAATAGTAGTCTTGTGTCTAGGTGTCCCCCTTAGGTAAGTACTTTCCATTACTGTCGGCTTTTTGATTAAGTAATTTCAACTTACCCAGTTGGTAGTGAGAATTAGTTGCACTCCTAGTAGAGGTAGAGGAAATGCGCCTAATTTCGGATGGTTTCCAAATTTCGGATAGTAGTGTATTTAAGATACTGTCTGCAAAGGTAAACAGAAACCTACTTTTATGTGAAGCCAAAAGTCAAACTAAATCCGTCCTGTAATATGATAACGGTAGCGCTTCTCCCCTTTAAATGGCAGCACAAATCGTTTATATTGCAAATGGCAGTTTTGTGCTCAGTTGCATTATTATGCTTGTTTATTTTATAAATAATCGTTATAAAAGTTCGTGATTCTGTCTTGGGTAAGTTATGATGTTAGTTTAGTTGATCCACTATTCATAATTAAGCAATTTGAAAACGTAAACATTCTACAAATTTATAATCTAAAAAGCAGAAAGTTGCCTAATTTCGGATAGACCATTTTTGTGCATTTGATTCCCAATTTCGGATATCCGCAAGGTAATTATTATTCAGGATAACCAACCATTAATTATTATTTTTATAATGATACAACAAACTAAGATAAACAATTTTGAAAAAACGAAAATTACCTAAGATATCTAAGATCTACTCTTGAAAAAATTTTTTCGGATATGTCCGAAATTAGGAGCCCTTTTTCAAATGCACAAAAATGCGCTGATTTTTTTTAACCGTGTTTTTTGGAAAAAATAAACTGTAATAAAATTGGTTTTATAATAAATCGTGGTTCGCTATAATAAGTTGTATCTGGTTATATAAAAAAAATATCAAAAAGTAATACCGAGTATTAAATATTGAATACATTGTAAATGGTATCCGAAATTAGGCGACTTTCCTCTAAGTGAATTTTTCTGTGTGAGGTCGTATTTTGTGGACCGAAGCGGAGCTGAGGTCCATAAACACGACGGAAGACAGAAAGAAACTTACCTGCGAGTAGCGCTTTACGTTTTTCTCACAACCAAGGAGTTAAAATTCTATTTTATTTATAATATTTTTGACATTGATTGATTGATTGATCCATTTTACGTCTGAAACGAATTGGTTTCAGACGTAAAATGGATCAAGTCCATAAGGACTTTTTTATCCCTTAATCCATTTTACCCCTTAACCCCACCCCGAATTTTTACTAAAAACAATTCCAGCTTAGCACTTTGAAGAATCAAACTAAGGTCCACATTTGAAGTCTTTAGCTCAAAGCATTCTTGAGTTATCGTGGTCACAAATTTCCCAGAGAGACCGACAGACATTTTTTTATGGAAATCTTTTTTTAATATAAAACGTTGAGAAACTTTTTTAATTCTAGAGATAAAATAATAAAATTTACAGGGTATATGTTATAATAAGACCATATTTTGATTTATATCACCTAAGGTATTTTAACTGGAAACGACCCCTACTTTTGATTTTTAAGTTGAACACCCAGTATATTTTTACATATTTGAATTCTGCGTTAAATTCTGTGTATTCTGTGTATCAAGTTTTTGTCAAATTTCAAAAGCTTTTGTCATTTTTTAAACAAAATTTTGTTTTAGATTTTTTTATCTGAAAAGTCATTAAATCTATTAATTTTGGATAAAATATTCGTAGAAAAATACGACTTATAATTAATAAAAAAAATATGTTTACTTTTAAATTTACACGAAAACTAAACTTAAAAAAAACATATTTTTTGCTTTTACTCGAATTTTTGCTTAATTGCGTTTATGGCTCGTCGATATTATAAAAAAGATTATTTTTTCTCTTTATTATATTATTTATTATACAGGGTGTTCCAGAACTCGCGTACCGAAATTTAAGAGGTGATTCTACATCCAAAAATATGAAAAAAAGTTTCTATAAAGGTTGGTCCGGAAATGAGCCCTAAGGGATCTAGGGCCCTTTAAAATTGTAATAAAAATAAGGTTTTTAATTAATAACTCGGGTACCGTTTAAGCTAGAGCGGCGAGCTTTTGCATGTATACTAGTATTAATAAGGGCAATAAGTTTATGTAAATTTATTTTTTTAATTTATCCAGAGGCGTGCCCAGACGGACAAAATATATGAGGCTTAAAACATTTTTGCCCCAAACTTTTCTATGTGTATGTTTTTTGGATTTGTTGTAAAAAATATAGATTTCTAGAGTAAAAATACATATAAAATATCATATAGTGTAACACTGTAGGAGCAACCGTTATCAAAAAAAAATGCAATTAAGAGGAAGTAACATTTTGTGCCACCAAAAACGTTACTTTTTAAAAGGCTATTACTCCTTTAATATTAAATTTAGGTGTTTTGGTGTATAATACTTTTTTGCTCAGTTTTAAATGAAGAATCACCCTGCAGCATTAAAATTTTATTGGTGCTTTTTTTTGTTCCCCATTCAATACGTCATCTTCAAAGGAGGGCCGTAGCTCCATTAGGGCTCATTTCCGGACCAACCTTTATAGAAACTTTTTTTCATATTTTTGGATGTAGAATCACCTCTTAAAATTCGGTACGCGAGTTCTGGAACACCCTGTATATTATAATATTTCTTGTTCTTTTTATATAAAATAATGAAAAAATCTTGCTATTAAGAACACTTTAATAAAAAACTAAATATATATAAACAGTTCCAACGTTTCGAAGGTAATTTGTCCCTTCTTCTTCAGGGTAAAAACTAAAAATAAAAATAAAAAATTATATAAATTTAAAATCTAATTGTCAAAAAACTGATCAGATTTTTTTTAATATAACTTTAAAAAGTAAGGTTATGTCGTTTATTTATTTACATTTTACCCACTAATTTAAATTTCCCGGCTGATTTCTGACGTAACTTCCGATCAAAATGGACTCGTAAATTTGTATATAACCTTGAGATGACAGCTCATCTATGTTCTTTGTCTATGCATAGACGCAATAAAGCAAAAATATCAGTTAAAGAAAAACATTTGTGTTTCAAAACATTTTTTTAATAAATTGTTTTTTTGGACCAATATTTGATCCAAAATAAATAAATTTAGTGAATTTCTAGATAAAATAATTTAAAACAAAAACTTGAAAAAATAACAAGAGCTGTCAAAATTTGACAAATACTTGGAATAATAAACAGAATTTAATGGAGAATCCAAATATGTGAACATATACAAGGTATTCCATTTAAAAAACAAACGTAGGGGTCGTTTCCGGTTAATCGTTAGGTAATATAATTCAAAATATGGTCTAATAGACACCCTGTAAATATAATTTCTTTTTATCTCTAGGAATAAAAAAGTTGTAGGGGCGAGCCACCTTTGAAAAACACCCGGTATAGGGGTTTTTGAGGTAGCTAAAACGGAATCTGATAATAATAAAGTTCTAACTCCACCCCCAGAGGCCGCGGGATAAATAATTTTAAACATTTAAAATATTTTTGATAGAACTTCAATTTATCTAGCGATACGCACAAACAGACAGACATTAAGTATTTAGTTAAATGTAGTATTTAAACTAGAATTAGATACCTACTTTAAGAAACCAAATTTTGCTAAAATAGAAAATAGATAATTATGTATTATTACATAAAATTTGACAACATATTTATATGAGAAAGTTTTTTTTTCTTTAGGTATTTTAGACATCTCTTCACAGCTCTATATCTAGAATAGTATTATACAACGTCCTTCTGTCCGTCTGTCTACTAAAATAAGAAAAGGCAAAAGGCGAAAATTATATAATAATAAGATAATTTTATCTTAGTCTTACTAGCAATGTCGGACCGGAAGCCCAAGGCTAGTGAGATTTCTAGCCTAGGGGGGACCCTAACTATTAAAAAAAAATATTTTTTTTCCTTACCAAAATAAAAATTTTCAATCAAAATATGGCGCCTACCTTGGCGCCCCTACCAAACCAAAAAAAAACGCCCTCAGAAAAAAAACCTTTTTCCTGAGCATTTCTGCAGAAAACACCCTGGAAAAAAAAGCTTTGTCCCTGAGCGTTTCTACAAAACTTGGCGCCCCTACCAAAACAAAAAAAGAACAACCTTGGAAAAAAAAGCTTTCTTTGTCCCTGATTGTTTCTCCGGACCTAGTTGGCGCCCCCTACCAAAAAACAAGACCAGCTTTGTCCCTGGCAGTTTCTACAAAACTTGGCGCCCCTACCAACCCTCCCAAAATTTTGATGACAAAAAATAAAGTGTTCACCCCAAAAATAAACTTTGTACCTGACTAAACAAACATCACCCGGGAAGGGGGGTCCAAAGCAAGGGAGGCCCACAAAAGTGAGGGGGCCCAATGAGAGCTTACTAGTAGATGAACGACAGTCCTACAGTCATGAGTATATTATAGAATACTAAGCATTATATATATTCACGCTATATTAACATATTATTTTGCATTCGCAATTTTTTAATATTATATGTAAACTTTTTTATAGTGAAAGTGTTAAAATTCTTATCAATTACTCAAGCCTATCCAAAGCATGGCTATCAACTACATAGTTCATATGTAACAAACCTTGTAACAGTTTATAAGGGCATTAGGATATTTTTATTTTTTTATCTGCCCAGAAACTTATTAAATAGATACCAAAAAATAATTTGGGTTGTAATTTGGTTTTCCAAATTTTAAGTTAATACCTTTAGTGTTCAAAAGTTAAAGAGGACTTTTTGACACGCACGGTATAAGCAGTTATTTTCAACGAACTAACAACTCTTCTCTCTAGAGTACGCATACCGTTAATATAAAGTATCGCCAACATCTCGGTTTGTTTGTAAACAAATAGTAGGTATATTTAGGCCTGAACAATAACAATTACCAGTAACTGTTATTGTTGTCTCTGTTAGAACAAAGCTGTGCGAGCAAGACAGACAAATGTATATGTTGGCTACCTTTTTTTCAGTTTTTACAAATGAAATGCCTATTCTAGAGAGAAGGGTTATTAGTTCATTGGTTATTTTACTCGGAATAAGTTTTGTATGTTACTAAACTAATATCATAAAATTAATACATTTTTGCAATAATTATTAAATATAGTATTTAATATTGTTACCCGTATTGGTAATATTGGTAATATATTTAATGACTTGACATTGTCACAAATTTATATTAATATAATTTACCTATATTTCTCCATAGGAATTGAAGAAACAATGAACAATCAAATTTTGAAACAATATGAGTTTTAACCAATAATTTTATATTTTCAAGGCGAATACCTATTATAAAAATTAGGGTCACTTGACCAAAGTGTTTGGTTACCTTACAAGAAGAAAATGATCAAAATTCGGGTTACGTAATACTTGAACGTTCCCTAAGAGCATGATTTTATTATTTTAACATTTGTTATATTTGTGTTTGTTAAGGTTTGGTACCGTATAGTCGAAGAGCTGCTGACCATTTTTATTAAATTATTTGCTCCCGAATATATTTTATATATGGGTATTTCTGTACGAATCCATACCACCTTGGTGATTGAATGTCACGGATTTTCGTTAAACTTTTTTTATATAATCACCACTCTAATACTAAAAGCCTTATGCAAAAAAAAGAATTTAAAAAAAAATTTTCGCTGAGATATGATTTTTTTAAAATTTTGTAATTTTTCAATTTTTGACGATAAAGAAAACAGCTTTATTTTCAATTTATTACTATAAGTCTGACAATTTTAATCCAAATTTGATGAAATTTGGTGCACCCATGTAAACTTAGATGACAATCTTGAATTTTTTATAATTTTTTTTAATAGTGGGTTTCTGCTCTTCTTCTTCTTCTTCAAAAATATTTTTTTACGTTTTTTTATAACTATGTTCAACCCGATTTTTCGTAAAGTGCCCCCCCTACGATTTTTCTCAAATTTTGGTCAAATGTACTTCTAAGTGTCCTTTTTTCAATGACGTAAAATTTATTCTGGGCAAATTAGGTTTACTATATATTTTAGCCATTTTAAATTTTTACGACAATGAGGAATTGTGCTGGAAATAGCTGTTTTACAAAAAAAGGCACATATTATTTTTTATATGTTTTTAATAGTTTAGGTCAAATGCTTCATTTTAAGACAAAAACAAAATAATTAATTGTTGGTTTTTTTCAAAAAAGGCGTAAGTCCACAATTTTATTACTTTTTTATTTCTATATATTTTGTAGGCGTTTTTTCTGGTATAAACGTTAGCTTACCTTAAATACTAAGTCTTTAACATCAAAAACTATTTTTATTATACACAATATGTTTTTTGGTTTTGTTTTTGATCTTAAAAATGCCTGAAAGTTGGTAAACTGTCAGAGTAAGACACTTTTTTTTGTTATAAATCTTTTTTTAATTCCCAGCTCAGAGAAAAGTTTTCTATGCCGGGGATAAACCCTTAAAAAATTGCTCGGTCGCATGCAGAGATTGAGATATATTTTCGCTTCTAAACATATTTTAATAGAAAAAGGTAAAAGTAATAGGTAAAATTAGTTTTAATTTGGTTGTGTCAGTTATCTGACAATTTTCCATAAGGGGCCAACAAAATTTTGTTTTTGTTTTTTCAAGCACAACCGCTATACAATTTTCCAAAAGGGAACGCCGAAGTAAAACAAAAGACAAACTGTTAACGTAAGCTAACGTTTATACCAGAAAAAAACGCCTACAAAATATATAGAAATAAAAAAGTAATAAAATTGTGGACTTACGCCTTTTTTGAAAAAAAACAACAATTAATTATTTTGTTTTTGTCTTAAAATGAAGCATTTGACCTAAACTATTAAAAACATATAAAAAATAATATGTGCCTTTTTTTGTAAAACAGCTATTTCCAGCACAATTCCTCATTGTCGTAAAAATATAAAATGGCTAAAATATATAGTAAACCTAATTTGCCCAGAATAAATTTTATGTCATTGAAAAAAGGACACTTAGAAGTACATTTGGCCAAAATTTGAGAAAAATCGTAGGGGGGGGGGGCACTTTACGAAAAATCGGGTTAAACATAGTTATAAAAAAACGTAAAAAAATATTTTTGAAGAAGAAGAAGAAGAGCAGAAACCCACTATTAAAAAAAATATAAAAAATTCAAGATTGTCATCTAAGTTTACATAGGTGCACCAAATTTCATCAAATTTGGATTAAAATTGTCAGACTTATAGTAATAAATTGAAAATAAAGCTGTTTTCTTTATCGTCAAAAATTGAAATATTACAAAATTTTAAAAAAATCATATCTCAGCCAAAAATTTTTTTTAAATTCTTTTTTTTGCATAAGGCTTTTAGTATTAGAGTGGTGATAATATAAAAAAAGTTTAACGAAAATCCGTGACATTCAATCACCAAGGTGGTATGGATTCGTACAGAAATACCCATATGTCTTAGCTATATTTTATATGTCTTAAAGTACATTTAAATTAAGCTATTTTCAAATTGCTAGACGTGCTAGACTTGACGGTTCCTTTGGGTGCTAGAAGCTCCAAAAGCTATGGTAATGAGCTACCAAAAAAATCTATTTTTAAAATAAGAATTTATGAAATGACATTTTGATTAAATGAAAATTATTATGGAGATTTAGTGTTGACATATGTCAGATAAAGTTTTTAAAGTTTTATTTAACTCTTAGCCTTCTGAATAATTATGTAAAACTGTGAAAATAGACTAATCTAAATGTAATAAATGTAATTTTTTTGACTCGGTAAGTTAAAAATATTTTTTTTGAGGTCCCCGTTTTACCACCTTTTCGAGAGTTTTATCATCCAAAGGAACCCGATCCAGGACCTGGCGATTTGCAGGTAGATTACAGCTGGGAGCAAATAATAAAATAAAAATGGGCATCAGCTCTTAGACTAGTGGTACCGGGTTATCCGAGTAATCCGGGTTATCCGAGTAATCCGGGTTATCCGAGTAATCCGGTTTATCCGAGTTATCTGATATTCCTCAAAATATTTGATTGATATCAGAACCAAATAATGCAGCTCTAAAGTGAAATTACTTTAAAATTATTCTATTTACTTAATTATCCGGCTTATCCGGCATTATCCGAGCGTCAAATTAAAACGGGACCAAACATTAAGGAAAAAAAAACAAGTCATAGAATTGATAAACTCCTCCTTCTTTGAAAGTCGCTTAAAAAGAAGAAATAATTCTGTCAAAATCAGTGTCACCACTGAAGAAAATCCTTTTTCTACGACTGCTTTGGACTGCAAATACACACATTTTTCAAACACAGAATGAATCCATTCTAGCTCTAAATACGGTATGAATATTCCGTATCAAGTGTTAGAATGAGCACATGTAGTGCCATCTCTTGTTTATAAAAGTAAAGAAAACTGTAGCAAAATTAGCAAAATATATATATTTTAACATGAAACATTGAATAATTTAATGTAATTTAAAGTTTTGCGTTAAAATTACATAAAGTTTATTAGTTTTTCTTAATATTTTACCAGTTTTTTATCAATATAGTTCATAAATTAAAACTGCTCCATCTATTGTTAAATATTTAAACCTGATATCTGTCACAAAAATCTGACGTAACCTTCAATTTTTGCATTATAAATATGTGCTAAAATTAAATAAAAATCTTTTTTAAGTACTGATTTGATAAAATTATTAAATAACATTAATTGCTTTATTTAAAAATATGTGTTTTGTTGCATTTACAATGTCGAGTGACAAAAAACATTGTTTTTAACCTTGTCCGCAGTTTAAAGCCATACAGTGTTTCATATGTGCACTCGAAGAATAAGTATAGTCTACACGAGTCTACAACACGTATGGAATAGTCATTCCGCGCTCGCGGGACTGTCATACTCGCCTCCCGGCTCGTATGACAAACTTTCCTCTCGCGCGGAATATTGTCTATTCCATACTAGTTATAGAATATACTATTCTTGGTCTATCGTCCATTGTAATAAGAAGTAGGTACCTATTCTTACTCGGTCGAGATGTCTTGTTTTTTATAGATCTTTAAATTGCGTTTCCAAATTATGCCTGAATATAATAAAAAATATTTCGTGATAAACATGCATTTTAATTATTTATTATTACTGTTGCTTTCTAATCTTACTGGATAATGAAGAATAATAAGCCAAAGCCAAATCGATAAATGTTTAGAGGTAGCTCAAAGCACTCAAACTTAAAAAAAAATCGGTACCTGTTTTTCGGATAAAAACTGATACCGATAAAAATTGAGGAAATTTTGGAGGATTTCTTTGGTAATATTTAGAAACAATACTAAATGTAAGAACTAAAACAATTATATCCCCCCCCCCACCCCTTAAGTTAGAACATGAAAAAATCGCCAATTATTTGAAGATTTCGCGAAAATTTAATTTTTGCAAGTTTTTAAAATAAAAAATAGTTTTAAATAAAAAATCTGCAAAATTATATATTAGTATATAAGCATATATACATTTTAACCTACATGACTATACAGAAAACATATTTTTTTTCCTCAAGTTGAGTAAAAAAAATTAATTTCGATTAGAAACGGGGTGGGTTTTCTGTTTTTTGCCTAAAACTTTTTTCGGTGTACTTTTTTTTTGATTTTTCGGTTGGAATACTTTTTTATGTAAAATTACACAAAAAAGTTTTTGTGGTTTAACATCTCAGGTTTAACCGTTTTAAAGATAAATGCATTTAAAAGTAAATTTTTACGCATGAAGAACCAAAAATAAAAAAAATAAAAAATATAAAGCAAAAAACAAATATTTTAGTAATGGGTGGTTATTTAACATTAAAAACATAGAAAAAGTTTATATGCACCTTGGTCAAAAAATCATTCCTAAGGAAGTTATGTCCTTTTAAATATGCCCATTTTCAATAAATTTTCGGAAAATCTTCAAATAATTGGCGATTTTTTTATGTTCTAACTAAAGGGGAGGGGGGATATAATTTTTTTAGTTTCTCACAATTAGTATTGTTTCTAAATATTATCAAAGAAATCCTCCAAAATTTCCTTAATTTTATATACAATCACTTTTTATCCGAAAAACAGGTACCGATATTTTTCAAAGTTAGAGTGCTTTGAGCTACCTCTAAACATTAATCGATTTGGCTCATTTTTGAGTGGCCACAGTTTTTTACTAAGGAGCAACTTTTGAGCCAGAGAGCGTTTTCGATTTCGCAAATCGGAATTTTTTGACACACCCTATTATTCGAAAAAACGTTTTTTTATCTTTCTAAAAAAGTGTATCTTTTACGATTTGCTTTCAAATGGAAATTGATTTCTTATGTCATCAGGTATGTTTTAGTCCAAAAAATGTAGGGGTCCACGAAATTTTTATTTAAAATCGCCCAGGTGAACCGTGATTACTTGGCTATGCCTTTTTAACTTATAGTCAAAATTATGTAGGTTACTTAAGTTTTATTAAAATTGATGCATTGCGATACATCGATTTAAATGTTATGGATGAGCGTACCTACAACCATCTGTTTGTGTGCCGACCCCGGTGGCGCAATGGTTAGCGCGTTTGATTACGGATCCCGGGGTTGTGGGTTCGAGCACCACATAGAGCATGGATGTATAGTTGTGTAAATAGTCGGTAGATGGAACTACGATGACTAACTGTAATGTGGGTTACAGGTGAAACTGTAAACACATTTCAGGGTGGATGCGAGTTCTGTTGAGGACCGTGCTTCGGAGGGCACGTAAAGATGGCGGTCCCGTCAATTAGGCCATAGCAGCGAAAAACGACGTTAAACAGTATAAAACAAACAACAAACATCTGTTTGTGTCTATAAGAACTTTTGTGCAGGAGGTCCTTTATCAAAAATTAAAAAATAACCGAATCAAATTGTTGCACTTGCCCCAAAATTTATATCTAATAAAAAATACATATCGAATAATAACTTCCCAAAAGAGGCGGATCTTAATTATTGAGAACCTTCCCTTTTCAGTTAATAAAGTAATAAAAGTCACTTGGGAACATAATAATCTGATAAACATTTTATCACACATTAATTTATACACAGATTGGTTTAATAGATAACAATGCAATAAACACTTTTAAAAACAATAACTGAATAACATAATATACCCAAGTATAACTATTGGTAACGATGAGAATATTATATTGTTTTACTAAGAGGACGACGCGAAGCGGAGTCAGGAAACTACAAACGAGTAAAGAAAGCACTTTTCCCCCGAGTGAAACATACTATCTTTTCTTCAAGCATCCTATGTATTTTTTTAAATATTAATTTTTGAATTTAATCTATTCAGTAATAAAGAATGTTTTTTTTATTAAAATAAGCCAATAAAACCATTTCGAAATAAACTTAAACCTTCCTTACCTCATTTTAAATTTTTTTCTTAGGCTAAATCGTACACTTTTAGCGATTTCGATGTAGCATTTGCAATTTCGGAGAGATTTGTAAGTGTATAAACCATATATTCTTCTTTAATCATTTTTAATTAATTTCACACAAGGTTGTTGCACAGAATCTCGAGTCAACCACCTGTTTACATAATAAACAAACAAGTTTGAAGTATGGCTGTCATCAAAGTCAAAGAGTGCTGTCCCCAGTGGTGGTTTTGCTAACTATTTGTTTTTTACGGCGTACAACAATGAACTCATTTTTTACTGTAAAAAAATAGATCACTTCTAACTAGTGTGTTTAGTTATAAAATATGAACATTTTAGTACGCTTGAAGAAAAAAAAATATTTTGTATAGATAATAAAACAGAAAAATATAATGAAACATTAATGTCTTAAAATTATTATGAATTAAAGTTCATAATAATTACTATTTGGATCGAGAAAATATTATTAAGTAATTACAAAAAAAAAGGAAAATATAAAAATCGTGTTTTTCGGTTCGAAAATAAAATGTTCTCTGTGGCACTTTTCTATCCACGGTGTATGTAAAATAGAGTTATTGAAATTTCGGTCATTGAAATATCGGTTTTCAACCTTTTAGTATTTAACTTTTCGTCCTTGAACCGTGAAATTTCACCTTCAAATGGATTTTTTCCGAAAACGGTTAATCCTACAGTATTACAACAAGAGTACCTTTTTTTATGTATTTTGACCTGAGGAATCATATTCCAAAAATAAAATTACAAAAAAGTTACACAGAAAAAAGTTTGGGACAAAAAACTGGTAAGGCTCCCTCGTTTCGCACACCCCTGGTTAAAGTAAGTACATGAAAATAACATACAAAGATGGGCCTTATTAAGATTAGTTCACATGCAAAACCTCGTTACTATATCTCAAGGGGTTCCTGAGTTATTAAATAAAAACTGATTTTTTAGCCACTTTCAAAGGGGTGTAGCTCTCTTACAACGCATTTTTAGACATATGTTTATAGGAACTTTTTGTCATATTTTGTGATGTAGAATTACACCTTATTTCAAATACACCGTGTATACTCTGCTGTTTTTTAAGGTTCTAATTTTTCAATTTTGTTGCTAAAAAATGCTATTTATAAAGATTTTTTTTATAAAATTTTATTTGTATCATTAAAAATTAGTTTAAAAGTTTAATTAACGTATTTTCATCATGAAATAAACCATTTTTCAAAAATTATTTGATTTTTTTAAAGAAGTTTTGAAGAAAATTCACATTTTTAACCCTATTTTAAACCCCCAAATATTTCTCCGAAAAAATAAAAAAAGCCCTTTAAACATATAAAATATACACCTCAGAATTATTTGGGATATGTTATTTAGGTGTTCAAAATTTCAAGTTGATATCTTTAGCCGTTCAAAAGTTAAAGGGAGGACTTGCATTTGTACATGCACTATATATCTTCATAGCTTGCGTTTTTATCGTAATGCAGTATTTGAATGTCTAATCGAAGATGTTAATGCAAATTAAGATTATGCATTTGGTATCTCTGTCAAGGCATTGCACGTGGTGTTTGTTATTTGGGAAGACATTCAAGTGAAAGTGGTAAGTGTGTGAAAGTTAAAACTCTCTACGATGGCTTCGCCATGGAGTCAGTCGGCTCTTGCAGCTCGTCGGTGAAGAGTGAGTGTACGCGTGTATTCCTCAGCCGTCTTCGCGTATTCGTAATATTCCTTAAAAAACTCTTCGCTATGACCCACAGGACCTTAATGTAAACAGACGATAGTACTTGTCTTTTGTATATAGTAACAACATACTTGTGATATTAGGCTTAAAACTACTTTAATCTATTTGTATTGATCCAGTGTAACAGAAAAAAATCAATCGAAAAAATTAAAGAGAAATTAATGTTTTATTGTTAACATAAGTGTGCTACATTTAACAGTTATCAGAGTAAGATTGTAAGAAAGTAATGTACAAAAAAGATAATCTAATTATTTGGTAGAAGAATTAAATGGAATACAGTTATCAGAATGAATAAAATACACTCGGGCATTCTAGCAATTTTAGTAAGCATTTTTCTTATACAAGCCGCTGATCCTCCCTACGAAAAACCGGCTGGAACTTTTCTTCATTTTTCCAATGGACAATACTTACCTTTAAAATCAACAGATGTTTACAGTCATACAACACCTAGCATAGTACTTTTACCGACAAGCCCTGCTAGTATTCGAAGACAGGACCATAAGGATCCATCTCTAAATCAGGATCAGGCTAGCACAAATTACTTTTCCAATTCAGAAAACCTGCATTTGAAATCCAAAGATGATTACGACCCTGTAACGCCTAGTGACGTCCTTTTACCAACAAATCCCGATGATATCAGGAGAGAGGAAAACAAAGATCCATTTGGGAATCAGGATATAACTAGCTTAAATCATTTTTACGAGTTATTACAAAACATACGCAAGGAATCACAAAAATCTGGCCAAGTTACCAAATTTACTCAAATTGACGATAATAAAGATGATGTAATTAATAAGTTTCTAAATAAACAGGGAAAGTCAAAATACGAGAAACTGATTGAACAAGATTTCATAAGACCACTTCTAAAATTATACGAAAAAGAAATCCATGAACAGCCTGACTACGTTATCGGTAATCACACTGACTCACCGAGACGAATTTCGAAAGAAGATAACGTCGAAGATTTTAGAATCCTTTCCAAAGAGGACCTAGATTTATTGATCCATGGGGGAGAGACTTATCAACAAAATGAAGACCAAAATACTCCTCAAGATATTAGTAAGCAAAATAGTCCTCAGAACTTGAGTAAAATAGATGAAATATCTAGAAGGGACGACAATCTGGATAAAATAGACGATAAAGAGCATATAGGAGAAATATTACCCCCTGATTATAATACGCAACAGGAAGAAACAGTTGAAAAACAGCATAGGTTTTCCCCTGCACGCAGAAGGTTGTATCAGCAGGTTAAGTTTAACACGAGAAATCACAGACAACGGAAATCCTATGACTATGATGAAGGATTTAAGCCTCTCGATTCATCTAGACCGCGCAAACCAGTTTCATTTCCTGAACGCTACCGGCCAGAGTACGAACCTAGTGCAACAGCCTCCGGAGATGGATATGACGCCTCTGGATACGCTTCTGAAACTCTATTTTACCCCTCTGAAAATGATGAGGCTCGTAACCCGTATCATAACAACAGAGGACCTAGATTAGGTGGACCCCCTAATGAAGTTCAAGGATTTAAAATTCCAAGAAGGTTCAGAGGTTACTCATCCTTGCAAGAAAACTTCCCTCCCACTGGGAGGGAACCTTTTTTTGATCCTGCTCGGTATCAAGCCGGTTGGACTGGGTCTAGGAGACCAAGAGTTATATTTCCCACTGATTTAGTGAAATTTCGTGATCCTGAACAAACGCAGGACCTTGATATAGATTGGTTACAAGGAGATAATAGTTTACAGGATATACAGGATACGCAGGATACTAGAGATAGAGGTAAGATTTTATTTTTACTATGATATTATCATACGTAATACACCGACAGAAAGGTGTATCACTTCCTGAAAATTTCGGATGTATCGAAAATATACCGAAGTGTATTTACAGGACCATTTATTAAAACAAATTTCTAACAATTTAAATCTTTAAAAGTAATTTAAATAAATAACACTGTGCGAAAAAATCGAGGTTGATCTTTTAGGCAAGAGATCTGTCTGCGTCATTCGAAAATATAGGTCTAATATAGTCGGGTCCCCAAGGGGTTTTGCTACTTTAGGTCATTAAGGCGATTTTTTTCAATATTAAGTTTTCAGCTCACGCTAATATACAAGACCCATTTTTCAAGTTGGCGTTTCATAACTTTGGGAGGTGAATTCCTATCAAAAGACACGAAGAAAAGTTCATATAAACTTATGTCCAAAAATGCTTCGTAAAGAGCTACGGTCCTTTAGTGACAGGCCCTCAAATTAGCTTTTCGTTTAATATCTCAGGAACCCTTGAGCTACAGAAATGAGTTTTTGCATGTGTTTTTATAACAATAAGGCCTATTAACATATACTATTTTCATGTCGTAATTTTAGCCAGGGGCGGGCCAAACGGGAAGGCCCAAGCACGTTTTTTCAGCGTAACTTTTTTGCTGTTTTTTTAATTTGAATATGATCCTATACATAAAAATACATAAAAAAGGTCATATATGTAATTATCTAAGACACTGTTTACGAGGTAAATGAAATTAAAAGTAATATCTTAGGCTTTAGTGACTAAAAAGTATATCGAGAAAAAAAGCAATATACAATTCTGAGTAAGATTATGCGATTATGCATTACATATTATGCGATTATGCATTACATATCTTTACGGATTGTTTTTTATTTTTAGTCACTAAAGCCTAAGATATTACTTTAAATTGCATTTTTCTCATAAACAGTGACCTTTTTTATGTATTTTTATGTATATTCAACCTAAAAAACAGCAAAAAAATTAAGTTAAAAAAAGAATTGGGAAAAAAAGTGATAGGGCCTTCCCGTTTGGCCCGCCCTTGGCTAAAATTAAAACATGCAAATAATATGTATTAATAGGCCTTGGGATATATTGCATAAATTCATTTCTGTATGTCAAAGGGTTCCTAAGATATTAAACGAAAATCTAATTTGGGAGCCTGTCACTGAAGGACCGTAGCTCCCTTAACAAGCATTTTTGGACATAACTTTATATGAACTTTTTTTCACGCTAACTTAAAAAATGGGTATTGTATATTAGGGTGCATTGGAAATTAAAAAATATTGCTTAAATGACCTAAAATAGGGAAAACCCTTGGGGACTCAACTATAGCGGCCCTAAATTAAAGACTGATGTTGACAGATCTCTTGCCTAATTTTTCTGTAGCACAGTGTAAATTAATAATAATTAATTTGATGCAAATTTATTTTGACAACATAAATGTTTGACGTTCCTAATTTTTGAAATAAAAAATCTAAATTCGATAAATTTTATTAGTATTGAATAAAAATAAGCTAACAAGACATGATAATTACCTTAATTTTGCCTTTTAAAACTAAGCTATTATTTATTTATTTATTATTTATTATGTTATGACTTCAAAAAGCTAGAACTGTTACAGTAGTGTATTCGATTTTCTGTGGTATATTCGATGCGAAAAGATCCCGTCGTTATGGTTATGCCTTGTTTTTTATTGGTTTAAACCGGCATGATGATAGTTGAAAAAAGAGTCCTTATAAGTACCTATAAACCTACCTATCCGACATGCCACTAATATCTTTCTTGTGTGTAGTGTCCATTGCCCTGAGTGAGGTTAAGAATAATTATTCTTAACCTCACTTAACTTTCTTTCATTACCCTTGTGTTTTCGTTGGATATAAAATTTATTAAGGTATTTATCCACGGCCGTGATTAATAGGCCTATTAATCACGGGTCTGTAAAAATAATTTACAATTTAAAACAACCGTGGATAAAGTATAGAATTCTACTCGCGTATAATAGCTATTCGGGTGATTAGGTCACTCGCCTTTCGGCTCGTGTCCCAAAATTCACCCTCATTGATTAATAGCAATTATTATACGCTCATTGAATAATATACTATTATACCATAAATTATATTACCAACGTAAATAGAGGATATGAAAATTATATTAAAATGATAAAATATATTAGGCACCCTTTGGATATCATTTTGTTGTGATTAACCAATATAATCCAGGATCATTTAAGGTCGATTCAGGCATAATTATCACTAACTAAACTAAACTGAATTAATAAATTAAGAAATTAACAAAATTAAGAAACATAACCTCAAATTTTATAATAAATTTTCCGTAGTATACAACAATAAGGTAACTGCTAAATAGATAATAGGCATGTGTAAATACGACTGAATAAGTAAAAAAAAAACAATTATCTATTGCGTAGGACAATTATTACTATATTTGCAGTTGTTGGGTCTAAAAATCGTGTTTTAAAACCTACTTATCTCCAAAAGTATCTTGTATTTTTTATGTAACTACTGTGTTTTTCCTTAACCTGGAAATGTAGGAAGTTTTAAAATACAGATGTGTCGCCATCTTCATTTTTATTTTGATACTTGGATAACGATTCTTTATAAAATGTTGCACTAAAGTTTGTGTATTTCAGAAATTCTTTTTCTATGGTGTATTTTAAGATTCTATTATTATTTTATGCTATATTTTTTTTTATCTTAATTGTTGCATACCACGGAAAATGTATTAAAGAATTTAAGGTTATGTTTCTTAATTTTTTTAATTTCTTAATTTCTTAATTTAGTTTAGTGTAGTTAGTGATAATTATGCCTGAATCGACATTTAGATTTTAAAATCTAAATCAAAATAAATCTATAACTTCAATTAAAATAAGCTTTTTGATTTTTGGGGAATGGGGCTTTGGATCTGACTAAAATTGTTATCTAATTTGCTGTGACGTTTCGACGATGGATTTTCGTTGTTTTCGAACAGAGAATTAAAGCCAAAGATTAGTCATTGTCACTAACAGTAAACACTCACATAAGTAGGGAGTAGTAGATAAGCAATTCATTTTAGATTTTAAGCTTTCACGGCCATTAAGATATAAAGAACTTTCACTTTCGGGTTTAGACCGTGTTAATGGATTTTCACTTTCCGACGTTTCGTCTCTTACTACTAGAGACATCTTCAGGGATTAATCTGAAACTAAGTTTCGAATCAACTTGTGTCACTATTTATGACGAGTTGTGGTTATTCACCCGTGACGAGGTTTTTCCTATCAAAGACTTCCATATTGTGGTAACCAGTGTTAATTCACTTGTTCATAGGGCTTTCATGATTGGAGACAAGAATTCCCTAGACACAGAACTCCTTAAACTAACCAAAGCCTTGACCATGAACGGTTATACCAAAAAAGACAATAATAAGACCATATACAAATACAGAAATCCCAGACCCAAACAACAGGACAATAGTGACAATGACAGACAGACACAAGTTATACTTCCCTATGTAAGCGGTATCACGGATAAAATAGGTAAACTTTTGAAGAAGTCAAATATTAAGCCTATATTTCGGTCCAACCAAAAATTAGGTCAATGTTTGACTTCAACAAAAGACAAAATACCCCTGAGTTCAGAAGGCGTATATAAAATACCCTGCTCCTGTGGTACGGTTTACATAGGTGAAACTAAGAGAAAAATTTCTACAAGACTTCAAGAGCATGAGCGCAATATAAGAAAGAAACAAATTTCCTTATCGGCAGTAGCTGAACATGTACATGAAACAGGTCATAAAATCAATTTGTCTGAAACAAAACAAATATTAACAGAAAACAGAAAAATGCCAAGGAGGATACGGGAATCGATAGAAATCATCAAGCATCCTAACAATATCAATCGGGACACTGGTTACCACTTACCTGCAATATGGAAGTCTTTGATAGGAAAAACCTCGTCACGGGTGAATAACCACAACTCGTCATAAATAGTGACACAAGTTGATTCGAAACTTAGTTTCAGATTAATCCCTGAAGATGTCTCTAGTAGTAAGAGACGAAACGTCGGAAAGTGAAAATTCATTAACACGGTCTAAACCCGAAAGTGAAAGTTCTTTATATCTTAATGGCCGTGAAAGCTTAAAATCTAAAATGAATTGCTTATTTTTTTTATGGAATTTCCTGGTTTAATTGTGAAATTGGAAAAAACCTATTTTTGAGAGTAACATAATTTACTTAAATAATAAATTTTATTTAATTAATTAATATTATATTTAAATTTCAAGCTATTTAAGTCCAATGGAGATTTCTCCATTTAGAATAGACAGGGACTAAAGTTCTACCCAAAAAGGATAGAAGTAATACCACCAACATAAAGAAAAAAAAATCTCCTAGGTTTTATGTTGGCTGCACTGTCAGTAACGCCATTTTCTTTAGCCACTGTCATTGTGTGAGCTGCGTTTGATATTGTTTCGATTTCAGTTTTTTGTGTGTTTTACTAAATATTGTGTTTTTATTGACTATTATAGTACTTTTGCGAGTTTTGATATTTAAATATTGTTTACCAAATGTTAGTTCTTTCTTTATACCTTAGATTTAAAGCCTAGGCGAAATTCGTTTGGACTTTTGCAACCCTTGTAAAAACATCTTGATATTTTGATTAAGCAACCAACCTAAGAACAATTAATAGGATTTATATTTCATTTTTTATTTTACTATTAAATCATCAGTTTTATTTCTTAGCAAAAAATATTCATTTCTTTAGCTTTATTTACAAAAATCAACGGTAATTGTTGATAAAAATTGAAAAAAATGCAATATTTTTTAAATTTATTTAAGTTGGTAGTGGCGTGCCGTGTACAAATGAGATAGAAATAGGGTAGATGTCTTCTGTTTCATAATTCTAGTTGTACAGAGCTCTATTTTATTATTTTTCTCTCGAAATATTAACAAATTTCATGTCTAAAAATAATACCTGCAGGTATACCGGGTGTTTTTTTTAACCTGAAACTTTCAAATATCTCGAATACTATGCATTCTAGAAAAAAAATGTCGGACAAAATTTGATTATTTTAATGGTGGAAACAAAATGGCGTATTTATTTTTTACGGATATTTACGTTTTCAAGGTCATTTCAAGGTCAAATTTGTTTTTTTAAGTACAAACATATATTTTTTTTACTGTTATTTAATTCCCCTCAAAAAAATAAAAAATCTTTTGTAAAAAACCTTTTTTTGGTCGGACTTTTAGTTGCAGAGATAACACAGCCACACAAAATTTAAAAAGTTGCATCTCCGACGGATCTGACTAGTCAATTTCTATGTATTTTGACCGGCTGAATCCGAATCTGAGGTCGAGATTCAAAAGTTAGCTCTCATTTTTACCATAACCTCAAAAAACATATCATATCATTGCGAAGAGTATATTTTTTGAGGTTCTGTTGAAAATGGGAGCTAACTTTCAAATTCCGACCTCAGATTCGGATTCAGCGGCTCAAAATACAGAGGGATTGACTAGTCAAGTTCGTCGGAGATGCAAATTTTTTAATTTGGTGTGGCTGTTTTATCTCTGCAACTAAAAGTCCGATCAAAAAAAGTTTTTTACAAAAGATTTTTATTTTTTTTTGAGGGGAATTAAATAACAGTAAAAAAAATATATGTTTGTACTTAAAAAAACAAAGTTGACCTTGAAATGACCTTGAAAACGTAAATATCCGTAAAAAATAAATACGCCATTTTGTTTCCAATATTAAAATAAACAAATTTTGTCCGATGTTTTTTTTTTCTAAAATGCATAGTATTCGAGATATTTGAAAATTTCAGGTTAAAAAAAACACCCTGTATAATATATATTAGGATGCAGAGGACCTACGGAATTGTTTGGGTCCCACCCCTCAAAATTGTTCATTTAGGTGAAAAAACAACTCTCATTTTTTTAAAAATATTTAGAGGTCCCGCCCGGCGCTTTTTTGAACAGAAAATCATGTAAAGGGTTTTTATTTTTTTAAGGATATAAAAACTTTGATATTGAACGTTTATGGAACAAAAAAGTGTTTCTGGATAATACAGGAATATTCTCAATTTTTATGCTTCTCTACAAAAATAAAAATGATAAAAATTGATACATGAGGTTAATAAAGGCTAGAAAAAATGCACTTAAAATTTTTTCCAAAGAGTCCTTTTTTTCTAGGGTATTCTTCAAAATGTCCGAATTAAGGGTTCATATTTAGTTTTTTGAAAAAAAGTACATGGTGTTCAAAAAATAATTAAATATCTCGATAAAACTTAAAAAAATGCATTAAATTGCAATAAAATATAAATTTTGTAGCAAATAAATAAAAAATGTTTTCAAAATGCCTTGTAGTATGTTACATTGTGTAATAAAACACATTTAATAAAGTTTTTTTTCAAAAAAAGTTTAGGACGTTTATTTTTAAAAATTTGAAAAAAAATTCGCTATATATCGTCCACTAAAGGCTCTAGTTGTCTAACTCCAAATTTTTCAAAAAAGAGATTTTTATCAAATTTGCTTCATTATCTGATAACCAACATACTTCAAAAAAAAAAGTTGCATTAAACCAATATCAGCCTCAAAAAATGCAAAAATGTAAATATTTTAAGTCGCTAAGTGTCTAACTCCATCATATGATTGTGAGAAAACAATTAAATGAGAACTGTCACTAATGTCAAACTATTTCTCGACAACAGGGGATCCCGTTTCAAATATTTGTTAATTTACTGTTTGATGATAATTATAATTATTGCCATTAATAATGTATATATATTATGCCTACCTAGTAGTAATATTATATATTAAATATAAAAATATAAATTTTTTGTAATAATATTACGCGATATAATACGATAGGTATCCTCTTTTATCATCCCTTGGAGTTAGACCATTAGTGAATTTAGATTCTGTGGTTAAAATTTAATTTTCAAATAATTTATATAAAATAGATAACAATGAAAAGTTTTAAATACATTAACACATTTCAAACATTTTTACCTGTGAACAAGCTAGTTTTAAAGTTCTAAATTGCTATAATTAAGTTTTAAATCGTTTTTTACGTCTCCTGAAAAATATGACGTTTTGGAGTTAGACCGTTAGAGCCTTTAGATGACGATATAAA
This sequence comes from Brachypterus glaber, assembly GCA_958510825.1. Taxonomy (NCBI): domain Eukaryota; kingdom Metazoa; phylum Arthropoda; class Insecta; order Coleoptera; family Kateretidae; genus Brachypterus; species Brachypterus glaber. Next base: position 6,697,405 of record OY294044.1, on the reverse strand, counting down.
TAAATAAGAAATAAAAAAATTGTTACTTATCAATGAATTTCTAAAAAAAATGGCACATGAGAAAAATTTCTAAGTAACCTTTTTTGTAGCATAAATAAGCTTCATACGTCAATTTTTGCAATGTTTTTACCCTGGTAAAGCCATTTTTTCATGTAAAAGGTATTTTTTTTCGAATATTCCTTAGTATTCAAAAATAATTTCCCTTCCCAAAATCGCCTGATTCCAACGTTTTTTATATTTAAATAATAATAAAAAGGCTTAATTAACTTATTTTATTTCTCAAAAAACCGCCGGGCGTGACCTCTAAATATTTTTTTTTAAATCTAAAAAAAATTGAGGCTTGGGTTTTGACCTAAATGAATATCCATTTTTTAATTTTGACTGGGCACCCTAATATACATATGTATGTTAATATACAATATATGTCTACATGCATGTGTAGATGTGTGCGTGTACAACGTTCATTGTACATTTACACACATAAATATAATATCTTAATCCAACAAAATTATTTTATTTAGACATATTTTTTTCCATTAATTATATTTAATAGTTAAAATTGTGTTAAATTAATGTTAATATAGAATAAATAGAAGTAATATGGCAGTATGTCATAATAATTGTTTTACAAAAAATTAACTATTAAATAAATATTTTGGATTTTAGTATTAAAAATTATAATACCTGCAAAACATTTAGTTGCGTTTATATAAAGTTAACATATACTTGGCTTAAATTATTTTCATTTGGATTATTATTTTTATCTGTGTAGGTACGTTTGCATTTTATATAAAAAACACACCAAAAAATATTATCTTAAATCATGAATGTGTTATTTGGATATAACGAAGAGAATATATTCTTCTTTTAAGGGAATATATTCTTCTTTTAAGCATACCATTTCGTATTTCAGAATATATTCTTCTTTCAAGCATACCATATTCTTATCCTTTCATATTTAAAGCTTTAAAGGAGAATATATTCTCTTGGTTATATCCAAATCACACATGCTTGATTTAAGATAATATTTTTCTATGAGTAGACGCTACTTTTAATAAATACTTGTTTTTAAGAGAAAGGGGGGTATACCGCGTAGAGGGTAATTTCGTGCGTTTAAATATCTAAAGTATTAAAAGTTATTTAAAAAAACGAACCGTTTGCGCCATATGATATGAAATATTTCAACTTTCATTATTTTTTTGGGGTTTGCAAGGAAATACGACCTGATAGAGTCAAACCAACACCAGATTCGGAACCTCAAAAACGTGTAGAAATGTTTTTCTCGTCTGATGAAACATACCTTGGTTTTGCGTGCCTGTGTAATTAAAACTTTAAAATATTTTTTTTTTATTTTTCTTAATTTAAGTTACTTTTTTTATAACGCTATTTATAGGACTTAAAATGTAACTGTAAGTCTATGTGGTCACATATTCTTAAAGAAACACTCTTATAACACTACAACCAACATAAAGGTTCGTCGTTTAACGTAATGTTGGCGTCTCCTACAGAAATAACCAACAAGCCGCCACAGTCTCGCATAACCATAAACATAACTGCCTACGCACAAGATACATGATGGCACATCACACATGTTACGCAGGGCCGTACTAGAAAAAAATCCAGAGTGGGCTCAGCCCCCAGGGCGCAATAAAATTAGCGCCTTTGCCATATTTTTAAATTTACAAAATTTTAATAGAATCTAAAATTTATTCACTCAAAGATTATTTATATCGACAAAAAATCTAAAACAGAAAATTAAATTTAAATGTTCTTATCCGGCGCACCTATTTCTAGATGTGCTGGTAAGGTATTGTGTTTAAAATAATACTTATTTGCTATATCTTCTTTAGCTAAAAAATATTATTTATCCAATACATACAGATAATGAGACAATTACCAGCTTTATTTTAAATAGATAAACTCAATAATAACCGCCGCGTGGCTTTTACTTCATTGAGTGGATAATTATTTATTTTACCCACTCAACTGTCACTTGTCAAATTATTTTCTTGTAAATGTCATTAAAATTTTTAATAAAAATATGAATTTCTAAGCTATTTATTGGATAAAACCTTGTATGGCACTCATGGGTAAACCGATATTGCCCTCTCGAAAATTTACCTGCTTGGCTGACGCCTCGCAGGTTAAATTTCTCATGGGCAATATCTTACTTTACCCACTAGTACCATAAATAACTATAGTCAATACCTTACCAAAGTTTAAAAATTTTGCCTAAATAAAGAATTTTTAATAAAATTCTTGATGAATCGTTAAAATAATTAAAAAAGAACAAAAAACTGAATAAAAGTTAACTTCTAACGTTTCGGAATCTAATCTGATCCCGTTTTCAAAGAAAGTTATTAGTTTTTCAAAGAATTTGTGCAATATTTGGCTTTATCAATTAAAATATGATAAATGTCAAAATATGTCATTTCGAGGTAACTGAAACAAAGACGCCTGTAACAATGAAAACGTGTAGAGAAATTAATTTGGAAAAGGTGTTTTTGTTGAAAACTTGTAGAGAAGTTAATTTGGAAAAAACTTTTTTTTTTAATGTTTTATAAATTTTAACCATAGTACAAGTTTTTAAGTCCATTTCCTCGGTGTTTGGACTTTTTGGAATTTTAACCATAGTACAAGGGTTTAAGTCCATTTCCTCGGTGTTTTAAATACATTTTTTCAGATATTTTTAATTAACTATATATTTTTTAATCTTCATGCCTTTATAAGGTCTTGTGTTTATTTTAATTATTACAATTATCTCATTCATTTGGATTTCATTAAAAATTTTGACTGGTGCAGGCTCGCTTGTGAATCTGATTACATTATTTGCAATCACAGTGCCGCAGGCAATTTTTTTTACAAGTTTCAAGGTCAATACAACTCATAATTATTTAAAAAACTAAATAAACAGTTTTATTTTATTTTTCTGGATATTTTTATTTTTTTCGGCACTTCTGCCGTGGTTAACACTCCGTTACCCTCGCAGCTACCCGCTTTACTTTTAAAATAATGAATTTTTTAGAAAATTATTTTTGATTATTTTCGCATGTGAAATATAATTACCAAGTAAATTATTCTATAAATAAATAAATAAATAAATAGGTAATAATTTTAATTACATTTTTCCCATATATTTAGTTTTTGAGTTACATATTTTGACGGGCAATAGAATTCTGCAGCGTTCAGGCATATTTTTTTTTTAAATTAAAGTTTAATGTTTTTTAACACGTTTGCGCCGACGTGCGCCACCGGTGCTACACGGTCTAACGCATTTTAAATGGGCCGCAAAATCCATACGGCTACAAATGAGTTTTACCGAAAACACCGTCGCCGCGAACGTGTTAAGAATGCGTTTTAATTTTATTTTTGGATCACTAGATTTTTTATTTTATAATGTTAAATGTGAATTTGCTGCCTCTAAAAACGCCAGGAGGGGCTCAATAAAAATAGCAGGGGGGTTCAAACTAAGGCCAGGGGGCTTAGCCCTTGGTTTATATAAAGGGGGAACGGAAAGCCTCCCCCCAGATCAAGCAGTAAGGGGTGTTATACCTGGATCTAGATCAATTTTCACTTTAATGTAGGCAAAAGAACTCCAGATAATGTGAGAAAGTGCCTATTGTAATGGTAAACTGTTTTATTCTCAACTGTATATGCATAAGTAATGTTTGAGAAGTACGTGATTTCTTGTCCCACTGTTTTCCACGCCTGGACCTGACCTGTAATGAAAAATAGAGACCAGTAAACTAATTATTACTGGTCTGCAATTTAAATTATTAATCTCCGCTAGATGGCGCCACCGATTAAAATATCATTATTAATGACTAAAGCAAGATGGCTGAACTGCTGTTGTCATGATAAACACGAATATAATCTAATATATTTTGTTTAAAAAACTTAAATGTACAGTTTTAGTCAATGTTTTTTACTTCTGAGACTGAGAAGGATAACAAATATTATAAACGGTGCCTTGTGAGCTAAAGAGTCCAAATAAATGTTTTTTGTGGTTGTTTATTTGGGTTACGCGTATGTGAAACTTCGGTTTTATATAATTATGCTTTTCTTTTGAAATTCAGGAAAAATATTTGTGGTAAATATGAAAAGAACTAAAAAACTAAGTATTATAGTATTAGTTTCTTCATTTGAATTCAATCATCTAGGTTTCAGAAAAATTCGTATTTAATTTTTAAATAAAAACAGTTGCGAATAAAACAGTATACAGGTCTCCCGAAAAATGGTACTTTTCCTCGACCTATAAATGGTCTCGGAAAAGTACTATTTTCCGAGTCGACCTGTAATCTACTATTAACCGCAGAGACAAGTCATTGCGTTTTAGGATCTATATTTTTCAAAACTTTTTTGTGTGGGTAAAGGAGGGTATCGCATTTTGGGCTAAATCGCCTGCAACGATAAGATTTTACATGCTTATAGATACATAAAAAATAAATACTTAGCCAAAATTTCAGCCCTTTTTACATACCGGAACTTTAACTAATTATTTTAATTACGAATTTTGGCATAATATGCCAAAATTGACATATTATGTCAATGTACGATTTAGCAACAAAAATAAAAATATCTTTGCACATTAACAGTGGGGCCAAAGGAAAGGGCCTGTGTTGTGTTCTCTTGACTATAAAATTAAAATATTTTGTTGTGTTTTATTAGTTTTTACGGATTTATTATGCTGTAATTCAATGTGTAATTAGACTTTTGTGACTAGTTTCTTAAGTTTCAGTACGATTATGGAGTTATTTTTGAGGTATTTATACTATAATAACAATGTAAGCAAACCAGCAGCTTCAACGATAAGTTATCGTCGATAACCCAAAGCATTAGTTCCATGACAGTGTTACCCAAGACAAGTAAATTAATGTGGCTTTCAACATGTTAAATTAGTTTATTTCCATGTTATGATTTAAAACTAGATTATGAAAAAGTTACACATAGACTTTTAACTTTTAATATTAATTAAAAGTATGTATTTAAAAATAAATATATTTAATTAATATTGTACAGTGTTGTTATTATACATTCTACCTAAATGTATTTATGTTGGTTTTTAGATAAACAAAAAATATTGCTTTTTTTCAATATGATAGTCACATTTATCGCAAGAATAATGCGATGTTGTCAGGTTTACGATAACAAATAATTCCTGAGTTTTTATTTTTTTTTTCATATTTTTCTTTATTAACAAATAACAAGTTTTTTATCATTTCTTTTCATCATTTTGCACTTTTTTAAACAAAAACGAATTTTTCTTATTTAGCCCAAAACTCCTATTTAAAACGATACCCTTCTTTATCTTACCTTCCTGACTGGTTCCGTAAATAACTATTATCGGATCTCAAAAGAAAGATTATTTAGTAAGCAAAGTTTATAATGTTTCAAACTTTATTTTTTATTTGTAAGTGAAAGTTTTGTCCAGTTAAATTATGCAAATTTTCTCAAATGCATGCAACCATGCAATAGGATAGTTATATTAAAGATGAACTTCTAGATTTATCTCAAACGTACTCTTTAAACATTTCAAGATTTCATGAAGTGATATATGAAGCGAATAAATGCAAAATGTACCTTTTATTCGCTTGTATTCTAAACTGACATTTTTTTTAGAAATTTCAAATGCGACGTAGCACTTTTTATCCAATACATACAGATAATAAGACAATTACCAGCTTTATTTTAAATAGATAAACTCAATAATAACCCCCGCGTGGCTTTTACTTTATTGAGTGGATAATTACTTATTTTACCCACTCAACTGTCAAATTATTTTCTTGTAAATGTCATTAAAATTTTTAATAAAAATATGAATTCCTAAGCTATTTATTGGATAAAACCTTGTATGGCACTCATGGGTAAACCGATATTGCCTTCTCGAAAATTAACCTGCTTGGCTGACGCCTCGCAGGTTAATTTTCCCATGGGCAATATCTTACTTTACCCACTAGTACTATAAATAATTATTGTCCATTAGTTTCCATCTAGCATTTTTTTTAGTCGCTACTTAAATAACTGGAACTGCTAGCATTCATGGGTTGAAATTATGAAAATCTGACTTGAAATAAAAAGTTATATTTTTAAAAGTTAAAGAATACTCACTTTTATTAGGTACTTTTTTAAATTATAGAAAAATTAAAGCTACCTTAAACACAGAATTACTTAATACAATAATTGTATTATTATTAATACAATAATCAATAAAATAATTGTATTATTATTGTATTATTATTACCAAGTTTAAATTACTTTACAGTTCCAACAGGTTAGTCGGCCTCACAATTCTACTTTATAGTAACTTTCAAAGTTATAATGTAGGTTCTGGCCACTATTTAAAAACTTTATTATACAGGGTGTCTCAACGAAGACGACTCGGTCGATATACATATAGTATATATATAGTAAAGTATCCACTTTAGAGAATAACTTTAAAGGGAAAAGTTGTATGGTTTTAAAAAAGGCACATTCTTAAAATATTTTGAAATATACAGGTTTGTCCTCCTAGGGTGGGTAACATCTGACTTAATTTTTTTAAATAGAATGGTATATTTTTTCTTATGCCATCTTACTTGTAATAAAAATACCTTTATTTTAATATCATATTATATGGTCTATTGTTTATAGTTTTTTGAGATTTTATTTTTTTTTAAGAAAAAAATGCATTTTTAGTGATGAGATAAAACCTGTTTCAATTTCTTTACTTTTTGTCAAAAATTAATAAAATTTTGCAATTTTAAAAGGGTGTATCTAATTACTTTATGTACAAAAAATAAAATGTTTTATACATGGCGTTTTATTCTACATTTAATGAGCAAATAAAAAATATAGCATTTCATTTAAAAAAATTCCGTTTTTTATGTTTGAAAATCCAAAAGTTTAAATATTTATTTTGAACTCTCTGTATAAAATATTTTATTTTTTGCACATAAAGTAAAATAACTGAATCAGGTTTTATGTCAACACTAAAAATACATTTTTTCTCAAAAAAAAAGTCAGCCCAGGCGCGCCCCCCTGTAATGAGTCCAGGGGGCCCGACACCCGAGCCATTCCGGAGGGCAACTATGGTTACTAGGGTAAACCGAAAAATTGAAATCTGGAATTTAAAAACGCAATACCCGACAAAATATGCCTTCTTATATGCCTAATGTGTGTGCAAAAGCAGAATCAGATTAAAGGTCATCTTGAGCCCTTACAAAGCCTTTAATATTAATAAAAATATCGTATTTCTTCACATTTGTAATGTATACACAGCGTGTCAAAAGTCCGCCTCCCCCCCTTTAACTTTTGAAAGGCTTAAGATATCAACTTAAAATTTGGAACACATAAATAACAAAACCCATATATTTTTTTGGTGTATATTTGATGTGCTTAGGGGGCACGATGGAGACAGGTGAAAAAGAGGGGGAATTTTTTTTAAACAGAAAGGGGGTCGGTTGATACATCATTTTAAAGCTTATAAAATTCTCTATTTGCCCACATATTCTTTTTATTTTTTAGGAACAATTTTTGGGGTTATTCGCGTAAGAATCAAATCACGTGAAATTATGCCTCACTTCCATCACAAATCAAAATATAGAGTGGCTTAAAATATGGCCTATGATGTTTGTAAATGTTATTTTCGGTTGTAAAATTTATTTGTTTTTGCAATAAAACAGTTTTTGCATTTTGCTTATTAAGTTTTCTTGTTTTTTATTTTTCCTAAAAGTTACAAAATGTACACCTTTGTAGAGGGCACAAAAATTAAAAAAATAAATAAAATAAAATACACGCTTTTTTTGTCTCTTTGCAAGACGCATCTTTTCCCACCCATTGGATTTTAAATTAAAAAAAAATAAATAAAACACCTATATAGAAACGGCCCACCCTAATGGTTACAGCAATGTGGAACTGTTTTTATTTTCTTAAGATGAAAGGTTTATATCTTTGTAGCGTATTAATTTTTTTTTAGTTAGTTAAACCAACTTGCTTTGTATTGACATTCAAATAATTTGAATGCCAATACAAATCAAGTTGGTTATAATTATAATAATTATTATCGTATATTTTACCGTATGTACCCGATAATGCTTTCACAGAGAAGTTGTAAAAATTACAATAAATATTAATTTAAGAAAGTAATAAAGTGTTTATTGAGTCGTGTGCCAAATACAGGGTGATCAATAACTGGCATGCCAAAATTTAAGAGGTCATTCTGCATCCAAAAATATAAAAAAGCTTCTATAAAGGTGTCCGCAAATGAGCCCTAATGGAGCTACGGCCCTTTAAAATTGTAATAAAAATAAGGTTTTTAATTAATAACTCTGGTACCCTTTAAGCTGGAGCGACGAGCTTTTGCATGTATACTAGTATTAATAAGGGAAATAAGTTTATGTTAATAATTAACATTCAAAAAAATAAATTATTTATCTAGACAGAAAAATATATGAGGCTTAAAACATTATTGCCACAAACTTTTTTATGTGTACTCATTTTGGATTTTTTTTAAAAATATGGATTCCTTGAGTAAAAATACATAAAAAATGTCATATACTGTAGTAGCAACCGTAAAAAAAAAATCAATTTAGAGGAAGTAACATTTTGTGGCACCAAAAACGTTACTTTTTAAAAGGCCACTACTCCTTTAATATTAAATTTAGGTGTTTTGGTGAAAAATACTTTTTTGCTCAGTTTTAAATGAAGAATCACCCTGCAGCATTAAAATTTTAAGGATGCTCTTATTTGTTCCCTATTCCATATGTCATCTTTGAAGGGCCTAAGCTCCCTTAGGGCTCATTTCCGGACCACGCTTTATAGAAACTTTTTT
>OY294044.1:6529937-6688396 GCA_958510825.1 Brachypterus glaber | reverse complement strand
CCGTTGCTATAGTAATTTCGAGATTGTTTACAAGCGGGAAGGTTTAAAATAACTATACCTTAAAAAATAAACTTTAGTTAGAAATATGCCAGTTATACAGATCAGTAGATCTCAATAAGAGCAGTAATAATACACTAAAAACACATTTTTGTAACGGGTGCGATATGTGTGTTTTTTTTTATTTAAATATTTTTGGGGGAGTTAAAATAGTGTTAAAAACTGGAATGATCGTCACCACGTCTTAAAAAATGCACCTATTTTTGAAAAATTATCATTTCATGATGCAAAAACGTAAATGAATTTTGGAAAGTTATTTTAAATGATATAAATAAAAATTTACAAAAAAAAACCTACCTCGACTATTTCAGTGCATTTTTACTTGGAAATCTCGTACACTTAAAACTAGGTTTAAGTTCTCGATGTGAAATGTCAGATCATTGTTGTAGTTTTATATCAAAAATATTTATTATTATTTTTTTTATATCTTTATATGCTTTAGTTTAAAACTGTTCATTGTTATACTTTATTTTAAAGAAAATATTCAAGTCTTTGTTTATAAAAGAATGGTTTAGCATTTAATGAGAAAGAATGACCTTGAATCATCTGAAACCAATGAAAGTATATTTTACGCTTCGTGTGATATTAATTCATTCAGTTCTTCTATTACACACAGAAAATTATGTGGTTTGATTTCAGATAGGATTTTTTTTGGGTGGGGGGTATTTAACATCCAATGTCGGACTGGGAAGCCCAAGGCTAGTGAGATTTCTAGCCTAGGGGGCCCCCAGCTATTAAAAATTTTTATTTTTTTTTACAGAGTAAGCCAAAGTAAGATTTTTTAATCAAAATTTGGCGCCTCTACCAAACAAAAAAAACTCCATTAGAAAAAAAAAAGCTTTGGCCCTGAGCGACTCGACAAATTTGGCGTCATTGGCGTCCCTACCAACACAAAAAACACCCTCCGAAAAAAAGCTTTGTCCCTGAGCGTTTACGAAAAAACACCAGCTGTTATTATTTTAATTATATTTAAAATAACAAAAATATTTAACAAATAAACATTCTTGGGGGGGGGGGAGTAAATACCTCCTTTACCCCCCATATCTACCCGCCTGTTTGATTTAGCAATGTTTGCTAAAATGTATTGCAATAACACGGAAAGAAATTAGTGGGCTCTGCGCTATACATTATAAGATATTTGGTAACAGTGGCAAATTATAGTGATTTAAGCTATAGATTATAAGGGACACAATAACTAATAATGTTAAAAATAAATTGGAAACGATTATATATATTACAGACACGATTATATTTATTACAGGCACTATTATAAATTTACAGAAATTTTATTATATTATAAAAATTATTAGCACGGACAATAATTAAATCTATTTAAGCTATAAATGCCATACTATTTGTTATATTTTATTATTCAGATAGGATTTTTTTTGGGTGGGGGGTATTTAACATCCAATGTCGGACTGGGAAGCCCAAGGCTAGTGAGATTTCTAGCCTAGGGGGCCCCCAGCTATTAAAAAATTTTATTTTTTTTTACAGAGTAAGCCAAAGTAAGATTTTTTAATCAAAATTTGGCGCCTCTACCAAACAAAAAAAACTCCATTAGAAAAAAAAAAGCTTTGGCCCTGAGCGACTCGACAAATTTGGCGTCATTGGCGTCCCTACCAACACAAAAAACACCCTCCGAAAAAAAGCTTTGTCCCTAAGCGTTTACGAAAAAACACCAGCTGTTATTATTTTAATTATATTTAAAATAACAAAAATATTTAACAAATAAACATTCTTGGGGGGGGGGGGGGAGTAAATACCTCCTTTACCCCCCATATCTACCCGCCTGTTTGATTTAGCAATGTTTGCTAAAATGTATTGCAATAACACGGAAAGAAATTAGTGGGCTCTGCGCTATACATTATAAGATATTTGGTAACAGTGGCAAATTATAGTGATTTAAGCTATAGATTATAAGGGACACAATAACTAATAATGTTAAAAATAAATTGGAAACGATTATATATATTACAGACACGATTATATTTATTACAGGCACTATTATAAATTTACAGAAATTTTATTATATTATAAAAATTATTAGCACGGACAATAATTAAATCTATTTAAGCTATAAATGCCATACTATTTGTTATATTTTATTATTCACTAAACAATTAAAGTATTTCATATAAATTTTTACACTGACTGCCATAATTGTAAGAGAAAGCCTTGTATTTATATAATAAGCGATTATAATTTGCTTGGTATGTGTGTTATAGCGCTCCTAGCTATAATTTTTTTTTTCCGTGAACAAGAAATAAATAATTTGCTATTATTAAAACAATTAATTATTAAAATAATTTAAGTTTACTATGTAATAAAATTTAGTAAACATATAGAATTACCCTGATAACACACTTCATCCTAAGAAGGTTTTTTAATCGTTCCCTTGAAAAGGTTCGTAGCATAATGCTGTAAACATGCTAAGCATGTTCTTAAAAGGTGTACTGCTGTAGTAGCACTAGTGCTTCTACTCTAAACATTCTTAGCATGATTAGAGTATTTTGCTTAGGATATTCCCAAAACATATTCTTAAAATATTCTAATGGGAGTATTTTTAGAATAATGCTATAGTGCACATGCTAAGCATGATTAGAGTATTTTGCTAAGAATATTCCCAAATACATATTCTTAAAATATTCTAATGGGAATGTTTTCAGAATAGTAATATGGCGTTTATATGATTTTAATTTTATTAGGTTAGAATTACAAATATTCTTAAAATTACTGTTAATAACATAAGTTTTATCCTTAAGTAGTCGAAATGGATGTATTTTTAGACATAAAGTGATTTTATAGTTTTAGACAAAAAATTAAAATTATTATTTTTTGATATGATAATTTTTTGCTATTTTTTTCTCTAAATATTTGATTTTTGTGTGACGCATGATTTTTATGTCTGGTAGAAAGTTTGCTTTCACAGTAAAACTGCATATCGCATATGAATCTTACCTGATGGATGCTATATCTAAAGATTTTCATATACTTTAATTATTAGGTTTATCACAAAGACGTAAAAATTTTCGCCATGTCCAAATTTATGATATCACTCCATAAAAAGGATCGAGTATCATAAAATATATTTGAAAGAAAGAAAAACTACATTAATGTAGAAATCTAAAACGCCTACTTACTTTGTTTGCGCATGCGCAATATTCAATATTATTACTTAAATGCATCAAATAAGAATATTTTAAGAAGAATGCCAAGAATATTCTTAAAAGTACATGTACCTACTTCTAAGAACATTCTTAACATGCTTCTTAAAACATTATTATTTGATGCAGAAGCTTATAAGAAGCTTCTTATGAACTCCCAGAATGATTAAAATGGTATCCTTTGCATTTCTTTAATCGTTCTTAGAATATCCTGAGCAAAATAGATATGCTTCTAAGAAGCAGGTTGTCCTTCCGGCTATTTATTTTAAGAATCTTCTTAGAAGGCTTTTGTGCTATCAGTGTATAAACAAAAAAAGTTTAGCAGTTGGTTGAGCCATGCATAATTTTAGTATTTATATTCATATTTAAAACATTCAAACAAAATTAAAAATAAGCCATGTGGTGTAACTATTCTAAAGGTGGGATCAGGCATAAGTATCACTAACTAAACTAAGCCGTTCTGTCGTTTTTATTGGCCAGTTGAGAAGCCATTTTTCTTATTGACCAATAAGAATGACAGAACGGCTTAGTTTAGTTAATGGTAATTATGCCGAATCGACCTTAAATTCTAAAATTCAAATGAATTCTAGAATAAGTTTGGTTACTACATAAATGTATACACTCAGAAAATGTCATTGTAATTTTAATACTAAATTTTATTTGTAAATACATATTTGTGACCTGGTCTGCGAAAACAAGTTTTTGATAAAAGCTGAAAGAGTGTCTCAAACTCTATCCGAATCGCCAAAAAAAAAAAAAAAAAAGTGGAAAATGAGTTTTTGACACCTAAGCCCCCTTTTCATAGACCAGGTCACATTTGTTATTTATATCGCCATACTTTACTTGTGATATTAAATACTACAATGTGTGTATTGTATACAAAATGTTGTCATACTAACATAGAGACCGTGCTGGTACATTTGAATCCCCACGCAACAGGTCTTTATTAATACTAGCATGTTATTAGATTTTAAGCTTTCACGGCCATTAAGATATAAAGAACTTTCACTTTCGGGTTTAGACCGTGTTAATGGATTTTCACTTTCCGACGTTTCGTCTCTTACTACTAGAGACATCTTCAGGGATTAATCTGAAACTAAGTTTCGAATCAACTTGTGTCACTATTTATGACGAGTTGTGGTTATTCACCTGTGACGAGGTTTTTCCTATCAAAGACTTCCATATTGCAGGTAAGTGGTAACCAGTGTCCCGATTGATATTGTTAGGATGCTTGATGATTTCTATCGATTCCCGTATCTTCCTTGGCATTTTTCTGTTTTCTGTTAATATTTGTTTTGTTTCAGAAAAATTGATTTTATGACCTGTTTCATGTACATGTTCGGCTACTGCCGATAAGGAAATTTGTTTCTTTCTTATATTGCGCTCATGCTCTTGAAGTCTTGTAGAAATTTTTCTCTTAGTTTCACCTATGTAAACCGTACCACAGGAGCAGGGTATTTTATATACGCCTTCTGAACTCAGGGGTATTTTGTCTTTTGTTGAAGTCAAACATTGACCTAATTTTTGGAAATGACTCAATAGCTTTTTTCTCGAAGTATTCCATGAAAGCATTGGCCGCAGGGGGTGATAATGGGACAATGGGACAATGGGATCCCCATTATCACCCCCTGCGGCCAATGCTTTCATGGAATACTTCGAGAAAAAAGCTATTGAGTCATTTCCATTAAAACCTAAAATTTGGCGCAGATACGTAGACGATGTCTATGCTATTTGGCCCCATGGCATGGAAAGCCTTCAAGGTTTTCTAAATCACCTCAATTCCCAACATAAATCTATACGGTTTACGATGGAAATTGAGAACAACGGATCACTTCCCTTTTTGGACGTTTTGGTTTACCAAACGGAAAATGGCTCAATAGGACACTCGGTATACAGGAAGAAAACCCACACTGACAGATACCTAAACGCATTTTCACATCACCATCCCTCTCAAAAACGCTCGGTAGTTAATTCACTTGTTCATAGGGCTTTCATGATTTCAGACAAGAATTCCCTAGACACAGAACTCCTTAAACTAACCAAAGCCTTGACCATGAACGGTTATACCAAAAAAGACATTAATAAGACCATATACAAATACAGAAATCCCAGACCCAAACAACAGGACAATAGTGACAATGACAGACAGACACAAGTTATACTTCCCTATGTAAGCGGTATCACGGATAAAATAGGTAAACTTTTGAAGAAGTCAAATATTAAGCCTATATTTCGGTCCAACCAAAAATTAGGTCAATGTTTGACTTCAACAAAAGACAAAATACCCCTGAGTTCAGAAGGCGTATATAAAATACCCTGCTCCTGTGGTACGGTTTACATAGGTGAAACTAAGAGAAAAATTTCTACAAGATTTCAAGAGCATGAGCGCTATATAAGAAAGAAACAAATTTCCTTAACGGCAGTAGCCGAACATGTACATGAAACAGGTCATAAAATCAATTTGTCTGAAACAAAACAAATATTAACAGAAAACAGAAAAATGCCAAGGAAGATACGGGAATCGATAGAAATCATCAAGCATCCTAACAATATCAATCGGGACACTGGTTACCACTTACCTGCAATATGGAAGTCTTTGATAGGAAAAACCTCGTCACGGGTGAATAACCACAACTCGTCATAAATAGTGACACAAGTTGATTCGAAACTTAGTTTCAGATTAATCCCTGAAGATGTCTCTAGTAGTAAGAGACGAAACGTCGGAAAGTGAAAATCCATTAACACGGTCTAAACCCGAAAGTGAAACTAGCATGTTATAGTAACATATGGTATATAACAATTTAAAGTATGGTATACTTTGAGTTGTTGTTAAGTTGTATTACTGATCTAGTTACATAGTATGTAACAGTATTCAGAAAAATTAACAACCGGTAAATAATACCAACATTTTGATTAGTAATAATATAAAGATTGCAACCACACACAATTACAGACTGATAAAATAATCGATCCAAAAGACCAAAAAAAGGGAAGAAGAAGAAGAAAATAATCGATCCTTTTTTTACTTTTCTCTGTATTAATACTAATCAAAATTTTGGTATTATTTACAGATTGTTATTTTACGTGTACAAAATGATCAAAATTTGCGTTACATAATACTTGAACGTTCCCTTATAAGAATATTTAATGGTACTAAATATATGGAGGTTATTTTTAAATATTATTATTATTATTATTATTAACAAAAAAGAGCAGAGGTCAATGACCTATAATTGCTCATTATAATACAAAAATATATAACTTAATGGAAAAAAAAAAAAGGGTTAATTTAAAGTAAGCTGTGTGCTATATGACTGTCATATCTGTTTTTAAAGCTATTCACGCTAGTTGCCGAGATAACTTCATTGGGTAAATTGTTCCACATATTAAAAATCCTGTTTGAGTAAAAGTTTTGTCTTATCGTAGTTTTAAAATTTTCTTTTGATAGTTTATATTGATGACCACGGAGCCTTATGTCATTATTAAAGTTTAACAAGGGTAACACATTTTCATCAAAGTGACCTCTGGCGATTCTAAACGCGAATATCATATCCCCTCTGGTTCTTCTTTCGGACAGTAGTGGCAAATTCAAAATACCCAACCGATCATGGTATTCTAGATTTCTGATGGATGGTACGGATCTTGTAGCTCGTTGTTGGACTTGTTCTAAGGCTTTTATATCTTTTATAAAATGTGGATTCCATATTAATGCAGCGTGTTCTAGTTGAGGTCTTATATAGGATTTATAAAGGAGTTTAAACAGGCTACAGGACGGATTTTGGAAGGTTTTAAATAGGAGGTAGGAAGTTTGGTTTGCTTTTTTAACAATATTACCAATGTGTTTGGACCAAGACAAATCAGAAGTTACTGTAACACCTAGATCAACTTGTTCTTCTACAGATTTTATAACAGTTCCATTAATAGTGTAATTTCTATGCGGATTATTACGCCCTAAATGTAACACTGAACATTTAGACACATTCAGAGGTATCAACCACGCATTACACCATTCCACTATATTATTTAGACTTTGTTGAATGCAGTTGCCATGCACAAAGGGGTCGCCAAAAAGTTTGGAATCATCGGCATAAAAGTTATTGGGCACTAAAATGACATTATCAAGATCTGAGCAATAGATCAGGAAAAGAATAGGACCGAGAACTGACCCCTGCGGAACGCCCGAGAGAACATTCTGCGGGGATGAATAATCGGAACCTACTCGAACTCTAAAAGTTCTATTACTCAAATACTTGGCAATCCAATTTAAAAGTATGCCTTTGATTCCAAAATGCCTTAACTTTTCTAACAAACGCTTTTTGGGCACCTTATCGAACGCCTTCATAAAATCTAAATATATGACATCAACTGGCTTTCCCTCATCTAACAATTTTGTCCAATATTGAAAACTAGCTAAGAGGTTAGTAGAAGTGGACCTACCCGGAGTAAAGCCATGTTGGGATTTTGGAAGGACGCCATTCTTAATTATAAATTTCATTAACTTAGTGACAATTATTCTTTCAAAGACTTTTAAACAGAGAGACATTATGCTTATTTGCCTATAATTATTTGCATCAGTTTTATCACCTTTTTTAAATATAGGGGTTGATGAAGATACAAGCCAGTCATCCGGTAACGCTGAGTTTGACAAGGAGTATTGATAAATGTGTGTTAGAGGTTTTGATAGAGCGTCTGAACAATTTTTAAGAATTTGGACTGGGATATTATCAGGGCCGGGACCAAGATCTAATCGTAAACTATTTAATTGCTCAATGACAATAGACTCGTCTATTGCCACAGTTTCCAAAGAGTTTCGGTTTTTTGGGGCATTGACTGTCGGTAGAGGGCCATCTGGCTCTTGAGTATAAATTTTATTAAAGACAGAAGCAAAAGTTTCTGCACTTTCATCATTAGAAGAACATAGATTTCCATCTGAATTTCGTATAAGAGGGGTAGAAACTTTTGATGAAAGACAGCTCCTGGAGTATTTGTAAACGGCTTTTGGTCCCTTACATAACAGATTATTTTCGTAGTTTGATTTAGAGTTGTTAATTTGAGTTTTTAGATCGTTAGAAAAAGTTCGATGGGCAATATAATCTATGTCAAGGCCTGAGTTTTTATATTTATTCCATAACCTTCTTTTTGTTTTAAGTTTTAGCATTAAATGGTTGGATATCCACGGTTTTTTTGGGTTAAATATAATAGATTTTGTTCTAGAGGCTTTAGTAGTATTATCTTTTATCAGTTTTTTGAAAATATCCCATTTCAAATTTATATTGTCGCTCTCAAATAATGGCTGCCAATTAACGTTGTTTAATAACCTATTTAGTTTGGAATAATCAGTGATTGTGATAGTTTTTGATTGGTTCTTAGTGGAAGAGTAAGTTATAAATTGTAAAGTGGAAGTAATAGTTATGTGGTCAGATATGTCTATGGGGGGCAAATATTGAATATCAGAAATAAGATTTTGATCGTTAGTTAATAAAAGATCTACAAGAGAGGGACGTTGATTTACCCGAAAACGAGTATTTTGCGTTACCAGTTGAACCAGCCCGGTATCCAAGATCGTGTTGGAGAATAAAGCATGTGATGTCTCTCCATCCAGGTATTCATTGGATGACCAGTCGATGGAAGGAAAGTTAAAATCCCCCAGTATAATAAGGTTTTTAGACGTACGTTTGAGCTCTACTAATTTATTGCAAAGAAGTAAGTCGTTTTCTTTTTTAGTTTTGGGTGGTCTATAAACGCATACAAGTGTAAAATAAATTGATTTGTTAGTTAAGTCAAGGCATACAATGTCGATCCCATCTACAGGACAACTACGTTCAACTATCTTGAAATCCGAAAAATATACAGAATCGAGATAAACACAAGCACCTCCACATGCTTACAATTTTACTCTTTAACCCTTTGAGACCCAATTTTTATTTCTTTTTGTATCAACTTTTTTGAGTTGTAGACTTATAGTAGACATACAATATAAAATTTCATCAAAACTCATTATATCACACTACCCGAAATATTTGTTATACACCGATTTTTCTCCTGATTTTAAATCCGCTTTTAGATTGTTTTCATCACGTCAGAGTTTTCAGATGCAGGGGGCTTTATTATAAAAACTTATTTTATTTTTACTTCTATTTTTTACAATTTTATTATACATATCGTCTTGTAAATTTCAGGACGTCGTATCTCAATTTTTTTCGATTTTGATGTTTTGGACTTAAACGCTTTATATTATTAATTTACATCTAAAAAATAAGGTTCACCTGCTATTTTTTTTTAAATAACAAAAATATAAGCAAAATAGTAACGTCGTATCTTAGATGATTATAAATTAATAAATTTTTAAACCTCGTATCTCTTAAATCTAGTTAACTGACTATTTTGGAACGTACTTTTTGCATTTGGCGACGCTATTTTGACATCTTATGCGCATGTTATTATAATAATTAATTATATTTTGTTAAAATATTGATATAATATGTTTCAAAGGTCGTATCTTAAAAAAAATTATTAATTTTGAGCATCAAAATGTCGTATCTATAAACATTAGGTTTTTATTTGTATTTATTTATTTTATTCACAATAAAATGATTTAAGGTAAGTTAATCATTAAAAATGTATTAGGTTTATTTTAAAAAAGTACATTTTCAACCTATGAATAATGCGAGAAATAGTTATTTCTTATTCCTGTAAAGTTGTCTTTTTTGAGATACGACGTTCTGAAATTTACAAGACGATATGTTGTGAGATTTTTGTCGAAAACGACTAAAAAAAATGGTTATTCCTTTCTCAAATGTTTAAAAAAAATTTCGGGCAAATTTAAGAGCTGATATTTTGGGAAAGTAAGTATCTATTATATATCTTATTATTTTGAGCGTTTAGCGCAAAATCCAAATTATCCATTTTGATAAAATGGTATATTCTATAACTAGTATGGAATAGACAATATTCTGCGTGAGCGGAAAGTTTGTCATACGAGCTGGCAGCCGAGTATGACGGTCCCGCGAGCGAGGAATGACTATTCCATACGTGTTGTAGACTATACTTTTTCTTTGACTGCAAATATGAAACACTGTATGGCTTTAAACTGCGGACAAGGTTAAAAACAATGTTTTTTATGACTAGACATTGTAAATTCACATATTTTTAAATAAAGCAATTAATGTTATTTAATAATTTTATCAAATCAGTACTTAAAAAAGATTTTTATTTAATTTTAGCACATATTTATAAATTATAATGCAAAAATTGAAGGTTATGTCAGATTGTTGTGACACATATCAGGTTTAAATATTTAACAATAGATGGAGCAGTTTTAATTGTTTGAACTTAATTGATAAAAAGCTGGTCAAATATTAAGAAAAACTAATAAACTTTATGTAATTTTAACGCAAAATTTTAAATTGCATTAAATTATTCAATATTTCATGATAAAATATTTTTGCTAATTTTGCTACAGTTTTCTTTACTTTTATAAACAAGAGATGGCGCTACATGTTCTCATTCTAACACTTGATACGGAATATTCATACCGTATCAGATGGGCATGGCAGTGGACTTATGTTAATAGTATATATTTAATATGCACTCAAAGCTAAAGTGCCTTGAGATATTGTACCAGTTGTACCAGTTCTAAATCAGTATGTGTCCTCTCCGATAGTGGAGGGCCCCGTTAGATTTATCTCACAATCTATAGTCTAGTCTAGTCTGACCATAGACAAAGAACATAGATGAGCTGTCATCTCAAGGTTATATACAAATTTACGAGTCCTCCATTTTGATCGGAAGTTACGTCAGAAATCAGCCAGGAAATTAGTGGGTAAAATGTAAATAAATAAACGACATAACCTTATTTTTTAATGTTTTTTTATGTTATATTAAAAAAAATCAAACTTACCTAAAAAATATGATACTGCTGTCTGCAGGTAGCAGTCGTTTTATGTTTCTACAACTTTTTATAAAACACGTCATTGCAAAGACTTCACTAGTTCT
Source organism: Brachypterus glaber (assembly GCA_958510825.1). Taxonomy (NCBI): domain Eukaryota; kingdom Metazoa; phylum Arthropoda; class Insecta; order Coleoptera; family Kateretidae; genus Brachypterus; species Brachypterus glaber. The sequence continues at coordinate 6,677,177 of OY294044.1, read as the reverse complement.
TTGAAAAAGCACTATAAAATATACAAAAAACACAGAAAGACTTTAAAAGTTCAAAAACGCTATTATATAGTCTATAATAAAATAAAATGTTCACCCTTCTAGCACAAAACACTAAACGCGTAGAAAAAATAACAGAAAAACCTCGAAAACAAACTCAAAACATACATAAATTAGGTTATGTTAACCTGTTGCACGAATATGTTAGAGGTGTGTGCGAAGAATGATATTTTTATATTTAAATTACTGGTAAAAATAAATAAATATCTGTGTAGTATAACATATTGATTTAGTTTTTACATATATAACAAACTGTTGCAACAAAACAACGACAAAAAGAAACTTTTACTGACTACTGAAGTGAAATGAAAAGACACATCTCTAACAAAGAAAATATTCCTATCTAACGCAACACAGTGTTACCAACATAAAATATATATTTTTTTACTTTATGTTGGACAATTAGAATCAAAATGGAGGACGCATTTAGTCGGGACGCAGAAGTATGCGCAGACGGTCAAAAATCAATCTATTTGTTTATTTTGTCTATGAGTCTGACACTCTATAAAGGATATTCCTAAAATATGCTTAACATTTGATGCTTTTAGTTTAGATTATTAACAAATGGTAATTTTCGTGTGTAGGAGGTCAGGAATATTGCGCGTCTGGTGCAACCTGCGAGTTCTTTCTGACGTGTTGGCTGTCAGGCGGGCTTTTGGAGATGCCTTGCCAGGGCCTATTAAAGGGCTGCTGTCAGAGGGGCGCAGCTAAGGCGGGACTGAGTACGGGCCTGGCGATCGGTACCCTGGAAGCACCCAGAGAGTCTCCCAAAAGCGTAGCAGGCCTGCTAGATGCTCAAACCAGTAAGTGCAAGCACGGTACCGAACGCAAGGCTCGGATACTTTTTATTGGTTTTCAGCATGGATAAGCATGATTTTTTGTTTTGTGTAGGCAGGTAGTAGTGATAAATCTTTACTAACAGGCCACAAAATAATATAATTCACAAAAATTTAATAACTGGGTTTGGTACGAATACAAAAACTACATATCAACGAACTAATAACTCTTCTTTCTAGAATACGCACACCGTTAAAATAAAGTATCGCCAACATCTCGGTTTGTTTGTAAACAAATAGTAGGTATATTCAGGCCTGAACAATAACAATTACCAGTAACTGTTATTGTTATCTCTGTTAGAACAAAGATGTGCGAGTAAGACAGACGAATGTTTATGTTGCCGACGTTTTTGTCAGTTTTTCGAATGAACTGCCTATTCTAGAGAGAAGAGTTATTAGTTCGTTGCTACATATAGATCGCTAAGTACTAATAGGCCAAACACAAATTGACATTTCATTGCAATGCCGTAGCGCGTTCAGGGGGGGGGGGGGGGAAGGGGCAGGTCAAAATTACAACTTTTTTTCGTCTAAAATTACAACTTTTATATTTTTTTACCCATTAAATTTACAACTTTTTCGAATTTTAAAATCCACTACTGCCAAAATTACAACTTTTATTTCCTCGCCGAAAAAGTTGATAACTAATTATATTTTTTCGAATTTCAAGATAGGTGGGGGAGGCTCACCCTCATAACAGCTATGGTAAAATATTATAAATACACACAGACTAATATTTAATTCTCACAACTTTAACGCAGGCAGGGCCGTAGCTACTACGGCCCTGACAGCGTTAAAGTTGTGAGACTGTGTGAGACGGTGTGTATTTATAATACTTTACTAAAATAAGAAATGTCCACATAATTAATTATTATAATCAACAATATTTATTTATATATATAGTAAACTGTATGTTTTAGTCCCGCAGCATAAAGTTTCCCGAGCGCAACCAAGTATGTTTTTTTTAAATATATTTATTTTTCATTATTTGTATTATAATTATGTATTATTATACATTGTATATATGTATTTTCTTTTGTTATCATGGTTGTAATGACTTTTAATCCTTAGAGAGAAAGACAACTAGATTTTTTGCATAATTAGGGCGTTAAATTCACGTTTTATGGTCTGTTTTTTCAAGCAAGATGGTAAATTAAAAATCGCACAGTAAATATTTTTACAACAGGTTTAAATAGTGTATGTTTGTGTATACACGGTGTATTTGAAATAGGGTCGGAAATTTTAACTGATGATTCTACATCATAAAATATGACAAAAAGTTCCTATAAACATATGTCTAAAAACGCGTCATAAGGGAGCTACGCCCCTTTGAAAGTGGCTAAAAAAATCGGTTTTTATTTAATAACTCAGGAACCCTTTGAGATATATCAACAAGGTTTTGCACGTCAACTAATCCTACCAAGGCCCGTTTTTATGTGTTATTTTCATGTACTTATTTCAACCAGGGGTGTGCGAAACGGGGAGGGCTTATCAGTTTTTTGTCCCAAACTTTTTTCTGTGTAACTTTTTTGCAATTTTATTTTTGAAATATGATTCCTCAGGTCAAAATACATAAAAAAGGTACTCTTGTTGTAATACTGTAGGATTAACCGTTTTCGAGAAAAATTAATTTGAAGGTGAAATTCTACGGTTCGAGGACGAAAAATTAAATACTAAAATGTTGAAAACCACAATTTTAATGATGCAGGGCGAATGTACATTAAAAACTAAGAAAAAAACCTCATATACAGGTACTTCCAAAAATCAATCCTAATGGAGCTATGGTCTCCTAAATATGCACCATTTTTAAAGCGCTTCTAGCTTTAAAATCGTTTTTTCGACCTACATGTATGGAAACTTTTTTTCTTAGTTTTTGATGTAGAATAACATTGCATCATTAAAATTTTGGTTTTCAACATTTTAGTATTTAATTTTTCGTTCTCGAACCGTGGAATTTCACCTTCAAATGAATTTTTCTCGAAAACGGTTAATCCTACAGTATTACAACAAGAGTACCTTTTTTATGTATTTTGACCTGAGGAATCATATTTCAAAAATAAAATTGCAAAAAAGTTACACAGAAAAAAGTTTGGGACAAAAAACTGATAAGCCCCCCCCGTTTTGCACACCCCTGGTTGAAATAAGTACATGAAAATAACACATAAAAACGGGCCTTGGTAGGATTAGTTGACGTGCAAAACCTCGTTGATAAATCTCAAAGGGTTCCTGAGTTATGAAATAAAAACCGATTTTTTTAGCCACTTTCAAAGGGGCGTAGCTCCCTTATAACGTATTTTTAGACATGTTTATGGGAACTTTTTGTCATATTTTATGATGTAGAATCATCAGTTAAAATTTCCGACCCTATTTCAAATACACCGTGTAGAATATAGTTATGTTTTATAAAATAAACTACGCAGTATATCACATCCTATATTTGAATCTGTTTTGAAAATATTCACTGTGCGATTTTTAATTTACTATCTTGCTTGAAAAAACAAACTAAACAAACTAATTTTAAAATTGATAAATACAAAAAGGGATCGTATCTATTATTACTTAGCAATCGATATATCAGGGATCTGATAGTACTACCGTTCTAAGCTGAAAGGTCCTATCTACATAGATTTAACATATACAGATAGGACCTTTCAGTATAGGAAGGCAGAGTAGGCCTACTATGTATATATAATTTTGGTATAAGTCATCCACAACGTCTTTACGTGCAATAAATAAATATTTATTTATTTTAATAGTAATTATTTATATACCAAGGTAGAGAAGACATTTTTTATAGCCGAGCGTATTAAATCCCGAGCTGCCTAGCAGCGAGGGATTTAAGAGTGTGAGGCTATAATAATCTTCTCTACCGTGGTTTGTATATTATTTTTTTCACTGCTAGCCATTTATTCTTATTATTTAATATTTTTGTATCAATAATAAACGCAAAAATAATAGGCTTTGAAATCGCTATTTTTGAAACAAATTAATAAATTGATTTATTCACTGAAAGTTGACAGTTCTACTGGGTGGCATTTTGACATTTTTAAAATGTGTGAAAACATCGGTAATTTTTTTATTTACTAAATAATATGTTATATTCTATTATAATTAATTCATTTATAATATTTTCCATGCTCATTTTTTATCCAATGGCAAAATATTGTTGCATTTTGTTCATTAAAAATTGTAAGCAATGACATGTCTTTGAAGTTCAAGGAAAATCCAGTGGTAGATATCAATTGTTTATAAAATTTACTCCTACTAGGAGAGAAAAAATTATTATTGCTATAGGTGAAGAAAATTGATTTCACAGTCTGAAAACATGATAACCCAGGTAGCAAGGGATGTTATATCACAAGAAATTAACATCACTTTTGGGTGTATTTTTAAACTAAATCATAACATCACATAATATTGAAAAATAACATGTATTTAACATCACATTTGCAACGTAATACGTGTGACGTGACAACCATGTTATTTAATAACAAATATTTAGCAACGCTGTGAATATATCGCATGTCACATATTAACGTTGCTCTCACGTAAATGTCATGTTATTTTGCTTCTCACCGACGTTCGAAGCAAAAAAATCGATATAAGATGATGTTGATAGAGTAAATTATTATAAGGAAATTGTATACACATTATACGATTTCCAGTGGATAGGGGGCTCTGCCGGGCTTCTCAAGACCACGGACACGGATTAAAGGAATATATTCTCCCCTTAATCTGCAATTTCGTATTTAGAATCTATCTGTTTCAATCTGTGATTGTTTCAATTACTGATTGATTTTAAATCCGATTTTTTTATAGGGTTATAGCGTTTTTAATGGTTTTAATTTAGAAAAAGCTAATATCCTAGAATATTATTTAAATATTAAACTACCAGTAACGGCATCCATAAGATATTAGATATAACAGGAATGTGGATTTATGGTGTCACAAACACGTTATTTTCGGGATGTCATTGTGTGATGTTATTAGGGGCGGACTTAGGACATCCCCACCATGCTACATTCTTGTTAAATGAGACTACAATCTTAACATCACATGTCACATATTAACGTGACTTTCACGTGAATGTCATGTTATTTTGCTACCTGGGAAATAATGGTATGTTCTAAAGCTAGTAGTGGGAAATAGTATATTATTCAATGAGCGTATAATAATTGCTATTAATCAATGAGGGTGAATTTTGGGACACGAGCCGACAGGCGAGTGGCCTAATCACCCGAATGATTAATAGCTATTATACGCGAGTAGAATTCTATACTTTATCCACGGTCGTTTTAAATTTTAAACGGTTTATTTTTACAGACCCATGATTAATAGGCCTATTAATCACGGCCATGGATCGGGACTGATGGACGGACGGACAGACCGACGGACGGACTGACGGACATTTTCAGTTTCTTATTTTTTCATGAAAATATCTGTATCCAACATTTTTTGTTTAGAACGGTTTTTGGCGATTTTGAAAAATTCGAAACTACCGTATAGGGGAAGTCGGGGTTAACTGGGTCACAGGGTAACTGGTCCACCTGTATTTTATCAACTTTTTTTATTAGTATTGGCGCCTTAAGGGTAATTCTAGTGATATTTAGTTAGTAGTATTGTTTAAAGTATTATGACGGACCGTATTGTCAACGTGTAAGTTGTAGTAAAGAAAGTTTTAGTTTTTTCGATGAGAAGTAGGCATTTACCTTAACTTTTATTTTTTAATTAATACTTTATTATTAATAGGAGGATCTAAACTAATATTTTACCTAATGAGTATTTTGTTAATTATTCTGCATAATTGCCGCCTTCTACTGTCTTATTAAGTATTAAAATTTTAGGATTTCATTCAGTTGTGTCACTCAGGGTTAACTGGTTCGAGGTTAACTGGACCACTTATACCAATATTAATTAGTTCGGGGTTAACTGGGCCATGTCAGTTAATCCCGGACCAGTTAACCCTGATATATATCTAATATTTAACATATAATGTTGTCTATGTTAGTGTTAGAATTAAATTTCATTTTTTGTTTCAAATCGTTTTTATTCACAATAATTACAATAAAATACACTTTTGTTAGTGGACCAGTTAACCCTGAGTAGTGGTCCAGTTAATCCTGCCCTATGGGGTTAACTGGTCCATCGGAGTTAACTGGTTTATCGTTAATAACTTTTTTATATAAATAATATTTGTCTGAAGTATTAATATGTTCTAACTATAGTATTAATCTACCTTTTGCTATAGAAAATATTTGAAAATTGTTTACAGGTTTTTCAAAAACTCGATATGAAAAAAGCGGCCCAGTTAACCCCGACTTCCTCTAATACTAGAATATATTCTAGCGCTTGCGCTGTAAATAATATAATAATTATACGTATAATGGTACGTAGCGTGTATGCTACCTGTAGTAGTGAAAAAATAATATTTTAAAAAGTACTTGCACTAAAGGGTACTTAGATATTAAGAATTCTTTATAGCTTTATTTAGTTAATGTAATTAATTAAATTAATTAATGTAATTAATGTTATTAATTATTGTAATGTGTACTAACAAATTGTGATTTATATATATATATATATATATATATATATATATATATATATATATACAGTGCGTGCATTAAGTCTGGAATCACCCGATTAAATTTTTAGTTACAAGTAAAACACAAAAACCCTCGGAGAGGTCGATTTTTATTTTTAATTTTGCAAATTATGGTGTAATAAAAGTTATTAAAATTTGCACCCCCTTGCACCCTCACCCCCAACTTTTTTTTTTCAAATAGCAACCTACCCCTTGTGACACTTCGTTGGAAAGGTAATTTAATAAGCTTTCCAACGGTGTATAATAAAGCCTAATTTGGTAAAGGGCTAATGATAAAATGCACAATTTAGTTTATTATAAAGACATGTAAAGTATAACTTTAGTTCACTATAAATGTTCAAATTGATGTCCTTCAGCTCTTTGACAGTGGACAGTAAAAAAACGGGATTAAAATCGATTAAATAGTAAACATAAAATTGGTCAATAAAAAGAAAAAAAATTGCATTTTTCAACAGGGTATAAAATATTACAATAAGTTTAAAACAACCTTATTTAGATTCTCAGGAAGGTGCCAAGTAGGAAATAGGGCAACAATTACCATATTATGCGTAATATTTCACACAAACAATGTTTAAATAAAACATGCGTTTTTTCATAGACCCTTTAACAAATTAGGCTTTATCATACACTGTTGGAAAGCTTATTAAATTACCTTTCCAGTGATGTATCACAAGGGGTAGGTTGCTATTTGAAAAAAAAAGTTGGGGGGTGAGGGTGCAAGGGGGTGCCAATTTTGATAACTTTTTTTAGACCAAAATTTGCAGAATTAAAAATATAAATCGACCTGTCTGAGGATTTTTGTATATGTATACAAAATTTGGGGGGTTAGTCCCCCTAAATCCTCCCCTAGTTACGCATATGCCCATAATGTATCCCAAAAAAGATAACATTATCATCATTATCAACATGTTTAAATTTAATTTTTCGACCATTAAAAACGGGTTTACATAGAGACCTCAAATTTACACCAGTTTATTCATTTTAGTAAGATCTTTAAAAAGAGGTATAACTCAATATAGGGTTCTATTTAAGATTCCCAACGAACTAATAAGTCTTCTCTAGAATAGGCATTTCATTTGTAAAAACTGACAAAAACGTAGCCAACATATACATTTGTCTGTCTTACTCGCACAGCTTTGTTCTAACAGAGACAACAATAACAGTTACTGGTAATTGTTATTGTTCAGGCCTGAATATACCTACTATTTGTTTACAAACAAACCGAGATTTTGGCGATACTTTATATTAACGGTATGCGTATTCTAGAGAGAAGAGTTATTAGTTCGTTGAAGATTCCAAAGTTGCTCCCCCTAGCGCCACCCTTACAAGGGGCTGTATTTTATTATATCGTATAGAGTACGTGTCTAAAGTCCTCTATTAAACGCGAATTAAACGTTTGAACTTTATCAGTTATTAACTTGAAATTCATACCTCTTAAATAACATAACCCAAATTATCTTTTGCACGACCAAGACTAAAACCTAATTTTACGCTTTCATTTTCCGGACTAAACTTGCCGTTTTTCTCCCAAGGGAATAAAAATCACGGTAACTTTGATAATATTCGATAATATTAAAATATTATACTTACTATGTACTTTGCTGGTTCAAAAATTAGGTTAGGTGATGTTTTGTAATAAATTAGCGATTCAAACCAATTTATTTGATTTTAACAAAGAAAACCTTTAAAAATAACATTGTTATAACAATTTATACATAACTTAAAATTTATCATCTTCGTCCATTTTTTTGACGTTTGTGTCAACCATATTAAAAAACAATTGAAATCGCGATAGCCATGAAATTGACTTTTCGCAATTTACAGGCATCTTGATTAAATTAAGAAAATAAAACAACCGATTTTAGACGCGTGGTTTTTAATTTTAATTTTATCTACCTACCTAAATTATGTTTAGTCCTGCAAAAAATAGTGTATATACCTCAGGACTAAACTTGGCTGTTTTAGTCCCTTGCATTTCTGTTTCCCTCGCTCGCTACGCTCGCTCAGGAAACTAATGCAGCTGGACTAAAACAGCCAGTTTAGTCCCTTGGTATATAAATAACTATTTTTTGTATAGATTTGATATTTTTAGGGGGCATAATATAGAAAGGAGAGCAAAAGGATAACATGTTTTAAATAAAAAGGGGGTCACGTAATACATGAATAAATGAATATGAATATTAGTTCGATTATGAAAAAAGAACGAGCTATTTTTAACCCTCCGTTAACGAAGTGGAAAAAAATAACGTTAATAACCACGTGGGGTTAGAAGTAATGGTGGGGAGGTCAAGCCTGGCAACTAGACCATATTGGTCCTTTTCGCCTACCCCTGTGTTACTAGTTTTTCTACTCTAACGAGGATTTTTGTTGTTGTACCCCGGGACCTACAGTTTAGCGAGGAATCCGAACCTCGTTTTGTCGGCTTTTTTGGCTAAGTGAGCAGCTTTGATCCTTAAGTTTATTGGCTACCAGTGCACTTGGACCGGGGCCAAACTGCTTAAGGATCATTTTCGCTTGCAGTCTTAGTACAGATCCTGGTTGCTTAAAAGTCCCTAAAGTGAGCTCGGCCAACAGACCTGACAGCTACCTTGCTGCTCCCTCTCGGTGCGCCCGGGTAGTATCACAGGTCCGAGTTAAACCCCAATATAAAATACCCAGAAAAAAATAATAAACATCATTTATTTTAATAAAAATGTTTGTATGATAATTAAATATGTAATAAACTTTACTTAGATAATTATAAAAAAATAAAAAACTCATTTTTTGAATATCCTGATAAACTTTATTAAAAACGTTACCAAAAAAAAAACTTTAAACAAATTTCATTTTTTTATATTCACTCAAACATAAGCAGCTTTGACATAAAGGTTTCAAGTAATCCATACAAACGTCTCAGTCAAAAAAATTACCCCCAGGGAGTTTCCAGGGAGCTCCCACAATAAGCTTCCATGGGATGTCCCATATTCAGCCCCTGGGAGCTTTCAGCGAATGCGAAATGTCTGCATTACCTTAAAGAGCTTTCGGGTTGCTAGTCCTATAAGACTCCCATAATGTAGCTTTAAGACTCCCATAATATGACTATAAAACTCCCATAATATGCCAATAAGCCTCCCTTTGCTAAATTTACCCCCAAATGAATAATTAATGTTAGTCAGCAACAAATATTTTTCTGGCTATATTTTTTTTATTAAAATAGACCCATTGGGGTTATTCAGACCCCAGGTCAAAGGAGGGTCAAAGTACTTAAAAGAGTATAAAATCCACACCAAACAAATACTGGAATATGTAAATGGCACAAATTTACGAATGCTAGCCGCTGTAAAAGTTCCTTAAAACTAAAAACCACTCACCACTGTAATTTTTTCACACGATACGAAGAATATGAGGCGTATAGTGCATTATTAAAATTATCGCTTTTATTAGTACAAGAGTGGCCCACAGGTATAGGCTACCAGTCAAACATATTATTCGGGATGTTCAAAAAGCCAACTGCATCATTGAAAATGTCAATTTTATTCTTAAAAAAGCTAACAAGGCAAGTTTTACCAAGGATTTATAAAGATATTTTTAGAAAGATTCTTAAATAAGCCAAAATTTGTTTTATCGACAAACTTATTTGTTCGCCCCAAAACAAATCATTTTCTGCACAAATGCAGGAACGTTATGTTAACATTTTTGTACATTTTGCTTTATTAATAAAAAATTATTACAACTTACCTTAAACTTTGAGATTATAGGAACTGAAATCCATTATTTCCAGTCATTATATACGCATTAGTTATTCTTCATTTTTAAAGGTAATTACTCAAAGAACAGTAAAAAACCGTTTATTTAACTATTCCAGAGCATAATTATTGGTATTTTGACTATTCTGTTATTAAATAACGAACATTTCTTTCACATGTAAAAATAATTAAAATTTCAAAGTAAAATGTGAGGTTAGATCTACTCAAAAAAACGTGTTATTGAAGGTCAGATCTCGTTCGTAGTGCAATAGTGACCCACCAATTTTTTTCTCTAAGAAAGTAAAGAAAGTAAAATAAATTTGTTTGTCATACATTACCTTAATGTTGGTTGAGTCTAAAAACCCTAACAGAAAAATTTTAAATAAAATAATGCGTCCTAGATCAAAGATTAAAAAATCGGAGAAATTTAAATAGCCATATCTCGATATTTCCATAAAGTGAGATGGGCCACTCTTGCACTATACGCCTCATATATTCTTGATACACTAACCCTTTAATCCGTCCTGCAGGAATCATTATAATATTGGCTTACTTTTGGCATACTGTGTTTTAACTTGTTGCAGCGATATTATAAATGACGTGTGCGCACGTAAGCTGTGTGTCGATGTGCAGGATGAGTCATAACTGCAGGATAAATTCTACTAAAATCCACTTACTGACATCGGCTCGTTAGCTCAGTTGGTTAGAGCGCCACAATACAACGGGAACGTGGAGGACGTGAGTTCAAATCTTACACGAGCCCTTTTTTTTCATTTTGAATCTATAAAACATATATTTTTAAAATTTGCATTAATAAATGTTTCTATTTTATTTTTATATAATTTTTACAAATTATTAATTGTATTAAAAATTTAGTTAAGAATTTTAAGGTAAAATTTGTTTACTTGGTTGTAAATAATCACCACTACTTTTTTTTTTAATAATAAAAATGACTACCTAATTATTTGAAAGTATATAACTTTTTGTAGAGCATATCATACATTTAAGGGGTTTTTCTGATTTTCTATTTCAAAAAATAGATTTTTTTTTTGCTTTTTTATACTTCTCAATATGTTTAGAATACGATTCTAAAATATTTTGACGAAATTTGTCTTGTTTAAAAAGTTATACATATACTTATAAATATACATAAAAAAATAATAAAATTATAAAATATTAAGGGGTGATTCTACATCATTTTATGATGACAAAAAGTTCCTATAAACATATGTCCAAAAATACGTCGTAAGGGAGATACGCCCCTTTAAAAGTGGCTAAAAATTCGGTTTTTATTTAATAACTCAGGAACCCTTTGAGATACAGCAAGGAGGTTTTGCATGTGCACTAATCTTAATAGGCCCATCTTCGTATGTTATTTTTATGTACTTATTTTAACCAGGGGCGTGCGAAACGGGGGGCCTTATCAGTTTTTTGCCCCAAACTTTTTTATGTGTATCTTTTTTTGATTTTTTGTAAAAAATTAAGATTCCTTGAGTAATTTTTTTTTGAAAATTTGGAACTACCATATATTATTTCAGCGCAGGTGCTGTGAATAATATAATAATGTAATAATAAAAAAAAAACTTTCTCGTTGCTTTAAATTTTTAAAATAACATTAATTAATTAAATAAACATTCAATATTCAATATTTTTTTTTTGCTTTCAATCACTCTTCGTAAAATCTTCGTTACTGAATTCGATCTAAAACTTATTTCTACAAACCACACATATGTGTTAGTACTGCTTATAAAAATCAGAGCCATATCTTAAGTATTTATTTAAAATTTTCTAGAAAATACATCGAAAAAATGGGAATATTTTGAATTTTGAACCAATCCACGATAAAAAAATAACACTGCTCTACAAAAAAATATTTTTTTTATTTAAATAACTGTGATCGAGATCCATTCTCATATTGGACTTTTGAAAAATCAAAATTAAAAAATTATTATGTCTACTACAAAGTTTTTTATTGAAGCATTTTATTTATAAAAAATAGCTACAATTGTTTCAACCCTTGAATTTAGGGTCATCTTCAGGCTAAAATAGTCAAAAAATTTAAAAACAAACAACACGGACTACATTATAAACATAGCTATGTGTATAGCAATCTTCAAATAATTAGCGTTTTTTTATGTTCTAACTTAAGGGGAGGGGGGATATAATTTTTTTAATTTCTCACAATTAGTATTGTTTCTAAATATTATCAAAGAAATCCTCCAAAATTTCCTTAATTTTATATACAATCACTTTTTATCCGAAAAACAGGTACCGATATTTTTCAAAGTTTGAGTGCTTTGAGCTGCCTCTAAACATTAATCGATTAGGCTCATTTTTGAGTGGCCACCGTTTTTTACTAAGGAGTAACTTTTGAGCTAGAGAACGTTTTCGATTTCGAAAATTGGAATTTTTTGACACACCCTATTACTCAAAAAAACGTTTTTTTATCTTTCTAAAAAAGTGTATCTTTTACGATTTTCTTTCAAATGGAAATGGAGATTTCTCCCATTAGATTAAACAGGGACAAAAGTTCTACCCAAAAAGGATAGAAGACATACATACACTCCCACTTCCACCCAACCAAACAAATTCTGTATTTGTTCTTTGTTGAACAAATACAATATTTACTTGGCCGGGCGAAAAGTGTAAAGAAATTACTGGCGCCATCTAAATTTTAGTAGAATTATCTTATTCTACAGATTCACATTAGCTATGTTCGTTCGTGCCGCTCACTGCTACACCTTCCGGCCAACCAAATAAATACTGTATTTGTTGTGTGAAAAACAAATACAGTATTTATTTGGTTGGCTGGAAAGTGTAGCACAAATAAGATAGAGATAGGGTAGACGTCTTTTGTTTCATAATTCTAGTTGTAGAGAGCTCCATTGATTTCTTATGTCATCAGGTATGTTTTAGTCCAAAAAATGTAGGGGTCCACGAAATTTTTATTTAAAATCGCCCAGGTGAACCGTGATGTGCGGTTTATTAAAATTTTACATTGAATGCAGTGACAGAGATTTTACCGGGGCTTATCGAAAAAAAAAACAAAAATTTTGAAATGATTTGTTTATTTTTAGAAGAGCAACACAATAAATTAAATTTATTATAAAAAAAAAACGAAAAATAAAAAAAAAACTTTACTCCTGCTTTAAAACATTAAATAAACATTAAATAATTTAAAATATTGTTGTTCTGCTTTCAATACCTCCCCGTAAAATCTTCGCTACTGGATTTAATCTAAAACATTTTAATTTTTCCAAACCTCACATGTGTGTTAGTGTTTCTTATAAAAATCAGAGCCACATATTTAGTATTTATATTAAATTATCATGAAACTATAAAGAAAAAATGCGAAAAATTCTCATTTTTTGAATTTAGAAGCCTATAAAAACAAACGAATAAAGATATTTGAAACCCGATTTTTTTTTGTCTTAGCCCTATTAATAGGGAACCAATCTACAGTAAAAAAATATTTGGACCTTAATTTGTTTTTTACTACAACTATAGGCAAAAAAAAACAACTGATCGAGAAAAACGAAGCAATGTTCCGAAAACAGGGCATCAAATAGGTTTAGAATAAACTAAAATGGTCTCGGCTAATTTTTGACTGTCGAGCAGTGTTATCAAACTTTTTAATATACTAAACTTTTCGTTGTGTAGAAAATTTGTGTAAATTAAAAATGTTAATTAAATAAAAATAGGATTACTCATGTATAGATGCGTTTAAATCTGATTTTAAATGATTCGTGTTTAACATTTTTAAATTGTAATGACTTTTATTTACTTTCGTTGTTGTCTCGATTTTTATGTGTGTAATAGCAACTCGTAGCAACAACTCGTCATATAAAAAATCGAAAGTTCTTTTGGAAGTTCTTTTAATTCATTGAAATAAATTACTTTAATACATTTTTAGTGTATCATAACACGGATTAGAATCCGTGTGACAGATAATTATAGATAAACAGATAATTATCTGTCACAGATGCAATAAATTGGTCCCTGTTAAGACCGACATATCTACCTGGTGTACAGCTTTATCTTTTGGCAGATTATAATCAATAACACAGGCCCACAAAAAAAAAGTTGTCTGTGCTGGGGTTAAGATTCAAATATTCTTAGGTATTTAGGCTGCTAAACACGAATCTGTCATAAAAAAGGTAATCCACGTGCTCATTTTTTTGCTACACTGAAATTTCGGATAGGATTTTTAGACAGTTTTTTCAGTGTAGCAAAAAAATTAGACCATAAGTTGCCTGTTCTTTGCAGATTTGTGTTTAGCATCCCAAAATACATAAGAATAGGTGGGTCTTAACCCCAGCACAGACAACTTATTTTTGTGGTCCTTATAACGATAAAAAAAAGTTGTGTGTGCTGGTGTTGAGACCTACATATTCTTATGTATTTTGGGATACTGTCATAAAAAAAGTAATTTGGTGGACTCATTTTTTTGCTAAAAACTGTTATGAGTAGTATTTGTAACTGAACACAAGTTTGTATTGTGAAAAAAAAAAGTACGATAATTTGGTTTGCGATGGACAGTTATACACAGCGTGTTAAAAGTTAACCCACCCCCCTTTAACTTTTTAATATCAACTTGAAATTTAAAACGCTTAAATAATATAACCCAAATAATTTTTTGGTATACATTTGATATGCTTAGGGTACAAAATTAAAACAGGGGAGTAGCGGGGAATATATATTTTTTTAATGGGGGGTCGTGTGATACATCATTTTAAAGCTCATAAAATTCTCAATTTGACTTTTTATTTTTTTTAAACATTTTTTTAAGCTTTTCATTTTTCATTTTCAATTTTTTTACTAAAAAATGCGATATTTTAAGATTTTTTTTTGTAAAATTTTATTTATATTATTTAAAAGTATAACTGGCGTATTTGCATCATGAAATAAACCATTTTTTCAAAAATTGTTTGATTTTTTTTTAGAAATTTTGACGAAAATTCCCATTTTTGAGGGTTTAAAATAATATTTTTGTAGAGAATTTTATACTTTACAAATTTAGTCCCATAAAATTTTTATAAAAGTTTAATAATCTTGCCACAAATGAGGAATTTAGTAAACTCTGTACTTTAATTTTAAGCTTTTTATATATTTTTTGCATACATACTGCGACAGTACGTCCTTCACATATGGATTTTGGAATTCCTCTTATTTTTTTTAATATACCCTAAAATTTTCAATTTTCCACTTTTTTTTCAAAGATTTTGAAAAAATCAATATTTCCTGGACTTATATCTAAAAAAGTGCTGGAATTTTTCTAGGGTCAGATTCGGATTTTACGCCCTCGAATTAATAAGAAAATATTATTTTTAAATCAGGGCAAAAAAACAACTAGTGTAATTTTATTGGCAGTCAACGTACAAAAAAAAACGTCTATAAGCTTTGTGCCCTGAAGCAACCTCACCTCAACGCAACTTTCTGTTTATTGGTTTAAAAAACATAAAACATTTTTTCTTGTAGGTTGTGGAATATCAACTCCAAAACAGCATGCTCAGCGAAGGATAGTAGGCGGCGATGAAGCGGGGTTTGGGACATTTCCATGGCAAGCTTATATTAGAATAGGCTCATCAAGGTAAGAAATCAATCAAAGAACTTTTACCTCAAGAAGTAATTTCAGACCAATGTTTATGAAGGTGTCATCTTTTTGTTTGTTTATTTACTAACAGAAACGCGATACAGCTTAGTGGTGTAAAATGTAGATGTCGCTAGTCGACTTTCAGGCTACCTAGTAGCGATGTTGCGTAGTTTCCACCTTATCATGAATTCAAATCATTATACTTAAATTAAAACTGTAAAAAACTTTATTGTGTATACTATAATTATGTTTAATAATATAGTATATTTAAATCTATTAAAATTAAACTACTAGTTCATATAAAACTCATACCGAACTAATGTTTCTTAAAAGTTACAATAAAATATCCAAAGTATATGTTTCCAATCGGCAACACTGTACCCCTGTCAGTCATTTTACGACATTAGACTGTGAGTTTACATATTCTTTACGCGTACTAAGTGTAAACAATAGTCACTCCCCACCAGCCCCTCACCGTAGTTGGTTCACGCTTCAAACAAAGCATACGGTAGATTTCATCATGTTCCTTCTTGAGGTAAAAGTTCTTTGAAATCAAGACAAAAAAGATGAAATAGATTTCAAGATGATTGACAATATATGTGAATCGCCTTGTCGGAAATTTAGTTAGTTCTACGACAAAAATAGTTTAGAATGTTTTTGTGAGAAACATATATACACGTTATTTGAAATAGGGTCCGAAATTTTAAGGGGTGATTCTACATCATAAAATATGGCAAAAAGTTCCTATAAACATATGTCTAAAAATGCGTCGTAAGAGAGCTGAGCCCCTTTGAAAGTGGCTAAAAAATTCGTATTTTATTTAATAACTTAGGAACCCTTTTAGATATAGCAACTAGGTTTTGCATGTGAACTAATCTTAATAAGGCCCATCTTCGTATGTTTTTTTCATATATTTATTTTAACCAGGTGAGTGCGAAACGGGGGGCCTTATCAGTTTTTTGTCCCAAACTTGTTTCTGTATAACTTTTTTTTTGGAATATGATTCCTCAGTTTAAATTATATAAAAAAAGTAGTCTAGTTGTAATACTATAGGATTAACCGTTTTCGAGAAAATTTCATTTGAAGGTGAAATTTCACGGTTCGAGGACGAAAAATTAAATACTAAAATGTTGGAAACCGAAATTTAAATGATACAAGTTGAATGCACATCAAAAACTAAGAAAAAAACCTTATATACAGGTACTGCCAAAAATCAATCCTAAAAGAGCTATGGTCTCCTAAAAATGCACAATTTTTAAAGGGCCATAGTAGCTTTAAAAGCGATTTTTTGACCTACATGTATGGACACTTTTTTCTAACTTTTTGATACAGAATAACCCTGCAAAATTGAAATTTTGATTTTTAACATTTTAGTGTTTAATTTTTCGTCCTCGAACCGTAAAATTTCACCTTCATATCCATTTTTCTCTGATACGGTTAATCCTACAGTATTACAACAAGCGTACCTTTTCTATGTATTTTGACCTGCGGAATCATATTCCAAAAATTATAAAAAAGTTACGCAGAAAAAAGTTTGGGACAAAAAACTGATAAGGCCCCCCGTTTCGCAAACCCATGGTTAAAATAAGTACATGAAAATAACATATTTAGTTGGGCCTTATTAATATTAGTTTACATGCAAAGCCTCGTTGATATATCTCAAAGGGTTCCTGAGTTATTAAAAAAAAACTGTTTTTTATCCACTTTCAAATGGGCTTAGCTCCCGTAAGACTCATTTTTAGGCATATGTTTATAGGAACTTTTTAGCATGTTTTATGATGTGGAATCACCTCTTAAAATTTCGGACCCTATTACGCCGGCTATTTCCATTGTGACAGTATAGGGGAGACTACGGCTAGTTATCGCAGGGGCAAGTTGTCAAAGGGCTAATAAGAAAAAAAAAATAACATAGTTTTTTGCACCAAACCGAGATTAACCGGAAAAGTGCTATTCATCATTTAAATCAATTAAAAGAGCAGAAAGGTTAACCAAAAAAATCTTAAAATTAAAGCGTTCAGTACGAGCTTCAGTAATTGTTTTTTCGTAAATATTTGTTTTTTATAGTGAGTGATTTAAAACATTAAGATAAAAAAAATATGTATTATGTTTATTATAAATTATGTATAATTATAGTTTATTATACACTATAATAGTCTATATTATTATAGACTATAATAGTCTATATTATTATACACTATAATAGTCTATATTATTATACACTATAATAGTGTATATTATTTGTAGGGTATATATTTGTTTATAATACATTATAAACTTGCCAATTTTGGCCAAAAAGACTGCAAAGTTAGATTACAATCCGCTTGTGAGGAGGTACTTGTATTATATTTCTTAAAAAATATACCCTAAGTACCCGTGACGGGACACGTTGTCGCATTTTTCAAGACTTAAAAAAAATCATAACTCTTCAACCATATAAGGTTTTCCCATCTCAACAAAATAAAGGAAAAAACTGACTGAATAATAAGTGCGACAACTAGCCCCGGTATCCCCTAATGAAAATACGGATTTTTCTTATATTACAGCATTATTATGTTTTGAAAGTGCAATATAATAAAACGTTACTATCGTATATAATGTACAATTAAATAAAAAACATTCCTATGGTCTGGTAAATCCAAGAATGATTAGCGATTGTTTGCTAAAATTAAACATGTGCTTTCACCTACTTTATATTTAAGTTTGATAAAAATAGACATTTTCATTGTCAAGATTCATTTTAATTCATTGTCGAGTTTAGTCTTTTGTGTAGCACGGTTTATTTATTATTTGTTTACGTATACGAAGTGGAAAGTGTATGATAACCGAACAATGGCTAGGTTAGCTTCATTAATTTTTTCATAATTAATTAATTAACCTTGTGTGTGTAATGGTTAGTTTATGCAAAAAATAACGAAGCTAACTAGAAATATAAGTAAATTTATGTCAATACTGCGCATGCTTGGTAATAATCGAGGTGATAATTAATGAACTAACTAGAAATATAATTAATTTAATGACTACACTCCGTAAGTATAACTGGCTGCAGTAATTTAACTTAAGCAGGCGCAGTGTAGTCATAAAATTAACTATATTTCTAGTTAGTTTGTTAATTATCACCAAACATGCGTAGTATCAACGAACTAATAACTCTTCTCTCTAGAATAGGCATTTCATTTGTAAAAACTGACAAAAACGTAGCCAACATATACATTTGTCTATCTTACTCGCACAGCTTTGTTCTAACAGAGACAACAATAACAGTTACTGGTAATTGTTATTGTTCAGGCCTTAATATACTTATAATTTGTTTACAAAAAAACCGAGATGTTGGCGATACTTTATTTTAACGGTATGCCTATTCTAGAAAGAAGAGTTATTAGTTTGTTGCCTAGTATAGACATACAATTACTTATATTTCTTCTTCTTTCTTGTCATTAATTTTTTCATAAACTAGATTAAATTAGATTAATTCATAAAAGCATTCTACACTGTGTATTTGAAATAGCGTTGGAAATGTTAACAGATGATTCTACATCATAAAAGTTCCTATAAACATATGTCTAAAAATGCGTCATAAGGGAGCTACGCCCCTTTGAAAGTGGCTAAAAAAATCGGTTTTTATTTAATAACTCAGGAACCCTTTGAGATATATCAACGAGGTTTTGCACGTCAACTAATCCTACCAAGGCTCGTTTTTATGTGTTATTTTCATGTACTTATTTCAACTAGGGGTGTGCGAAACGGGGGGGGGGGGCTTATCAGTTTTTTGTCCCAAACTTTTTTCTGTGTAACTTTTTTGCAATTTTATTTTTGAAATATGATTCCTCAGGTCAAAATACATAAAAAATGTACTCTTGTTGTAATACTGTAGGATTAACCGTTTTCGAGAAAAAATCATTTGAAGGTGAAATTCCACGGTTCGAGGACGAAAAATTAAATACTAAAATGTTGAAAACCAAAATTTTAATGATGCAGGGCGAATGTACATTAAAAACTAAGAAAAAAACCTCATATACAGGTACTTCGAAAAATCAATCCTAATGGAGCTATGGTCTCCTAAATATGCACCATTTTTAAAGGGCAATGGTAGCCTTAAAAGCGTTTTTTCGACCTACATGTATGGAAACTTTTTTTCTTAGTTTTTGATGTAGAATAACATTGCATCATTAAAATTTTGGTTTTCTACATTTTAGTATTTAATTTTTCGTCCTCGAACCGTGGAATTTCACCTTCAAATGAATTTTTCTCGAAAACGGTTAATCCTACAGTATTACAACAAGAGTACCTTTTTTATGTATTTTGACCTGAGGAATCATATTTCAAAAATAAAATTGCAAAAAAGTTACACAGAAAAAAGTTTGAGACAAAAAACTGATAAGGCCCCCCCGTTTCGCCCACCCCTGGTTTAAATAAGTACGTGAAAATGACATACAAACATGGGCCTTATTAGAATTAATTCACGTGCAAAACCTCGTTAACATATCTCAAAGGGTTCCTGAGTTATTAAATAAAAAACGATTTTTTTAGCCACTTTCAAAGGGGCGTAGCTCCCTTATGACGCATTTTTAGACATATGTTTATAGAAACTTTTTGTCATATTTTATCATGTAGAATCACCTGTTAAAATTTCCTACGCTATTTCAAATACACCCTGTATAGTCATTTAAAAAAGGTGTTTTTTTTTTTCTAAAACACCCTGTATATAAAAACTGTGTTGGCATAGCCCAAAACTGAAAAAAGATTCAGTCAGGAAAAAATGCTTTAAGATAGGTTATGTCAGAAAAAAGTATACTGTTTGTTTTTTTTTTGTTTGTTTTTAACCTCGTACTATTCTACTTAATTAAGCATCCCCTAAGTCCAGGACTTGTGTGGGCTAGTAGTAGAGGGAACCACCGGCTTTAATTGACTTTCGAACCAATATATCTAGGGAGTACGCCTTCGCCAAATTTCAATTATTAATTAACTGAAAAAGGCAATCGGCGCCAGTGAGGTTTGAACTCACGATCATTAGATCAGTGTCAGGCTATATCGATGCCATTGACCACTGAGCTAAATCTCCCATCAACTACTCGGTATGATTCAAAAATTTCATTTTGTGGGATAGTGTTTTTGTCTTCGCGCTGAAAATAGTATATTATTTACCAAGTGAGAGAAGTTTAACATTTTTGACCTGCGTCAAATTGCGGGATGAGCGCGCTAGCGCGAATTAATTAGCTATTTATTTATTTTACTAAAATTTAATGAAAAAGCTTATCAATTTAAAATATCACGCTGGCCGTTCGCGGCCAATAAAAAACAAATGAATAACTTGACATTTCTGGCAGAAATTTTCTGGTGATCTGCTAAAATTATTAAGGTAGAAAGTGTTTCCGTGTTAAGTGTAATAAAATATATAAAAATGGAAAGTGAAAAGCAAAGTGATGATTCTGGTACTCCCCCAGAAATAAGGGGACAGGCAAAAACTGTAAGGGAGAATCTATTGCCTCAAAAATCAATATATGGGTGTTGTACCTCTAGTAATCTATGATCCTTACGGTAATATATGGGTTGTATAATCTATGGTTGAATATGATGGACCAATGATTTTTACTTTTCGAAGTGTTTTTTGTAAAACATGTTTTATAGGTACTAATTTAGTTAATATTTTTTAATTTATCATGCAATAAATAAATTTGGTGCCTAAAGACACTTGTAAATAGCAATGTGATTTAAAAATTAAGTAAAACGTCAGATGCCAAAACAGCTGAATAAATATTCATTATTAACCATGGTGCAATTTCATTATTTTTAGAACCTCTGACGTCATAGGTAGAGAAATAATATTTCTACCAATAAAAAGAACAGTAATAAAGATGTGATTTTAGGCTGGTGGTGAAAAAATATGTTTATTTTCCAACGTCATTTATGAGCGTTGGGTGGGATAATTTTATGCAAAATTTAATGTAGAACGGTTTAAGAGAAAAATACAGAAAAGCGTCATGAGGTCACGTTTGGGGGTGGTTTTCTTTAGCAAAAGGGAATGAGGGTCTGTACTTGGGTTCCAACTGGGAGTTCACAACCAAAATTTCGTTTGGACGTTTTTTCGCCTAATTTGCTTAAACCACATAGGTAAATTCCTTTCATGAAAAAATAAGAAACTGTTTATTTTTTTTAATGTCCCTCTGTCCGTCCGTTCGTCCGTCTGATATCACGATTTTTGTTAACACGATAACTCAAGAACAAAAAATCCGATCGACTTGAATTTTCAGGAAAAATCAAGTTCTACGAGGGGAAGATCCCTATTGTTTATGAAAGCAATCCCCCAAAAACAAAAAAGTTATGGGGTGTTAAATTTAAAAAAAAAATTGAAAAAAACTGAAAGAAAATTCCGATTAACGTAACTTTTTCGAGAAAAATTACTTTTATTATAAGGATCAATTCTACCAATTTTGAAAATAATCCCCCCAAAAATAAAAAAGTTATGGAGGGTTAAACCATTTTAATAAAAAAAATTATTTTCAATTTTTTTTTTCATTTTTTTTGTTTTTCGCAAAAAGAAAATAAAAATAATAAAACATTTAGATTTTTTTTTATTTTTGTTTTCGCAAAAATTTAAACACAAATTTTGAAAAAGTTTTTTTGAAAACCATATTTTTTTTATTTTTCGTTATTTTAAAAAAGACCTTTAAAAAAATATATTTTTTTTTTATTTTTTCTTAAGTATTTGGGAAAATGCACTATGCCATTTACTGTAAATAATATATGATGGAAGCGTAGCATTACATATCTTCACGGCTTGTTATATTATTAGTCCATACAAATTTCGTATAAAATTTGAAATTTTACATAAATAAAGAAAATAGAAAACAGGAATTGCCTTATATACTTAATAAATATAATTGTAAATAATATAGATTATTTTTTATTATATTACACAACAAATGAGGAAGAACCATCTGAAGCATAACGTACAACTCTAGAATTATACAACATATATTACACAGCCACACAATTTTTTTTTTTTTAATATCCAGAGACTAAACCAATGCATTTTTATTTTCGTTGACCTCAGAATTGCTCCATCAGATCACAATTTTCTTCTACCCATAAAAACATCTCATTTTAAGGAATTTTCTTACCCTTTTTTGAGTGTAGAAGAAAATTGTGACCTGTTAGAGCAATTCTGAGGTCAGATTCAGTTTCAGCGACCCCGAAAATATAAAAATGCGTTGGTCAAGTCCCTGGCACTTACATTTTTTTTTTGATTTTTTTTGTTAGTTAGGGGATGTTCAAGTATTACGTAACGCAATGTACCAAAATTCATACACTTCATACCTCGGTTCCAGGGGCGGATTTATTTCACTTTAAGGGGGGGGGGGCATCCATAAGGAAAAAATTTGCGCTTTCGCCAAATATGTAATTTTGAAGGTATTTCTATGCTAATATATCTCGCTGGGGGGGGGCATGGCCCCCATGTTGAGATTTCATATTTTGGCTACCCCCCCTAACACACCCCCCTATTAGGGGGGGGGGGTAGCCAAAATATGAAATCTCTATAATCTATAATAACGCGAGAACCGGGGTATGAAGTGTATGAATTTTGGTACAATTTGCGTTACGTAATACTTGAACGTTCCCCTATGCACAGCCACCCACAAAAAAATTTTATGTTCCAGAGACTAGACCAACTCATTTTTATATTTTTGGGGTCGCTAAAATCGAATCTGTAATCAGAATTGCTCAGGTCACAATTTTTTTCTACACTTAAAAACATCTGAATTTAAGGAATTTTCGCACCGTTTTTTTTTGAGTGTACAAAAAAAATAGTGATCTGATGGAGCAATTTTGAGGTCAAATTCGGTTTCAGAGACCCCAAAAAAATAAAAATGCATTGGTCTAGTCTCTGAATATTTTTAATCTTTTTTTTTGTGTGGCTGTGTTATTTAGTTGAAAGGATAGAAATTACAATAAAATTTAAATTATTTTCAACTTAGATACGGTCATTTTGTACTCTTGGTAACTAAACACAGTAAAAACTAAAAAAAAAAAAACACAGAAAAAACGTATTTATCTTTGGAAGTAGATATTACCCATTTTGTAAAAAATGGGGGTAAAATTAGAGATGATACCCTCACAGATTTTTTTATTAACTATTACTGGCAGTAATACTAGTGATAAATTGGCAAGTGATTATTTACTGAAAATGATTTATCATTTATTTAAGTAATTTATTATTAGGTAAAATAAATTTAATACTGGCATAAACTAATAACTTGCCAAATAATTATAGTCCAGTCAAATAGTAAATGTAAATTGCAATAAATGTACACGGGCTGATATTTTAAAGGGTTGTAGTGGATGGTAACACCCCTGTTAGTTTTTTACCAGGTGATTTGCGTAAGGGGTGTCTGCTATCTTGAATTTTAGGGGTGAGTTGTTTAATATGCATCTTACAATAAAAATGCATATAACCAATTTTGTTAAGGAGGAAATTTCCAACAATTTTTGTTGGGATCATTTTTTTAATAAGTTAATAACAACCGAGTTAATTCAAAAATAGCCATGTTGGAGGTGAAATTGTTTTTTTCCATTTTTTAGCCAAATTATTCATCGAACGATAAAAGTGGTTATAAGCAAACTTGTAGCTCTTGAAATTCTCTGTAAGTTTCATACATTATACATTTTACTTTACAGGTATGGTTACAGAGGCGCCACCCGACTTTCAGCGCCCACTGTAACTTTACTAAAATATTTATGAAAATGAAAAATATATTAAACTTATAAAGAATTTCAAGAGCTAAAAGTTTGTTCATAACCACTTTTATCCTCCGATGAATAATTTGGCTGAAAAATCGAAAAAAATCAATTTCGCCCCCAACATGGCCATTTTTGAATAATAATAACTCGATTGTTATTAATATATTAAAAAAACGATCCTCACAAAAATTGTTGGAAATTTTCTACTTAACAAAATTGTTTATATGTATTTTTATCGTAAGATGCATATTTAGCGAGATAACCGCACTCACCCCTAATATTCAAGATAGCTGACACTCTTTACGCAAATCACCCGGTGAAAAAAGCGTAAGCCTATGTTTCTGTGTTTATTTTTAACGTTGATGAGTCATAACTGAGTTTATACCGAATACTGATTATAATAAATTAGAAAAAACGTAAAAAAAACGATCGGCATCCAAGGTTATTTTTATATTTGCCTAAATTACTTCTTTAGGTGTGTTTAAACAATTTATGAAAAAAAAAAATCGTGGGCCGGAAACAAAAAAAAAATAACAATATCATCAAATCCAAAGAACTTTTACCTCAAGAAGTAATTTCAGATCAATGTTTATGAAGGTGTCATCTTTTTGTTTGTTTATTTACTAACATAAACGCGATACAGCTTTGTGGTGTAAAATGTCGCTAGTCGACTTTCAGGCTATCTAGTAGCGATGTTGCGTAGTTTCCACCTTATCACGAATTCAAATCATTATACTTAAATTAAAAATGTAAAAAACTTTATTGTGTATACTATAATTATGTTTAATAATATAGTATATTTAAATATATTAAAATTAAACTACTAGTTCATATAAAACTCATACAGAACTAATGTTTCTTAAAATGTACCATAAAATATCCAAAGTATATGTTTCCAATCGGCAACACTGTACCCCTATCAGTCATTTTACGACATTAGACTGTGAGTTTACACATTCTTTCTCTCTCTTTACGCGTACTAAGTGTAAACAATAGTCACTGCCTACCAGCCCCTCACCGTAGTTGGTTCACGCTTCAAACAAAGCATACGGTAGATTTCAGCATGTTCCTTCTTGAGGTTAAAGTTCTTTGATCAAATCAAATCAAATCAAATCATTTATTTAACACCATTTTGATACAAACTACATTTGGCAAGTCAGGTTTATTTTACACTTTTATGTAAAATTTTATAAAAAGTAAATATAATCAGTCAATTTCCAAAATTGCATCTTTATTTGTCCATTTGGCGTGGATAAGCCCGGTCTCCCCTATGTAAAACGTAACAATTTTCACGACTACCACCACCTGTTGAACCCGCAACTATAATCAAGGAAACAATTGAAAAGTTTGCAAAAAAGAAAGTTAAACGTTTAAATAAGTAAACTATTTTATTGCACAATTAAATATATAGAATTAATGCCATTTAGGTAAGTAGTTTACATTGTTAACAAAGGTGTTTCTAAATTTTGCAGGACTTCCTCCGCGGTCTATTGTACATAATAGACAAACAAAAATTTAAGGAAAGGTTGAATAAATGTCTTATTCGCGTCAGAAATGGACCTTGTTTGTCGGTTAGATTCATAGACAAAGTAACAAACTAGAATGATTTTTGACTTCTTCTTCTTCTTCTTTTTTTTCTTCTTCTTCTTCTTCTTCTTCTTCTTCTTCTTGCTATTCAGTCTTGGCGTTTTTCATCTCCGCCAGTTTCCAAACGGGTTAGGTTCCGACTTTTCTACTGGATAAATAACTTTAGTACTGTTGTTTTTCTATTCTACTTTAAAGCGGTAGTCTACATCAAATACACCAAGCGGCATGTTTACACTCGTTACAACACTTTATTACATTCTTCCAAAAATACTTTTATTGCGGTTGCAATGATCTGAGAGGGTTTACTTAAAATAGATGCCAAATTCATGGGTTGTGCTAACTCAGTATGGAGGCTTTCTAAAAGAGATTTTCTTTGAGCTTCGTATCTTGGATGATTTTTGACCGCCTGCGCATACTACTACGTCCCGACTAAATGCGTCCTCCATTTTGATTCTAAATGTCCAACATAAAGTAAAAAAATATATATTTTATGTTGGTAACACTGTGTAACATTATTTTCTTTGTTAGAGATGTGACTTTTCATCCCACTTCAGTACTCAGTAAAAGATTCTTTTTGTCGTTGTTTTGTTGCCACAGTTGGTAAAATATAAAATCTAAATAAATATGTCGTACTTTACATTTATTTTTAACAGTAATTTGAATATAAAAATATAATTCTTGGCACACACCTCTAACATGAGACTCGAAGTTAACATAACCTCATTTCTTTATATTTTTGTTTTGTCTTTATATTTTTTGTTTTCTAGTTGAATCTAATTAGGTATATGCTTCTAGTTTTACGATCAGTCGACTCACAAGACTATTCTTTATATCTTTATATCTCTTGTTAAATGACACTTTTTCTCTCATCGATCAAAGATCTACTCAAAACTAGGCTTCGAACAATAAAGTTACTTTTGTAAAATTGCATGTTAATATTAGATTGTTTTTTATTACAGTAAATAAAATACATTGTACAGTGTTCATGAATTTGAGAGGTAGTTGTTTAATAGTACGTAGTAAAGCTAGTAATAATGTCAAATAACATATCGAGTGTAAAAAAAAAATTGAATAATCTACCATGGTACTATGCATAGTAGATATTTTAAAAGCGTGCAATGTACCTGGTTTCTAAATTCTGCCTTAGTTTAACCGTTTTTAGTTAAAATGTTTTAGGTTTTTTATTTGGAAAATGCAATATACCATTTACTGTGAATAATATATAATAGAATGCGTAGCATTACATATCTTCACGGCTTGTTATTATATTAACCTATTCCAGGATATTTTTTCGCCGATTATTCTCTTGCCGGATATTCATGAATTCAGTCGGTAAACTAACAACTTCTTTTGATTGCGTAAGTACCTATACAAATACTTAAACATTTAAAAACGACATACAGCAGTTATATAACTGTTGTATAATAAAAATTGAAATTAAATATGCGCGATTCTGGTTTTTACACGTACATCTTTTGCCGTTGCACTAAGGCGTATTTGGCGTTAATGGTTGGTTAAAATTTAAGAAAAAGAAAATAAAGTAATATGCTTTTTATATCTTTTATCGACAAGTTTATAGCATAAACTTATACCCCACTACATAATGTTTAGTTAGAATTAACCCTTTCACTGCGGATATAAATTGACCTACAAGGTGGCCCAAAAAAAAAACCGGACACTTTTTAAACCATTATAACTTTGTTGCTCTTTGAGCGATCTTTACTTACTTTAAAA
This sequence comes from Brachypterus glaber, assembly GCA_958510825.1. Lineage (NCBI taxonomy): Eukaryota > Metazoa > Arthropoda > Insecta > Coleoptera > Kateretidae > Brachypterus > Brachypterus glaber. The sequence continues at coordinate 6,649,307 of OY294044.1, read as the reverse complement.
TAAATAGGCTCAAAACATGTAAGATTCGGTGTATAATTTTATTTATTTAAAATATTATTATATATTTTAGTAAGAAACCTATTTCTGAAGGGGTTATTTTAGACCCATGGGAATTAGAGCAACATGTAAAAAATGATAACTTTTCGTCTGTATTATGTTAAATGGTCTATCTTCAATAGTTTTGTGTGTTTACCTTTTAATTTAAAATTGTAATTTATTTTTTATAATTATTTTTCCGAAAGGCTACAGATAGCGTTAAATGGATTTTTTAGCTTGAAAAAATAATTAAGTAGGCGGTTATCTAAAAGTAATTTTGACATGTCTCAAAAAATAGTATGTCAAATTAAAAATATTGAAAATCACTGATCAAAAAACTAAGAAAAACGTATTAAAACTGCATTGTGGTGGATATATATTTTAAAGAAGATGAACAATAAAAAATGAATATATGTAAAAACAAAATTGTGTAGAAAAATAAGAAATAAGTCTAGTTTTTGTCAAAACGAAAAAAAGTGCTTAACTTAAAATAAAGGATGATGGGAATTTTTGTAAACCAATATGGAATTATTACTACAAATAACCAACCAAGATCCTGTACCATAATGTGCTTTTATATTATTGTTAAAAAATAAGACAGTGTTTAATATAATTTAATTCATTTGTAATAAAAATATATTTCTTCTTTAAAGTCTTTCTTCGTTTAGCAAATACTTAAATCTTGTTTTATTTTAGCAATTTATTATTTCTCATGTTAATGTAGTAAAATTTTCAAATTTCCATTTATAATTTTTGTGTTATTTAATACCCATATTTCTTAAAATATACATCTAGAATTCAGCTTTCACATTTTCCTCTTGGTTTTTAAAGTAATTCGACATTTTTTCAGTTTTTTGCTTATTTTAAATACTTTTTAAATTAAGAGATTATTTTTTGAGAGATGTCGGATAAATAACACGCCTACTGAATCGTTTTTTTACGTTTAAAAATCAATTTACTGCAATATGTAACCATTCGGAAAAATATGAATAAAAAATAAACTACAATTTTTAATTAAAATTTAAATATACTCATCTATTGAAGAAAGATCACTGAACATAGTTAGGTCAGAAAGTTTCATATTATACCTTTTGCTCTAATCCCCAACGCTTTAAAACAAACCCTTCGGAAAAAGCTTAATTACTGAACAATATAATAATATTTTAAGTAAATAACATTATCTTCCAAATCTTACATGTTTTGAGTATATTTACTTCAAATTTGGTATAAATCGGTAAAAAGGCAAAAAAGTTAGAGCGGTTTAAAAAGTGTCCGGTTTTTTTTTGGGCCACCCTGTACTACGCCTAGGAGCTGAAATAACTCCCCCCATGACGTCGCTGGACTTTTTTGAATGGGATACGGTGCGCCATCTATACAGCGTCTTTGTTATGCGTCTGGAAGCTGCTTTCAGACGCAGTACTTCTTTTATATATACCACTTCCATAAGAATGTATTAAGGTGCTTTTACACTTCAGCGTTTGACGCTGGCGGCATATCCCCACCATTCTGTCTATCAGCTCTCGCCGGCGATCTCCGCTATTTCCGTTTACAGTTCAGCGTTTTGCGCTGGCGCGGCGCATTTGTAGGTTATGTCATTATAAATGGGTGTTATAAACATGAATGCAAAACAATTAGTAACTATTTACTGGTTTTGGAGAAAAAGATAGATTTCGAGGAGAAAAAGTAGAATAAGAAGGTTTGGACTTTTTAACGAAACTAGCGCTCATTCTTTGAAAAAAACAACCAACAACGTTATAAAACTTTACAACTTTGCAAAACAACACAACCTAACCTCAAAAACGCGGCGTCAAATCGCCCGAAGTTCATCGACCGTTGGCGGTAGAAAAGTGGGGTTGAAGAGATAGGGGAATAGAACCAATCAGATTACTCAACGAGCTAACGCTGCGTCAATCGCCGAACTGTAAAAGCCGCTTTAAAGAACTACTGCGTCTAGACGCATAACAAAAACGCTGTATAGATGCCTTTAATTTACTGCGTTTTGCACAGCAGAAATATTTTTGTCTAAACTTGTTTATTCTTGATGATTGGAGCAAGAATAAGAAATATCAAAATTTAAGTGCAAATTTGGAAGGTATGTATTTTAAGAGATTATATATTATACATATATATTATATATTATAATTTTTTTATATGGATTTGATAATGGTATGGGCTACAAAAAACTGTTTGAATTATAAAATTAACTGTTTCCTTTAAATCGTAGTATATTTTTTTAGTAGATGAGTAAACGAAAGTAGTATTTTGTTAAATTAAAAACTCGTAGGTTTTTAATTAACAGGGAACCAAAAAGCCAGCTTGCGATTAGGTTTTTAATATTTCTTAGGGTTTCTGCTTCCAAAATAAAAAAATTAATTTTTTCTACTATTCCATTTTAAAACCCACACATTATGGAAAATTATAGGAAATATAGGAAAAATTAAGTTGATTCAATAAAAATATTTATTTATTAAATTTTTAAAAAGCTAGTAATATTTACCTAATTTATTTTAACTATTTTAATTGTCCAATTTATTAACTTTAACTGTCCAATTAAAGTAATAATTTAATTGTCCATTTAATGATTTTAATTTTCCAATTACTACTACACAGCATGTTTTAAAATAGAGGTAAAAAATTTAAGCGGTGATTTTACGTCCAAAATATGCAAAAAGTTCTAAGGGAGCTACGGCTCTCCTAAGGACCTGTCTAAAATAGGGTTTTTATTGCATATCTCTGAAACACTATGACAGTACAGCGGTAAAATTTTGCACGTGCCCTAATATTGATAAGATCAATCATCCCATGTTCCCATCATCCCATCCCATGTAGTTTTATTGTGTGCTTATAAAATTTGTATAGTGTATATATACTTAAAAAAAGTGTAGTTTTTTTTTAATGGCAAGAAGCAAATAGTTATATTAACTAATTTTTTAGTTATCTAATTGGGGACTTTTATATTAGCTTCGAAATAGTAATTACATAACTAGTGTGGAAAGTGACATATTTCACGCGAGTGGGAAGGTCTACGAACGAGCCGCCAGGCGAGTGAGGAAACTCCACGAGTGTATGAAATACACATTCCAACGAGTTATGTACACTATTTTTCCTACGATCCCGAAAAAATATGAAGTTTCTTATTTTAAAATTTTCTAATTTTTATTAATTTTTAAGAAAAGTAAAGCACAAAATAATTATAAATCGCATACAAATTAATATATGTAGGTATGTCAAACAGGAAATATGATTTTATTTAGCTTTAGTTTTCTTGGTTTTATATTTAATACAATACATAGCTGTTTAATAGGTTGCCTATTCATAAATAAATGCAGACTTGAGTTTGCTTATTAGATTTCTGTGGTTATGCTCCCATATAAGACAGTAAAATTGTACTGTTTTACATTTCATAAGAAAAATACTGTGTATTTTGATGTTTTTTATGTAATGTAAGGTAACTAATAGTATATTAAAGTACTAGTTTCATAACATACGTTTTTAGCGCACGAGTAGAAGTTTAGAAAACGAGCCGCTTGTGGAAAGTTTTCTAAAGTACTAGTGCGCTAAAAACGTGTTATGAAACGAGTGCTTTATACAATTTTTTCTATTTTGCCATAAAATTTTAAAAAACTTACATTTAAATTGATGACTGATTTAGGGATTTTTGTTTTGGATTGGCATTAAAGTTTAAACTTCTAAGAACAAATGATATTTTGATATATTTTATAGTAATCTCACTCTTTTTTACTGCAATTAACCAAGCCAAAATTTTAACATGGTAAAAATAACCTAAACACAAAGTTTTGTAGAAAATTCAACTTTAAAGCGACATTGACATTTGCACGGAAAACGTCAAGCGATAGGCCAGGTCTGTTGCCAACCCAAAAGAACAAAAAGTAGAGACCTCTTATGGGCCCATAAGAAGACTCAAAATGTTTGTGATTATAAGCTTATAAGAGTCGCAAAATAGAAAAATAAAAAATTAAGTAATTTTTATAAGATCTTTCTTTTTAACGTATCATGTCATCCTTTGATGCTAAAGCAAAACAAGAAGATATGTAATGCTACACATTCCATTATATATTTTTCACAGTAAATGGTATATTGCATTTTCCCAAATATTTGAAAAAGATTAAAAAAAAAATAGAAAACTTTAAAACGTTTTTTAACAACTTTCTTTATTTCCTTTTTGCTAAAAAAATACATTTTGTCAAAAAAAAAAAAAAACAAATAAACTTTTTTTTTAAAAAAGTATCTTTTTTAAAAAAAGAAAAAAATTTTCAAAAAAAAATTTTTCAAAAAAAAATCATTTTTCAAAAAAAAAACTTAAAAAAATCAAATAGAAATTTTAATTTTTTTAATTTATTTTCTTTTTGCAAAAAAAAACAAAAAATAAAATGTTTTTTTTTTTAAATGATAGATTTCTTTTATTTCCCCTTTTTTAAACGGTTTGATTTAATTTTTTAAAGGTGCTTTTAATATGCTAAACTCTATGGTCCGTTTCATCAAGCAAGATAGTAAATTAAAAATCGCACAGTGAACAGGATTAAATAATATATGTTTGTGTATAGAATATAGTTATGTTTTATAAAATAAACTACTGCGAATATACGCACATCCAATATTCGAATCTGTTTTGAAAATATTCACTGTGCGATTTTTAATGAAACAGACCATAGATAAATTAAAGTAAAGGCAGAAAAAGTTCAAGGAAAATAAAAATTAAATAAGTTAAGAATTGACAGTCTATAAAAATATATACTGCACGTTTGTCGGTTAATAACCGAAAAATATATATAAGAAAGTTATCTATCTGTCGTTAAAATCAAATGGACAGGAAACAGTGAATAGTACCATTTCATCCTTTTTGGGAATCATCAGCACTATGTATCCTGTATGTTGCTAATATTCAAATAAAACGTTAGATAGATATAAAAGCATGGTGCCATCTATTGATGTGGTCACTGTTATCTGTTCACTTGTTCCCAAAAGGCAAATCGCCACAATTTAGGGTGTACAGTAACGTGCATTCAAAATGCCACGGACCTAAACCATTATATGAACCTTTAGCCGGTTAAGAAGAGTTAAATAAGTTAAGAATTGACAGTCTATAAAAATATATACTGCACGTTTGTCGGTTAATAACCGAAAAATATATATAAGAAAGTTATCTCTCTGTCGTTAAAATCAAATGGACAGGAAACAGTGAATAGTACCATTTCATCCTTTTTGGGAATCATCAGCACTGTGTATCCTGTATGTTGCTAATATTCAAATAAAACGTTAGATAGATATAAAAGCATGGTGCCATCTATTGATGTGGTCACTGTTATCTGTTCACTTGTTCCCAAAAGGCAAATCGCCACAATTTAGGGTGTACAGTAACGTGCATTCAAAATGCCACGGACCTAAACCATTATATGAACCTTTAGCCGGTTAAGAAGAGTTAAATAAGTTAAGAATTGACAGTCTATAAAAATATATACTGCACGTTTGTCGGTTAATAACCGAAAAATATATATAAGAAAGTTATCTATCTGTCGTTAAAATCAAATGGACAGGAAAAAGTGAATAGTACCATTTCATCCTTTTTCGGGAATCATCAGCACTATGTATCCTGTATGTTGCTAATATTCAAATAAAACGTTAGATAGATATAAAAGCATGGTGCCATCTATTGATGTGGTCACTGTTATCTGTTCACTTGTTCCCAAAAGGCAAATCGCCACAATTTAGGGTGTACAGTAACGTGCATTCAAAATGCCACGGACCTAAACCATTATATGAACCTTTAGCCGGTTAAGAAGAGTTAAATAAGTTAAGAATTGACAGTCTATAAAAATATATACTGCACGTTTGTCGGTTAATAACCGAAAAATATATATAAGAAAGTTATCTATCTGTCGTTAAAATCAAATGGACAGGAAACAGTGAATAGTACCATTTCATCCTTTTTGGGAATCATCAGCACTGTGTATCCTGTATGTTGCTAATATTCAAATAAAACGTTAGATAGATATAAAAGCATGGTGCCATCTATTGATGTGGTCACTGTTATCTGTTCACTTGTTCCCAAAAGGCAAATCGCCACAATTTAGGGTGTACAGTAACGTGCATTCAAAATGCCACGGACCTAAACCATTATATGAACCTTTAGCCGGTTAAGAAGAGTTAAATAAGTTAAGAATTGACAGTCTATAAAAATATATACTGCACGTTTGTCGGTTAATAACCGAAAAATATATATAAGAAAGTTATCTATCTGTCGTTAAAATCAAATGGACAGGAAACAGTGAATAGTACCATTTCATCCTTTTTGGGAATCATCAGCACTGTGTATCCTGTATGTTGCTAATATTCAAATAAAACGTCAGATAGATATAAAAGCATGGTGCCATCTATTGATGTGGTCACTGTTATCTGTTCACTTGTTCCCAAAAGGCAAATCGCCACAATTTAGGGTGTACAGTAACGTGCATTCAAAATGCCACGGACCTAAACCATTATATGAACCTTTAGCCGGTTAAGAAGAGTTAAATAAGTTAAGAATTGACAGTCTATAAAAATATATACTGCACGTTTGTCGGTTAATAACCGAAAAATATATATAAGAAAGTTATCTATCTGTCGTTAAAATCAAATGGACAGGAAACAGTGAATAGTACCATTTCATCCTTTTTGGGAATCATCAGCACTGTGTATCCTGTATGTTGCTAATATTCAAATAAAACGTTAGATAGATATAAAAGCATGGTGCCATCTATTGATGTGGTCACTGTTATCTGTTCACTTGTTCCCAAAAGGCAAATCGCCACAATTTAGGGTGTACAGTAACGTGCATTCAAAATGCCACGGACCTAAACCATTATATGAACCTTTAGCCGGTTAAGAAGAGTTAAATAAGTTAAGAATTGACAGTCTATAAAAATATATACTGCACGTTTGTCGGTTAATAACCGAAAAATATATATAAGAAAGTTATCTATCTGTCGTTAAAATCAAATGGACAGGAAACAGTGAATAGTACCATTTCATCCTTTTTGGGAATCATCAGCACTATGTATCCTGTATGTTGCTAATATTCAAATAAAACGTTAGATAGATATAAAAGCATGGTGCCATCTATTGATGTGGTCACTGTTATCTGTTCACTTGTTCCCAAAAGGCAAATCGCCACAATTTAGGGTGTACAGTAACGTGCATTCAAAATGCCACGGACCTAAACCATTATATGAACCTTTAGCCAGTTAAGAAGAGTTAAATAAGTTAAGAATTGACAGTCTATAAAAATATATACTGCACGTTTGTCGGTTAATAACCGAAAAATATATATAAGAAAGTTATCTATCTGTCGTTAAAATCAAATGGACAGGAAACAGTGAATAGTACCATTTCATCCTTTTTGGGAATCATCAGCACTGTGTATCCTGTATGTTGCTAATATTCAAATAAAACGTTAGATAGATATAAAAGCATGGTGCCATCTATTGATGTGGTCACTGTTATCTGTTCACTTGTTCCCAAAAGGCAAATCGCCACAATTTAGGGTGTACAGTAACGTGCATTCAAAATGCCACGGACCTAAACCATTATATGAACCTTTAGCCGGTTAAGAAGAGTTAAATAAGTTAAGAATTGACAGTCTATAAAAATATATACTGCACGTTTGTCGGTTAATAACCGAAAAATATATATAAGAAAGTTATCTATCTGTCGTTAAAATCAAATGGACAGGAAACAGTGAATAGTACCATTTCATCCTTTTTGGGAATCATCAGCACTGTGTATCCTGTATGTTGCTAATATTCAAATAAAACGTTAGATAGATATAAAAGCATGGTGCCATCTATTGATGTGGTCACTGTTATCTGTTCACTTGTTCCCAAAAGGCAAATCGCCACAATTTAGGGTGTACAGTAACGTGCATTCAAAATGCCACGGACCTAAACCATTATATGAACCTTTAGCCGGTTAAGAAGAGTTAAATAAGTTAAGAATTGACAGTCTATAAAAATATATACTGCACGTTTGTCGGTTAATAACCGAAAAATATATATAAGAAAGTTATCTATCTGTCGTTAAAATCAAATGGACAGGAAACAGTGAATAGTACCATTTCATCCTTTTTGGGAATCATCAGCACTGTGTATCCTGTATGTTGCTAATATTCAAATAAAACGTTAGATAGATATAAAAGCATGGTGCCATCTATTGATGTGGTCACTGTTATCTGTTCACTTGTTCCCAAAAGGCAAATCGCCACAATTTAGGGTGTACAGTAACGTGCATTCAAAATGCCACGGACCTAAACCATTATATGAACCTTTAGCCGGTTAAGAAGAGTTAAATAAGTTAAGAATTGACAGTCTATAAAAATATATACTGCACGTTTGTCGGTTAATAACCGAAAAATATATATAAGAAAGTTATCTATCTGTCGTTAAAATCAAATGGACAGGAAACAGTGAATAGTACCATTTCATCCTTTTTGGGAATCATCAGCACTGTGTATCCTGTATGTTGCTAATATTCAAATAAAACGTTAGATAGATATAAAAGCATGGTGCCATCTATTGATGTGGTCACTGTTATCTGTTCAGCAACATACAGGATACACAGTGCTGATGATTCCCAAAAAGGATGAAATGGTACTATTCACTGTTTCCTGTCCATTTGATTTTAACGACAGATAGATAACTTTCGTAAAATAAAAATTTTCGAGCAATAATCTTATTACAAATTATATTTGTATCAAAATATATACATAATTACATAATTTTCTCTTTAGAAAAAGCATTCTTCTTTCTTTATTCGATAATTTAGTATGACCAGCAATGCGTGTGTCTTCCGGAGGTCAGCCGGAGGCGAAAACGACGTTCATTATAATACTTTTACTTTCTTGCTGCTCAGACTATACCGTAGTATTAAAAGTCCCGTGTTAAACGTCTGTTGCATGTACCACACAAATATTTACTAATATCTGTCACTTGTCACAACACGATTCACTCACCGCAGTAATGAAAAGAATCTAGCACATGCGCACTGGTTTGCTTATTTTTGTTTTGACGGATATCAAAAGTGGCTTCCGTTTAGGCAGTTGTAGTTTTATGAAATAGTTTAATTTGAGTGGGGTTACGGTGCGCATCAGGTCCACAAAAATGAACTATATTTTTGCACTGATTTCTGGTTTTATTTCTAAAACTTACTGTCTTGAATATAATTAGGTGCAGAAAATCCAGTTTTTTTTTGTTAGAATATATAGCAAAAGATTGTTAAAATACTCACGAATTTCTGTTTGATTTTTTAAATGAGGGCGTTGGTTTACGTTAACAATGTTTTGGTTTGGTAGTTTGCTGGTTTGGTGTTTTTTTTTAATGAGGCATTTTTCAGATACGATTTTTCACAAATGGACTCGTGCGATAGAAATATATCCTAACGAGGATATATAGTGAACATGCATTTTTCTTTATTTCGTGTACACTAGGTCGTACGAAAAATAAATAGGGTGCAATATGCTTTAGAATATCTAGCTAGGGATAACATTTGGGATAATGTAGCATTTTCTGATGAAAAGACTTTTCAATCAACCCATAATGGCACTGTGCACGTATATAGACAGGTGCACGATACGATCCAAGGTTTTAGATTAGGAATATTTTATTTATATTCATTTATACATTTTTTGAGGGTATAAAATAGGGTTGAAATTGGGAATTTTATTCAAAATTTCTTTTAAAAAATCAAAGAATGTTTGATAAATGATTAACAAAGACGTAAATTATATTTTAAAACTAGTTTTAAATGATATAAATAAAAGTTTTCAACAAAAATATCAAAAATTAAAAAAATAAAAATAGTTGCTTTAAAATTATGTACCACACGCCTTTCCTTTCCATTTTAACCCCCTATGTCCCTTAGCACATCTTCAAAGTTAAAAATATCTTATTTACGTGTCCATTTCTCAACTCGTTTAAAAGTTAAGATGGTGTGACTTTTTGACCAAACTGTATAGCAAAAATGTTATACACTATAGTTCGTTTACGAATAATAAACTTATAGGCAGTACTCGGCGAATTTCCAGTACTCGCATAGACGCCGCGTCGATTCTAGCGTTGACGCGAGGTTTTAAATATTTACATTTTTCTTTTTTTTTTCTTGATTTTTTTTTAATGATTCCATTTAAACGAGTAAGGTGCTTAAAAGTTATCGATAAATAAAAATTAAAAACTTTCGTATTCTTAAAAGATAAAAATCGAATGTCGGTTTTTTCTTTGAAAAACACCGATATATATACATATGTATAGTTAATATGTATAGTCAATATTGTTGTGTGTAACAAATTAGTCGTCAAATGTTTCGATTTAGTGACCCTCATAAAAATTTCCCTCATAATTCCGCAAAATTATTCCGTTGGCCTATGTTTCTGTGTTTATTTTCAACGTTGATGAGTCATAACTGAGTTTACGCCGACTACTGCTTAAAGGCCATTAAGTGGCTTAGGTGACGGACGCCTGTGTTTTGTTTATATTGGAAAGAAAGTAAGAGTAATAGCGTATAAACTTGAAACTAATTATCATTGATAATTATAATCTATAATCATATGTTAATTGGTTGAAAAAGAATGATCATTTAGAAGAAAGTCATGTAGATTTCGAATTAATTAACGTAATTTTTTGTCATATTTAATTTGATGTTTTGTAATAATAATTAATTGTATAATACAAAAGATGGTAGCACATCTGCCTACGCTGCGGTGTTCCCAGGTCTACGGATTTTTTAGTTCTACGCGCGTTAATAACTGCACTATTATTCTTGATATTCTTATTTTTATTTAAGTTTTAAAATGTTAAAAATCGCAATTAAAACTTAAAAATATAAGAAGTGCCAACAAAAACAGTCCACTTACCCGGACAACATTTGCTATTTCACGTGGAAGTCATTATGACATCATTTAATGATTTTTTCTGAGTTCATGAACGCATACAGATGACTCCTCATTGTAAAGTCATTACGAGATCATGTCATAAATATCTAGCAGCGGTCTACGGAATGCGCATGCGCAAACTTTAAATTAACCGCGAAATTTAAATTGACCGCGAAATTTAAAATTAAAAAAAAGAAAGGAAATTACCCTGCTTAAAAAGATCACATACACACACCTTTTTGCTCATATCTTGAAAACGCGAAGAGATACCAAAAAAATAACGAAAAAATCGACCCCCTAGGATCCCACACAAGTCCATTTTCAACAACTTGAGGACACCGGGATGTTCTCACTGAGAACTTCCCAGTGGAAATGTTCCCCAAGATGACTGGAGGAACTAGTTCCTCTAGATATCTACGGCTCACCATACCAATCCGATAATGTGTATCGAATTAGCTGACCAGTAAGTTAATTTCTAGTTATTACTAGTAGTATATCCTTATAAAGACAGCTGCCTTTTAATACTAGTATTCCTAGAAGGCGACTTTATTCGTTTAATAAGTTTATTTAGTGGTAGGAAATAACATATGGGGCCACCTATAGCAAGTGCACTGAAATTGAAACATTACAGAAGCCTGTACTATTCGGCAATCGTTCTCAATCGGGTCCCGGGCAACATTTGCTATTTCACGTGGAAGTCATTATGACATCATTTAATGATTTAACGTTAAATGTATACACCTCATAACAAACTCATAACAAACTCATAACATGATCACAAAATCATGAGATGTGCTCATCATGATGTTCGTATGAGTACAAAACGTGGAAATCATAACATGATGCTTCTCATGAGGCCTCATGAGTTTATGGATGTGGTCCGGGTATTAACACGCGTACAAATAAACAAATTCGTAGGTCTGGTAACGCTGCTAACTATGGCAAGGCCAAGAAAGTTCTATAAGGGCATATCCACAGGCTCGCATAACAACATAGTACATAAAAATGCGATGCCGTGATTGTTTTGATGTGCCGCCATGTATCTTGTAAATTAATCACGGCATCGCATTCTTATGTTTTATGTTCTTATGCAAGCTTCTGGATAGGCCTTAAAAAAACTGTCTATAGGTTTTATATAGGTACAGGGTGATCCAACTTTCAGTACACAGTCCAATATCTCCGTAACGCGGTTACTAACGGCTGAAGTAACTTCTAACATTCTTTTTTTCGACTTTTATCTCCTTGTACGTTCTTAAAATGTTGTTTATAATATTTTTCATCTGTGATGCAGGGTTTTTTTTTAAACTCGTGGGACATATATGGTGAAACTTTTTTAACCACCTTCATATTTGATGTGTATTTTTCTCGTCAAGATATTAACCCTACCAATCACAAATATATTTTATACGGGTTCGTTAAACAGTTTGTTTGAACAGAAAGTATAAGAGGTTTAGAGAAATTAATTTAAACTCTTCTGTTAATCTTAATAATTATATTTAATAAACTTAATCAATTATAAATATAAATATTGGTGAACATATAACTTAAATTAAAATGGACTTACATTATAATATTATCTTCATTACAGTAAAAATTGCTTAAACACTTGGCTTTACACTTGGCTATGGCTTCTGAACATATTGAACTTTTAATTATTTGACATTTCCATACATATTAACCATTTTCTGTTAACTTTAACTAACCCCACCGAAAAGGCTAGTATAAATACTTTACAAAACTTTAAAATATAAATCTAGAATCGGAATGATAACGATAGAAGGATGCTAGGATCAGAATGATGCTCTGTTTAAAAATAAAAGCCTTTTATACTACCAAAAAAACATAAAAATGTGGCAAGATGCTATTGGTTAAAACACCTTTAGAGACGCGTCGTTTCAAAATCTGATAGGCAGTACTTAGGTTCCTAACTAAAAGCATTTTAGACTTTTATGACTAATAAATTATTGATACCAAAAACCAACATAAAATTGATTACTTAGTCATCTAATTTATTTGACAGTTATTAGTCTCCTTTACAAAAGAATACAATAAAAAGTTTAACTTGTTGAGACCTGTAAATTTTGAATAATTCTTATATTTCTTAGTTTTCTAAAGCATTGGCATATAATACAATATATTCTATATTCTTTATAATTATTAATTTTACGTCGTATTTTATTTTCTGAAATATAATATCTAAAAAATGAAGAACCGTTACACATCTTATTTATGAGAAAGACGCAGCGAGACTCATTTATTCGTTTTTTCTAGTTTTCTAGTTTTTATATGTTTATTTGTAAGTGAACCGATTAAAAAAACTTGTTAATTGGTTAAAAACTGAAACATTTATTATAACGTTTTCAATTATTTGTTTTTGTTGCAAGTTTATGCAAGTTTATTCAGGTTCTAGTCATTTTTAATAAAACATTAATAATTTTTGGTTCATTTTAATGTTGGTTCTATATTTTTATAACTATATTAGAACTATATTATAAAGTTTTAATAATAAATTTTAAATATTTTAATAAAATTTATAATTTTATTTACCCTGGTTTAATCATCCCCACCATCTGGTTGAGACCCCCCACCCTAGAGAGATGTTTCAACCAAATAAAATAAAATTAATTATTCTTTAAATTAATACAACTTGTACTATATTATTTAATAGAAAACATATTAAACTATAGATTGTTATAAAAAAATAAAATAAACTAATTTATTAAATATTTTATAAAACGATTTAAACATTAAGAGATCAAAATATCCCTACTCTCACCTACATAGGTAGGTACGGTTCCGTAATGCTTTTTCTTAAATTAGAGTTAAAATCAATGTACCTGCACTATTATAGTTTGGCTCCATTAATTATTACGAATTTTAGGCAATTAAGCATTGTAGGCCTACTTTTCTTTGTATTATAATAAAAGTTTCGTTTATCCAATAATAAATTGTTATAACGGCTAACACAACCCAGATAATCAAAGTCTCATGGGAAACCCAAGGAAAACGCGTCGCGGCAATAAAATGCTGGTAAATTTCTTGCAACAGTAGGCCAAGAAGTTGGAAGTACCATAGCTTGCGCGTCAGTTGCATGCTAACTGCAAGAAAAATGTTTCCACCCAAGTTGAACGCGCATTTGCAATAGTTTCTGATCAACAGTTGTATGCAAACAGGGTGCAACCTACGGGCAACATATTTCCTACAATACGGTGGAGGCCGTTGTCTGCAACTTACTTTAAGTAACACAATACGTTGCCAGGAAACGTTTACGCCGTGCGTTGTCCACAATAAGTATACGCAAAAGATTTACCCGTGGATTGCACACAACACGTTGTCAGAAAACGTTTCTGCCAATAGACAGCCAAATGGTGGTACCCACTTGAGAGCAAACAGCTCCAAATTAAACTGAACAATTGACCGGCAAACGAACGGAATCTGGTTATCTGGGAATGTATGTCATAACAATTTAATTGTAATTCAGAAGTCGTCAGGGCCGTAGCTATGGGGGGATGGGGGATGGGGAGCCTCCCCCCCCACCTATCCTGAAATCTAAAAAGTTGCATATTTCATGGATTCAAAATACAAAAGTTGCATATTTCACGAAAGGGTGGGCCCATGGGATCTTTTTTTTTTGTAGTCATTAACTTTTTTGTATCGAAGAAAAAAGTTGCATAATTCATAGATTCATACAAAAGTTGCATAATTCACGAAAGGGTGGGTCTTTTTTTTGGGCATTAACTTTTTTTTCTAAGAAAAAAGTTGCATTTTTAGGCTAAAAAGGATGACATTTTTGACCTTGCTTAAAAATTATTACTATTTTATACATATTTTGCAGCCAGAAAAATATTATATATAATTAACATTATTTATTCATTTGTGGCTAAAACCAGCAAAGGGAGGCTTATTGACATATTATGGGGGTTTTATAGTCATATTATAGGAGTCTTCAAGGTACATTATGGGAGTCTTATCTGACTAGACACCCAAAAGGTTTTTAAGGCTAATGCAGATATTTCGCATTCCCTGAAAGCTCCCAGGGGCTGAATATGGGACATCCCATGGAAGCTCATTGTGGGAGCTCCCTGGAAACTCCCTGGGTTTTTTTTGACTGACGTTTGTATGGATTACTTGATACCTTTATGTCAAAGCTGCTTATGTTTGAATGAAAATAATACCAACAATTTTTTTTCGCAATGAAATAATAATAATAATAATAAAGTTTCTCAGAGTATTCAAAAAATGAGTTTTTTTTTCTATAATTATCTAAGTAAAGTTTATTACATATTTAATTATCATAGAAACATTTTTATTGAAATAAATTGTGTTTGTTATTTTTATATTGGTTTTTTTTTCACCTGGTTAACGGAGGGTTAAAATTAAGTTTTAACATATTTTTAGGTTGCATATTTAATACAAAAAAAGTTTGAATGTTAGGTACTTTTTGAAATACATTTAAAAATTATCATATACTTCGGTCAGTATAAATGTTGAAGTAAAATCTTAGTAAGATTAGGGCCACGGTAAGAAAAGGAAAAGACATACACCCTTGATTTTTGTAGAAAACATTTGATCTCTACTTAATATTATATTTATTAAGATTTTTACTAGGTAGATACGGTGTTTTGGCATGGACATCCAAACCAATTTACAAATATTTTTACAATTTCTGCTATTATACTTATGCAACCCGTTATTGTTGCAGGTGTGGAGGATCACTAGTCAGCAGGCGCCACGTTGTTACAGCAGGACACTGCGTCGCCAGGGCGACTCCCAGACAAGTGCATGTTACCCTTGGCGATTACGTCATCAATTCGGCAGTGGAGCCCCTTCCTGCTTACACGTTCGGAGTATCACACATACAGGTTTGATGAATTATCTCCACCGGGGAAATTAAAAAGTAGAAAAATGTGTAACTTTACTACACGGAAAGAAATTAGTGGGCTCTGCGCTATACATTATAAGATATTTGGTAACAGTGGCAAAATATAGTGATTTAAGCTATAGATTATAAGGGACACAATAACTAATAATGTTAAAAATAAATTGGAAACGATTATATATATTACAGACACGATTATATTTATTACAGGCACTATTATAAATTTACAGAAATGTAATTATATTATAAAAATTATTAGCACGGACAATAATTAAATCTATTTAAGCTATAAATGCCATACTATTTGTTATATTTTATTATTCACTAAACAATTAAAGTATTTCATATAAATTTTTACACTGACTGCCATAATTGTAAGAGAAAGCCTTGTATTTATATAATAAGCGATTATAATTTGCTTGGTATGTGTGTTATAGCGCTCCTAGCTATAATTTTTTTTTCCGTGTAAAAAGGGCATTATTTATTGATATGGAGCAAAATATAGCAAAATACAACAAAATGAATGAAAAAAATAGAACAAAATAGAACAATTTTGTTACAAAATAGAACAAAAATATGTTCAATTTTGGTACTAATTTTACTTCAACTAGACTGATTCAAATTTTGTTCATACTAAAAAGCCAAAACTAACAAAATGATAACTTAAGCTCTAAGCTTAGTCCTTACAAGGAGAAACATTATACCCAACAAATTTTCTTTTGATCCCCTAGCCTCTATTTTTAACAAAATAATTCCAATTGAGAAATATAGGTAACATACAGCCTGTTCCAGAACTCGCGTACCGAAATTTAAGAGGTGATTCTACATCCAAAAATATGAAAAAAAGTTTTCATAAAGGTTGGTCCGGAAATGAGCCCTAAGGGAGCTACGGCCCTTCGAAGATGACGTATTGAATGGGGAACAAAAAAAGCACCAATAAAATTTTAATGTTGCAGGGTGATTCTTCATTTAAAACTGAGCAAAAAAGTATTATACACCAAAACACCTAAATTTAATATTAAAGGAGTAATAGCCTTTTAAAAAGTAACGTTTTTGGTGGCACAAAATGTTACTTCCTCTTAATTGCATTTTTTTTTGATAACGGTTGCTCCTACAGTGTTACACTATATGATATTTTATATGTATTTTTACTCTAGAAATCTATATTTTTTACAACAAATCCAAAAAACATACACATAGAAAAGTTTGGGGCAAAAATGTTTTAAGCCTCATATATTTTTTCCGTCTGGGCACGCCTCTGGATAAATTAAAAAAATAAATTAACATAAACTTATTGCCCTTATTAATACTAGTATACATGCAAAAGCTCGCCGCTCTAGCTTAAACGGTACCCGAGTTATTAATTAAAAACCTTATTTTTATTACAATTTTAAAGGGCCCTAGATCCCTTAGGGCTCATTTCCGGACCAACCTTTATAGGAACTTTTTTTATATTTTTGGATCTAGAATCACCTCTTAAATTTTGGCATGCCAGTTATGGATCACCCTGTATCTACACAATTTTTAGAGATCTCTAACTTTTTCCGACCTCCAATTATATTTTTGACTCAAAAAAAAAATATCCTACAGTAAATTTACATCTGCGTGCAGTTGCAAATGCATTCAATTGCTGTTAAATATACAGGGTGATACAGAAATAAGGTACAAAATTTTAAAGGGTGGTTCTAGGTTCTAAAAAATATGAAATAAAGTTTTATAGCGAGGCGTAAACCGCAGAGGAATTTAGGTGTACAAACTGGAGGAAATCTGGAGAAAATCTTTGAAGGTTACGAGGTCTGTCAGAAAATTTGGACCATAGTTTTAGGCTGACTATTTCTTTTTTCAGATTTTTCAAACCAGGCCTACTTTTTTTGTTGGTAGTAGTATTTGTTTATAGAATCACCCTTAAAATTTGTAAATGTTTCTTAATCACCCTGTATCGAAAAAATATATATCTTACATCGGTACTTAGTGCTACTAAGAGTGCCGATGTATTGAAATCTTCGCCGAAAAGTCAAAATCTTTGACCACGTTTTTTTTTCACATGTCTCGACGTTTTAGACCATTCGAGTCGAAATCAGTAAAAAAATATTTTGCGTCCGTCTGTCTGTCTGGGTGTAAACTCTCTAACTCCATTTCTACATGAGATATCGGTTTTTTGCATATTGTTTCTTATCGTATTCCGAAGAGCTGATTAGATTTAGGGGGTAAACGATTGGGGTAAGGGGGTAAAAATAGGGTAAAACTCCTATTTTTAGCGTTTTTTGTTTATAATTAAGGCAATTATTATTGTATTTGGTTTTAGCACTTATATAAAAGATAATTTTAAATGGGTCAAAACATTTTATAAACAACGTTTTCCTAAAACGCATTGTTTTCGAGATATTGGCGTTTAAAGCAGTAAAAGGTTTTTTTTTAGCATATCTCATATATTTATAACCCGATTTCAAAAAATTATATTTTAAATAAAAGCTCTTTTTAAGCCCTATAAAAAATGTTATACACAGTTTTTTGCTAGAATATAATGTTTTAAAGATACAGAATTTAAAATCAAACAAAACACCTAGTTTGAAATTTGCAAGATGGCTCTAGTGTACAATAGTGCCGATGTTTTGACAGGGTGCTTGCAACGTTTCATCTAGTTTTACAATAAAAAACGAATAGTCAAGTCTAGATTTAAAGCGGAACCAAATTAATTTCTTACAAATTATCGTATTGTTAAAAGAAAGTATTTAATGAAGAAGCAATACCAAATTTGGCATTTGACACTTCAAGGAACTTTCTTCTTATATTAATTTATTACCGGTAATTTCACTTTTACTCTTTGTGTTATGAAAGAATTTTTGATAACTATTACAATCAGCATATTGATGACATAAACATATTAATTTGTTATCCAGTTTGAAAATTCATTCATGGTTCTGAACGTCTGAACTTCTTATAGTGAAGTGGTTTATTATAAAATAATTAAAAAGAGGCTTATAATCGACTTCACGTTAATTTTATTATTGAAAACAATTAGTGTGACCGCGGTTTCGCTATAATAGATATAGCATCTACGGACTTAAATACATATAATGGGACATCTTTAACATTCTGGTCATAAATAACACTAAGGACATTACACAATTAATAAATTAGGTTACAGATTAAAAAATATGCATTTTTCAGTGGCATGAATTAGGTTATACAACTTAATTCATGCCACTGAAAAATGCATATTTTTTAATTTGTAACCTAATTTATTAATTGTGTAATGTCCTTAGTGTTATTTATGACCAGAATGTTAAAGATGTCCCATTATATGTATTTAAGTCCGTAGATGCTATATCTATTATAGCGAAACCGCGGTCACACTAATTGTTTTCAATAATAAAATTAACGTGAAGTCGATTATAAGCCTCTTTTTAATTATTTTATATTAATTTGTTGTTGTTTAAACACTTGCAAGACGGGTTTCCCAATAAAAAATACTGCTGCCAACAAAATAATACTTTCCCCTACAGGCCTAGATTAATTAAGATCAGAATCAGAAACGAAAAAAAAAAAAATAAAAAAAATAAAAAAAATTAAAAAAATCGATTTTTTTTTCATTAAAAAAAAAATTTTTTTCAAAAAAAGTTTATTTTTTCATGAAACGAAAGATTAATCAAATTTCCCTATTTTACCCCCTTACCCACCCCGATTTTTACCAAGAAAATGCCAGCCTAGAACATTGGATAATAAACCTATGGTCCAAATTTGAAGTCTTTAGCTCGAAGTGTTCTTGAGTTATCGTGGTCATAAATTTCTCGGACATACAGACAGACCGATAGACAGACGGAAATAATATTTTTTTGATATAAAACGTCGATAAACGTAAAAAAAGCAATAAAACTGTTTGGATCTTTTTTTACTAGCGCAAGACATTCCTTGGGGAAAGTAATAAGAAGTGCTAGGTTATTTCGCTCTAAAGATGAGAAATACTGCCACTACGTCCTACACCCTACACACCCTATATATTTTTACTAAATGTTTTGTTTGGTATAAAAGGCATTTTAACATCTCTATTCCACATTTCTCTATTCCAAACATCTCTATTCCACATTTCTCTATTCCATAACATCTCTACTCCACACTACTCTACTCTGCACTGAGTACTTGCTTAATATAATTTTTCCTTAGCGTAACAAAGTCGTTGCATTTACAATACTTATACAGGGTTTTTAAATTATAGAGCGCAAATACAAATTTTAACGTTTTTGTTCCGCTAAGGAAAAATTATCTTTAGATATTAGGCAAGTACGTAGTGCAGAGTAGAGTAGTGTGGAATAGAGATGTTATGGAATAGAGAAATGTGGAATAGAGATGTTTAGAATAGAGAAATGTGGAATAGAGATGTTATATGCCCGTATAAAATACTGCTGTCAACGAAATAATAATTTCCTCTATAGGCTTCGACGCATTAAAATTTATAAAAAAAAACGTAAACAAAAAAAAAATAAATAAAAAAATAAAAGAAAATAAAAATAAAAAAAATTTAAAAAAATTGGATTTTTTTTTGAAAAAAAAAAACCCAATTTTACCCCCTTACCCCCACCCCGATGTTTACCAAAAAAAATTCCAGCCTAGCACTTTGGAGAATCAACCTATGGTACAAATTTAAAGTTTTTAGCTGAATGCTTTCTTAAGTGGTCACAAATTTCCCGGACAGACAGACCGACAGACAGGCCGACACAGTGATCAGTTTATGTAATGTGATAATACTAAACAAATTAGTCCAGTCAAATAACGAGAAATTCATGTGTTAAATTGCAATAAATGTACACGGGCTGATATTTTAAAGGGTAGTAGTAGATGGTTACAGAATACTCCTGTTAGTTTTTCATCGGGTGTCCGCTATCTTGAATTGAATGCCTATAACCAATTTTGTTAAGGAGAAAATTTCCAACAATTTTTGTTTAGATCATTTTTTTAATATATTTATAACAATCGAGTTATAAATATTTAAAAATAGCCATGTTGGGCGAGAAATTGGTTTCTCGATTTTTCAGCCAAATTATTCATCGGAGAATAAAATGGTTATGAGCAAACTTGTAGCTTTTGAAATTCTCTATAAGTTTTATATATTATGTATTTTGTTACGATTACAATGGGCGCTGAAAGTCGAGTTACGCCCTCTCTAACCGTACCAAAGTCCAAATGAAAATTTATAATACATGAGAATTTCAAGAGCTACAAGTTCGCTCATATCGCCCGATGAAAAATAGAAAAAAAAAACAATTTCACCTCCAACATGGCTATTTTTGAATTAATTCGATTGTTATACAGACTGTTCCAGAACTCGAGTACAGAAATTTGAGGGTATATTAAAAACCCTCTGCAAAATATGAAAAAAAAATCAAAAAAAATCCATCTCCAATACTAATTAAAAGGGAAGCTATTTAATCTGACCAATCCTGTTGCTAATGTTAAATTACCTACAAATTAGTTTTTCCCTACTTATTAGTAACTATGGTTGCATTTTAATTTTTGACGCGTGCCTTGTTTGAGACTTTCAACTTTAGAATCTTTTTAGGTTATTATATTTTGACAAAACCGACAGAGGCTATCAAATATTCTATTTTTATAGGGTCACTCCATCCGGCGGTGGTTTTTTGACATTAATAAATATTTATTAGGGTGCTTTTTTTTTCGACTATTTTTGTTTTTTCGGTCCCATCACGAAATTTTGTTGAAAGTACCCTAATTTGACGTGATACTCGATAATAATTTGAAATATCAAAAACTTTAGAATTTAATATCTCAAGAAATATTGATGTTAGCGATTTAGTACAAGTTTGTCATTTGAATATTTTTTGTAGCTCTTGTAAATTATGAGATAAGGACAGAAAAACGTAAATTTTATGAAAAAATTGGGTTTGGTGGCCCAAACTACCTCACCAGTACGAGTTATGATTATGCCGCAATGGGCAATTTTGTAGAGCATTCAATTTTGAGAAATACCTGTCTATGGTGGAAGCGATGCCATAAAATGCCGCTAAGCTATAGTAATTTAAAGAAAAAAAATCAAAGTTTACGTGTATTTTCAATGGGAAATCTTTACATGCCTTGGTCCACTACTTAATATTAATATTAAGGGCTAAAATTTTGAGGGAATTTTTTTTAGGGTACTTTCAACAAAATTTCGTGATGGGAGTGAAAAAACAAAAATAGTCGAAAAAAAAGCACCCTAATATTTATGTCACATTAATCACCATGTCAACCTACAGAATATGCACCTGCAATAATTAAATTTGCTTCTATAGCTACAAATTCAACTTTTAAAGGTAATTTAAGATCAGCAACAGTATTGGTCCACTTAAAGCGTTCTTATTTTTGAATTCAACGAAGATGGATTTTTTTAAAAGTTTAACCCCCATAACATTTTTGTTTTTTAGGAGGATTACTTTCTAAAACAATAGGGAACTTCTCCTCATAGATCTTGATTTTTCCTCAAAATTTCAAGTCGATCGGTTTATTCGTTCTTGAGTTATTGTGCACACAATTTCGTGACATCAGGGTATCTATTCTCGGTCTCGAGAGAACGTGAACAATTTTCGTAGGAAGGGAACTGATCACATCATATCAAAGTTCCTGAAAATTATAAAATGCTATTCTTGAATAGTAGTGAGCGTGATGGGATCTCTGCAGCCGGCTGCAGCGTTGCCAAGTATTTTAGCGGATTTTAACCAATCAGATTATACGACACGAGTTTGCGTGCGCAGGCTATCATTATTTTCATTATTTGTAAACAAGTTGCTGTGGTTTGAATAATTTTTATAATTAATATCCAAAAATGAATGTGTAAGAAATGACTGAAAATTAAAATAAAAACAGAAAAAGATCTGCAGCCAACAAAAAAAAAATACTTTAAAATTTTATTCAGGACAACCCTCTTGTCAATAGTGGGCTGTTTAGCCCTGAATTCACTATAATTTTTTTGTTGGAAAGTTGGAAAGGGTCGGCCCTAGCCAACACTTCCCGTTATTCGTTCTCCATTTGATCTTCCGCATCTTGTATATCTCCCAAAAGGGCAACAGCCCCCACAATTTCCAAATCGTCCATCGTTATATTATTATTATTAAAATATTATACATATATATGTATAATAATGTATAATAATTTATAAATATAAAAAATCTTTTATTAATTACGATTAACTATTATAAAACAAAACGGTATTCAAATAAACAACACAAAACCAAAGCAAAAATAGGGTTATGTTCGAATGCGCGCGACTAACTTATATGTCAAAATTTCCGTGAACGACCGCTTCTCACGTCCCGAGTAGTAGAAGTAAAGTTCCTCAATTTTCGTGCGAAGTGAAGTTCAAGAATAAGTAGTTTTGCGTTTCGAGAGAAAGAATATGCAACCCACACTACCTTTCTCCCGGGAATGCGTTCTCTCGACCCCGAGAATACATACCCAGACAGACACACGGACTGACGGAAATTTGAAAAAAAGTTGCTTATTTTTTTCATGAAACAAATTTATATCCAAGAATTTTTTGTCTAGGACGATTTTTGATTTTTTGTGAAAATTCGAAACTACCGTATAATATTATTCTAGCGCAGGCGCTGTGAATAATATAAAAGTAAAACTTCCTATTTACATGTAAAAGAATATATACCATTTAATTTATATCACAACTGTACACAATAGTATCAAATTAGACAACATTATATAACAGTATGCAAATTTAATTATTAATGTTGTATTTTATTATACAAATCTTGCAAATATATGAATTTGACTCTTTAATAATAACGATTATATTATGCTAACAAAACAATACTTTCCCCTATACCGGGTGGCACAGAAATAATGCTGACCCCTATAACTTTTCCTTTCCCCGTGGAAAGTCGAGTTAATAAAAAAAATATAATGCTTTTTTGCTTTTCTCGAGGTTTTGTATACAGTGCTGTACAAAAGTCACCCCCCCTCTTAACTTTTGAACTAGTCAAGATATCGACTTCAAATTTAGAACTCTTAAATAAGACTTAAACAATCTTTTAGCATATATTTAAAACTTTCAGCTCTTAAAATGTGGGCAGGGGCATGAAGGGGAGTTTTTTTGTAATAGAAAGGGGGGTTGCGAGTTACAACATTTTAAAGCAAATAAAATTATCTATTGGACTATATATTTTTATTTTTTTAAACAATTTTTTTATGGTTTGGACTTTTTCAATTTTTTGTGTTAAAAATGCGATTTTTTAAGATTTTTTTTGTAAATTTTTATTTATCCTAATTAAAATTACTTTAAAAGTATAATTTACGTTTTTTCATCATAAAATTAGTAATTTTTAAAAAATTGTTTATTTTTTTTAGAGAAATTTTGACGAAAATACCCATTTTCAACCCTATTTTAAACCAAAAAAAAAATGTTTGAAAAAATAAAAAAAATATAGTTAAATAGAGAATTTTATAAGCTTTAAAATGATGTAGTATACGAGCCCCCTTTCTATTTAAAAAGTATCCCTCATGCCCCCTGTCCATATTTTAATAACTAAAAATTATAAATGTAAACGACAAAATAGTTTGGGTTGTCTTATTTAGGTGTTCCAAATTTGTAGTCGATATCTCAACTCGTTCAAGAGTTAAGAGAGGGGGGGGGGTGTTTTTGGACCGCTCTGTATAAAAAAAAGATTTTCGTAAAAAAAAAATACATTGTGACTACAATAACTCGAGAACGTTTTGAGCTAAAGACTTAAAAAATTTACCATTGGTTGACTTTACAAAGTTCCAGGCTGGAATTGTTTTTTGTAAAAATCAGGGTGGGGTAAGGGGGTAAAATGGGGTTGAAAACAATTTTAAAAAGTCAGTTGGTTTATTTTTTTAAAGGTATATGCCATATATGCATATTTTGTATATATGGGTGGTTGGAAGGTAATTTTTTAATATACATAATATGTATTATTTACAGGGTTATTCTTTTAAATGGTATACCCCCCGTAACTTTTGAACGAAACGAGATATAAACTTTAAATTTGTAATGTGTAAATCACGCAATAAAAATTATCATTTGCCATATTTTTCAATTTTTTATTGGGTAAGGTGGGGCCAGGGAGGCAGTAGGGAATAATATTTCAAATGGCACCCTACGTCTTGTACGTCATTTTAAAGAGCTTAAAATTCTCTATTTCAAAAATTACAATTTTTTTTTTAGCCTAAAAACACAACTTTTTTCCTCGACAAAAAAAAAGGTCCCACCTTTTCTCAAAACTCAAAAAAGTTCATGACTAAAAAAAACCCTTTCTCAAAAAAAAAAAAGTTCATTCATAAAAAAAAGTCCCCAGCCCTTTCTAAATATTATTTATATTTTTTCAAGGTTTGAGAATCCTTACTTTTATATTTCTTAATCTATGAAGTTTAAAACTTTTTTCACAAGATTAAAAATTTATAATTTTATTATTTTCAACCCATGAAATATGCAAGTTTTATATTTTGAATCCACGAAATATGCAATTTTTTTTATTCTAAGGTTTAAAAATCCCAACTTTTATATTTTTAAGCCATAAAATTTAAAACTTTTTTCCCAAAATTAAAAATGTATTATTTTATTATGTTTATCCCATGAAAAAATATGCAAGTTTTATATTTTGAATCCACGAAATATGCAATTTTTTTTATTCTAAGGTTTAAAAATCCCAACTTTTATATTTTTAAGCCATAAAATTTAAAACTTTTTTCCCAAAATTAAAAATGTATTATTTTATTATGTTTATCCCATGAAAAAATATGCAACTTTTATATTTTTAATCCATGAAATATACAAATTTTTTTATTCTAAGGTTTAAAAATCCCAACTTTTATATTTTTAAGCCATAAAATTTAAAACTTTTTTCCCAAAATTAAAAATGTATTATTTTATTATGTTTATCCCATGAAAAAATATGCAACTTTTATATTTTTAATCCATGAAATATGCAATTTTTTTATTCTAAGGTTTAAAAATCCCAACTTTTATATTTTTAAGCCATAAAATTTAAAACTTTTTTCCCAAAATTAAAAATGTATTATTTTATTATGTTTATCCCATGAAAAAATATGCAACTTTTATATTTTTAATCCATGAAATATGCAATTTTTTTTATTCTAAGGTTTAAAAATCCCAACTTTTATATTTTTAAGCCATAAAATTTAAAACTTTTTTCCCAAAATTAAAAATGTATTATTTTATTATGTTTATCCCATGAAAAAATATGCAACTTTTATATTTTTAATCCATGAAATATGCAATTTTTTTTATTCTAAGGTTTAAAAATCCCAACTTTTATATTTTTAAGCCATAAAATTTAAAACTTTTTTCCCAAAATTAAAAATGTATTATTTTATTATGTTTATCCCATGAAAAAATATGCAACTTTTATATTTTTAATCCATGAAATATTCAATTTTTTTTTATTCTAAGGTTTAAAAATCCCAACTTTTATATTTTTAAGCCATAAAATTTAAAACTTTTTTCCCAAAATTAAAAATGTATTATTTTATTATGTTTATCCCATGAAAAAATATGCAACTTTTATATTTTTAATCCATGAAATATGCAATTTTTTTTATTCTAAGGTTTAAAAATCCCAACTTTTATATTTTTAAGCCATAAAATTTAAAACTTTTTTCCCAAAATTAAAAATGTATTATTTTATTATGTTTATCCCATGAAAAAATATGCAACTTTTATATTTTTAATCCATGAAATATTCAATTTTTTTTATTCTAAGGTTTAAAAATCCCAACTTTTATATTTTTAAGCCATAAAATTTAAAACTTTTTTCCCAAAATTAAAAATGTATTATTTTATTATGTTTATCCCATGAAAAAATATGCAACTTTTATATTTTTAATCCATGAAATATGCAATTTTTTTTATTCTAAGGTTTAAAAATCCCAACTTTTATATTTTTAAGCCATAAAATTTAAAACTTTTTTCCCAAAATTAAAAATGTATTATTTTATTATGTTTATCCCATGAAAAAATATGCAACTTTTATATTTTTAATCCATGAAATATACAAATTTTTTTATTCTAAGGTTTAAAAATCCCAACTTTTATATTTTTAAGCCATAAAATTTAAAACTTTTTTCCCAAAATTAAAAATGTATTATTTTATTATGTTTATCCCATGAAAAAATATGCAACTTTTATATTTTTAATCCATGAAATATGCAATTTTTTTTATTCTAAGGTTTAAAAATCCCAACTTTTATATTTTTAAGCCATAAAATTTAAAACTTTTTTCCCAAAATTAAAAATGTATTATTTTATTATGTTTATCCCATGAAAAAATATGCAACTTTTATATTTTTAATCCATGAAATATTCAATTTTTTTTATTCTAAGGTTTAAAAATCCCAACTTTTATATTTTTAAGCCATAAAATTTAAAACTTTTTTCCCAAAATTAAAAATGTATTATTTTATTATGTTTATCCCATGAAAAAATATGCAACTTTTATATTTTTAATCCATGAAATATGCAATTTTTTTTATTCTAAGGTTTAAAAATCCCAACTTTTATATTTTTAAGCCATAAAATTTAAAACTTTTTTCCCAAAATTAAAAATTTATTATTTTATTTTTTTTAACCCATAAAATATGCAACTTTTATGTTTTTAATCCATGAAATATGCAACTTTTTGATAGGTGTGGGGGAGGCTCCCCCATCCCCCCTGAATGCGATGCCGTGACTGGCTTACAAGATACATGGCGGCCCATCAAGCCAATCCAGGCATCGCATTGTTATGTTTTATGTTCTTATGCGAGCTTGTGAATAGGCACTAATACAGTTCTCTATTTGGCCATATATTTTTAATTTTTGTAAACATTTTTTTGAGGATTTAAAATAGATTTAAAAATGTGAATTTCTTTTAAAAAACAAACAATTATTTATGATTAATTTCTTGATGCAAAACTGTATACTTTTAAACTCCTAAATAAAATAATGTGATATATCACATGACACCCCTTTCCATTAAAAAAAGTACCTTCTATGACCCCTGTCCTCATTCTAATTTGGTCGATATCTGTACTCGTTCCAAAGTTAAGGGGCGTACTTTTGGACCTCATTGTGTATTTTAAACATTTAAAATTTATTTAAATTCCTTAAATGCATTAAACTTCACTAATTCTTTTTTAAAAATATTAATTGCTATTTATTTTTCAGGACTTGTTTATTCTATTTTTAGACATGGGTACACTGATAAAACACTATCGTAATCAATAGCGTTATTAGGTTATAGAATACAACAATTAATAGTTGTATATGCGCCAACCACTATACATTGCGTAGAATACAACAACAAACAAGTAAATTCGTTCGTTGTTTACAAACAAGTGCAGCTGTTCGATTTACAACAACAAATTGTACGCATTTTATTTTAAATTCACATATTACATGTATGTGCAAATGAAAACTACATATTACATTCATGTACAATGTATATGTACATGCTTATCGTTAGTTATACTTATGCACATGGAAATTTCAGCCCAAAAAGCCTGCTTTCAAACTTTTGGCAAAACATTTTTATTATTGATCCCAAAATACCTGCACTATAGTGACAACAATGTTGTTGTAAAATTAAATACTATGAAGTTATTTAGTATATATGGTATGAATAAATCTATTTTTTTCTAAAAGAGACACTTTTTGTTCATGTTTTACGGGCGAAAAGTTGAACTTTGTGGCCCTAGGACCAAAAGTGTTTTTTCGCCCTCTAACTAAAACTTGTTATTTTTAAGCTTTTTTAAAGAAGATGCTTTCCCTTTACTGTAATATTTATAAAGAAGTAAGACCTTTAGGTCACTTTTGGTCTTGAACTAACTGTTCTTTTTGACCAGATACAGTTATTATAATCATTTCATACAAAATAAAAATTTCTTCTATAACATAACCTCAAAATATATGTTAACTGATTAATCTGTATTCATCCACTAAAATAAATTAAAAACACAAAATTTTAATTGTAAAATCAATTTCAATATTTATAATATTAATAGAACGGTTCAGAAATATTACTATTTTCATAACAGACACATTTTAACAGAAATTAATCACCAAGCTATAGAATTTTTAATTTGAAAATGAAACCGCTAGCAAAAGAAACAATTTAATTGTTTTTTAGCGATTTGATTGTATAGCAATTTGTCATGGATAACTAGATAAGTAATAAGACACTAAAAAGAAATACTTTTTGCAATTTAAGTATATTTTAATAATTTATTATAATTAGTAACAATCGAATAAAAAATATTGTATAATACACAGGCAAAAAGTTAAATTTCGATTTCGTAGGTTTACACGGAAAAAAAAAATTATAGCTAGGAGCGCTATAACACACATACTAAGCAAATTATAATCGCTTATTATATAAATACAAGGCTTTCTCTTACAATTATGGCAGTCAGTGTAAAAATTTATATGAAATACTTTAATTGTTTAGTGAATAATAAAATATAACAAATAGTATGGCATTTATAGCTTAAATAGATTTAATTATTGTCCGTGCTAATAATTTTTATAATATAATAAAATTTCTGTAAATTTATAATAGTGCCTGTAATAAATATAATCGTGTCTGTAATATATATAATCGTTTCCAATTTATTTTTAACATTATTAGTTATTGTGTCCCTTATAATCTATAGCTTAAATCACTATAATTTGCCACTGTTACCAAATATCTTATAATGTATAGCGCAGAGCCCACTAATTTCTTTCCGTGTATTACCCTCGGGCCGATTGGCCGGCCCCTTGGCTTTTAAAAACCTACTCAATCGAAAAACTTAACTTTTTGCCCTTGTATTATAAATAACTATTATAGTATACGATACAACTATTATATCTACAATTTTAATATTGTATTTAATATAACGTTTTAGAATAATCGGAAAAATTGTATCCTATATCTAAAAGTTGACACAACAACGTTTTGTACTAATATTTGTAGACTCATTTAAAGGTAAAATAAGCTATAGCTAAGGTACACCTTATTTACCCAGGTAGCAAAATAACATGACATTCACGTGAAAGTCACGTTAATATGTGAGATGTGATGTTAAGATTGTAGTCTCATTTAACAAGAATGTAGCATGGTGGGGATGTCCTAAGTCCGCTCCTAATAACATCACACAATGACATCCCGAAAATAACGTGTTTGTGACATCATAAATCCACATTCCTGTTATATCTAATATCTTATGGATGCCGTTACTGGTACTTTAATATTTAAATAATATTCTAGGATATTAGCTTTTTCTAAATTAAAACCATTAAAAACGCTATAACCCTATAAAAAATCGAATTTAAAATTAATCAGTAATTGAAACATTCACAGATTGAAACAGATAGATTCTAAATACGAAATTGCAGATTAAGCGGAGAATAAATTCCTTTGATCCGTGTCCGTGGTCTTGAGAAGCCCGGCAGAGCCCCCTATCCATTGGAAATCGTATAATGTGTATACAATTTCCTTATAATAATTTACTCTATCAACATCATCTTATATCGATTTTTTTGCTTCGAACGTCGGTGAGAAGCAAAATAACATGACATTCACGTGAAAGCCACGTTAATATGTGACATGCGATATATTCACAGCGTTGCTAAATATTTGTTATTAAATAACATGGTTGTCACGTCACACGTGTTACGTTGCAAATGTGATGTTAAATACATGTTATTTTTCAATATTATGTGATGTTATGATTTAGTTTAAAAATACACCCAAAAGTGATGTTAATTTCTTGTAATATGACATCCCTTGCTACCTGGGTACTTATTATGATTTTACATTTTAGAGAATTGCTCATAAAATTAATATATTAATATATATTTTTTATTTTTAATCCAAGAAAAAGTCAGTATAGAAGCCACAATACTGTTGTATTCTATTTTGTGACCCTGCTTGGCCACTGGAAAAAATTTCATATTAGTGATTAAAAGATTAATTAAAAAACTCTTATCATGTTAAAAAGAAAATTTTCAAATAGGTACTGTGTGCCTGCATTTTTCCTGTAAAGGCTCTAATACATTTTCTGTCCTAGGTCCATCCGTTCTTTAAGTTCACCCCTCAAGCGGACCGGTTCGATGTGGCAGTGTTACGTCTAGACAGAGCAGCCCACAATCTACCCCACATAACCCCAATCTGTCTACCACCACGTGGTGAAAGCTTTTTCGGCGAAGTAGGAACAGCGGCCGGCTGGGGAGCTTTAAGTCCTGGCTCGAGACTTAGGCCCCAGACGCTTCAAGCGGTCCAGGTACCAGTCATTGACAACAGAGTCTGCGAAAGATGGCATCGTTCGAAAGGAATTGGAGTTACAATATATGACGAAATGATGTGCGCGGGTTATAAAGGTGGGGGCAGGGACAGTTGTCAGGGGGATTCTGGGGGGCCACTAATGCTGCAAAAGTCTAGCAGGTGGTTTTTAATCGGGATCGTTTCGGCAGGATATTCCTGTGCGCAGGCTGGACAACCTGGCATTTATCACAGGGTAGCGCATACGGTTGACTGGATTAATAGAGCCATTGGAACGTAGTTACTACCAATTACCATAAATTATTTATTACAAATATTCTGGTTATGAAAAATACGGAATTCCCTTAATTTAGATAATTAATGCATTGATTTTTAATTAAATTAAGCCGGGCAGAAGTTTTAAAACTCCAAATCTAAGTTAAACTCTAGACACAGTTCGTCTGAAAGGTAAAAAAAATTAAAAAAATCTGTCAAAACGGCCTTTAGGGTTTGATTCCTCATGTTTTTCTTATAAAAAAATAAAGTCAAAATCTAAAGTTTACGATTTTCCAAACTTTTAATCAAGATGGCGAAATCATGAAAAAATACGACTCACTCACCGCTGTAATGAGAAGAATCCAGCACATGCGCACTGATTTTCTTATTTTTGTATTGACGTATGCCAAAAATTATTTTAAAGTTTTGTAACATTCTTTTGCAGAATTTTACAAAAATATCTACTTTTTTCTTTGCGAGCTAACAGTTTTTTTTTAATTGGCTAAAAGTAGTCGCTTTTAATAGTATTTTCGTAAAAAAAAAATTGCGGAATATTCATTAATGCATTAATCAAATGTTTGATTCTTAAAATATATCGCTTTCTAAATTTTGAAAAATCGTATCTAAAAAGTGCCTCCCATTAAAAAAAACAGCCAAGAAAACCAGAAAACTACCAAACCAAACCATTATTAACGTAAACCAATGCCTCCCATTAAAAAAAAACACCAAACCATCAAACTACCAAACCAAACCATTGTTAACGTAAACCAACGCCCCCATTAAAAAAATCAAACAGAAATTCGTGAGTATTTTAACAATCTTTTGCTATATATTCTAACAAAAAAACTGGATTTTCCGCACCTAATTATATTCAAGACAGTAAATTTTAGTAATAAAACCAGAAATCAGTGCAAATATATAGTTCATTTTTGTGGACCTGATGCGCACCGTAATCCCACTCAAATTAAACTATTTCATAAAACTACAACAGTTGTAGTTTTATGAAATAGTTACTGCCCAAACGAAAGCCACTTTTGACATCCGTCAAAACAAAAATAAGCAAACCAGTGCACATGTGCTAGATTCTTCTCATTACTGCGGTGAGCGAACCGTGAAAAAATAGACCCGGCTTAATGTAAAAAAGGGACTGTTGTATATTTATGTATTTAAAATTCAAACTAAGAAGATATACAAATATAAAAAGGATAATAAAAAGGCACGTTTATGCCTTCCAGTACATTAATTTTACATTTAATGTGATACATTATAACTACCTTAAAACATAAAGATACCAGAAAAGCATAAATGAGTAAGACAGAACAAAATTAAAACCAAACACTGTTTTTAAAGGTTTTTATATAAACCCAATTCTTTTTTAATAAATTGATTTTATAAGACATAACTTAGATGTACCGTAAAGGGGGATCAAGGGAGGATTTTTTTAATGAAAAGGGGGTAATAATAATAATAATAATAATAATAATAAAGGTCATGTTATAGATCAATTTTAAGCTCATAAAATTTTCTATTCCACCATATACCTTAACCTTAACCTTTGAGTGTTCTTATTTACAAGATATTTTTTTGTTTATTTTTTTGTGCACAAATTACGTTATAGACATTTTTTAGGGATAGTAATATTTTGGAAACCCCCCAAAAAGTCTTACGCAATTTCTATAAGGTCATGACAAGGTCGGGTTAGCTGTGGTAGCTCGGTTGAGAAGGCTTTGGTTTTTTCCGAGGTTCGATCCTTGGTCAGAGGACAAAAATTCCAAATAAAAATTCCACCGTCGGTCCCCCTAGGTTAGTAAGCATCGCTACTAACTAACTACTAAAACAGGGTTAAAAAAGCGACAGGCCGCGGAACAACCAAACTCGGTGGCTTTCCCCGGCATTAATGCCATACGCTAAATTAATAAAATAAATATAGTTATCCGCATGAAAGAAAGTCTACGACGTAAGGGGGAGGAATCATTCGCGCTCTCTTCTTTTTGTCAAGAGCGTCATAAGGCGTGCTTGCCTACATCGGGCCTCCCACTTGCACAAACATTCCAAACATATTTCCCGTAGGCGCAGATCCGTGCGTCAAACTATAGGTAGGCATTCTTATATGTAAATAGTTTTTGTTTAATAAACTCTGTTACCTACCTAGATATATCTATAATTTTTATTGTTTCAAACAAATAAAATACCTAAAGGGACATTTTTATTATTTATAAAATATACATTTAGGTATTTTATCCGTTTACACAAAAAACAGTTTTATCAGCCATATTTGCGCCGCTTATTGGACTCATTCTTTTCTGTTATCTTTATACGTTAGGCTACATTTTCAGGAAAATAAATATCTGTTATCTTCAATTTAGGTCAAAATGTTTTGTTTTATTAAAAAAGTCTATGTAAGAATATTTATAATAATTGTAAGAAAATCTCCACGGCTAGCCTTAAAAATTTTTAATCAAAAGTCAAACCACCCCTGATTTATTGATTTTAGGTTGTTTTTGGGACATTTCCAAACAGTTTTTGACAAAAATTGAAATCGCTCACGAAGCCGTTTTTAAATAAAGTTATTCTTCTTCTTCAAGTTTTTCCTGACATCACAATACGGAGTTTTTTTATGACACACCCTATAGCATAGGTACTGCCCATGATACTCAATATAATCACATTAGATCATATATACATAGATATGGCATTAATGTTGATTTGTTTTATGTAGAACATATACAAAGCTATCACTATTATAGTGGTTTATTTAAAAAGGCTTCCTGAGAGATTTCAATTTTTGTCAAAAACTGTTTGGAAATGTCCCAAAAATAACCTAAAATCAAAAAATCCGGGGTGGTTTGACTTTTCATTTAAATTTTTTAAGGCTAGCCGTGTCTCAGTAAACATTTTTTTTAAGTTTGAAATTTCTTAAAATATTTTTTAACGATTTAATATAATATTAGGTATATTGCAAATCCGTTTTTACAAATAAAGTTACAAAAAAAAATATTTACTGAGTTGTCAATTTAATTGTACATTTTAGCACAAAATAAATAAAATTGTGCTGTGTCCATATTAAAAACTAAAAGGACAGTTTTGTAATATATTGCTTATTTATTTTTGTAGTATGAATGAACTGAGAATAATATAACAATAATATTATTAATTTTAATTTTTTAGTCTATTAAAACAAATGGAGGGTACTGGGGAATAACGATCAGTTACATTTTACAAAATTAAGAGAAACAATCAAAACTTTTTAAAACTAAAGTTTACTTTTATTTAATTACATACCTGATGTATGATATGACTTTATAATTATAAAAAGAGGCAAATAGCATATAAAAAGGTAGTGTAAATAATATACAATTAACAAAGAACAAGAATTTTAAAAAGCTTTGATTGTTACTCTTAATTTTAAAAATCTTTCTTATGCACAATGTTATATTGATTGTTTTTCCACTGGAGGGTTCCAAATGCATTAACATTTTTTCACAACCTTTGGCCAGCTATATAATTTAACTTACAATGGCGATTTCTCCCGTTAGATTAGACAGGGACAAAAGTTCTACCCAAAAAGGATAGAAGACTTACATACACTCCCACTTCCACCCAACTAAACAAATTCTGTATTTGTTCTTTGTTGAACAAATACAATATTTACTTGGCCGGGCGAAAAGGGTAATATATTATTTTAATTAAAGTAATTACTGGCGCCATCTAAATTTTAGTAGAATTATCTTATTCTACAGATTCACATTAGATATGTTCGTTCGTGCCGCTCACTGCTACACTTTCCGGCCAATCAAATAAATACTGTATTTGTTGTATGAAAAACAAATACAGTATTTATTTGGTTGGCTGGAAAGTGTAGCACAAATGAGATAGAGAAAGGGTAGACGTCTTTTGTTTCATAATTCTAGTTGTAGAGAGCTCCATTGAATGAAAAGTTGAGAGCGCGCTCGGCTATAGTGAAAATTATTACTATAGTCCAAAATTGTTGTTTTGAAATAAACACAAAAAACCTTTTCTGCGTAAATGTTGATTATACATGCGTAACTACCCAGGTAGCAAAATAACATGACATTCACGTGAAAGTCACGTTAATATGTGACATGTGATGTTAAGATTGTAGTCTCATTTAACAAGAATGTAGCATGGTGGGGATGTCCTAAGTCCGCCCCTAATAACATCACACAATGACATCCCGAAAATAACGTGTTTGTGACATCATAAATCCACATTCCTGTTATATCTAATATCTTATGGATGCCGTTACTGGTACTTTAATATTTAAATAATATTTTAGGATATTAGCTTTTTCTAAATTAAAACCATTAAAAACGCTATAACCCTATAAAAAAATCGGATTTAAAATCAATCAGTAATTGAAACAATCACAGATTGAAACAGATAGATTCTAAATACGAAATTGCAGATTAAGCGGAGAATATAATCCGTGTCCGTGGTCTTGAGAAGCCCGGCACAACCCCCTATCCATTGGAAATCGTATAATGTGTATACAATTTCCTTATAATAATTTACTCTATCAACATCATCTTATATCGATTTTTTTGCTTCGAACGTCGGTGAGAAGCAAAATAACATGACATTCACGTGAAAGCCACGTTAACCCTTAAGTGCTGTTGTGGGGTCTAAGTAGACCCCAGACTAAAATAAAAAGCATTGTAAATAGTGCGGATTTTTAGTCAACTCTTTGAGTTTTGTTCAATTTTTTTTGATAAAATTCATTTTGTTTTTATCTTTAGTAGTTTTTTTGCTTAAGATACTACAAATAATTTATATTTTACATTAGTATTGCTTTAATTGTCTTTCCATTTTAACTTCTATGTAAAAATAAAATGGGGTCCGCTGAAACCCCACAACGTAATGTATGTACCAAAAATATCACAACACTAGTTGAGGGTTAATATGTGACATGCTATATATTCACAGCGTTGCTAAATATTTGTTATTAAATAACATGATTGTCACGTCACACGTGTAACGTTGCAAATGTGATGTTAAATACATGTTATTTTTCAATATTATGTGATGTTATGATTTAGTTTAAAAATACACCCAAAAGTGATGTTAATTTCTTGTAATATAACATCCCTTGCTACCTGGGTTTGTTCGTTGGTGTTGCACCTTCTTGCACTTTACAGTCGAACAAATTTTTTATCATGTTTAAAAATTAGGGCACAAATACAGTACTTATTTGGTTGGACGAAAAGTGTACGTCAGTGCAAGAAAGTGCAACACCAACGAACAGTCCTATTGGTAGTGTTTATTTAACACTTTATAACTAAACCCATGGGCAGTGCAATTCGTCGGAAAAAAATTAAAGAATGAATTACAGAAAAAATAAAACTGCGGACATGTCACAGTGACCCTAAAAAGATAATAACCAAAATTAACCAATCATGATAATTCGTGTTCAGGGACCCAATACGAGTAAAAAGAGCCAAAAATGAAAAAAATCTGTTGAGGATATTTTTTTATAATGAAAAACGTGATTTTTTTTTTGGCGTAGAATTAGAGAATTTTGGAAAACTTTTTTCGATTGGTCTGAAATTTGCACCAATCCTTTATTGTATGGTGCTTTATAGTTGGTATAAAAATCAGCCCTGATGTTTTATTTTAACTACTAAAAATCAGCAAGATTTTTTTTATTGTCATAATTGCCTGTACTAAAAAAAATATGACATGCTGAATTTTTTTTAATGTGAAATTCGAATTCGGCGTCTTTAAATTAATTAGAAAATTATAAGTATTTCTATCAGGAAAAAAGTTTACAATGTGTGCTTTATTTTTTTTTCATACATTTAATTTTTACTTACAAAGTAAATAAAATATTTGTATATATTTTATAGAGTATTTTATAACCTACAAACTAACTTCTATAATTTTTTAATAAAAATGGTACAGTTTGCCACAAATGAGAAATTAAGTAAACTCTGCATTTTAATTCTTAGCTTTTTATTTTTTTCGCGAACTGGCGTAGTAGGTCCTTCGCATATTGATTTTTGAATTCTTTAAATTAAAAAAATCCTACTTTTTTTAGGTTTTGAAAAAAAACGTTATTATTTCCTGGACTTATACCTTAAATCTTGGAATCAGATTTAGATTCTACGCCTTCAAATAAGTAAAAAATACCTTCAGGTCAGGGCAAAAAAAAGTTGCAATTTGTTGCGTTGTGTTATGTTATAAAAATCTAAATAATTAAGTACAGTAGATACTCTATAAAAATTTATGATCAAAGGCTTTATAGAAAATGTAACTGATGAAATTATTAATTTATATTATTTTATAAAAATTTAACATACTTTTACCAAATAAATGGAATTAATAGCCGATAAAAAAAATGTTATCTAAGAAAAACTGTTGTACATAAAGCTTTGAGGGCTTTTAAAATTTATATTTTAGATTTTAAGCTTTCACGGCCATTAAGATATAAAGAACTTTCACTTTCGGGTTTAGACCGTGTTAATGGATTTTCACTTTCCGACGTTTCGTCTCTTACTACTAGAGACATCTTCAGGGATTAATCTTCAGATTAATCCCTGAAGATGTCTCTAGTAGTAAGAGACGAAACGTCGGAAAGTGAAAATCCATTAACACGGTCTAAACCCGAAAGTGAAAGTTCTTTATATTTATATTTTATATACTTAAAATAAGAACTTTATCAAAATTGTTATACACTGCCGCCCATTAAATTCCGGACACCTAAAAAATTGACATTTTTTTAATTCAAATATTTCGAAAACTAATTAATGGATTTGACTGATTCTTTTTTTGTTTTAACGCTTAAACATTCTCTACTTTTGTTTGTTTTAAGAATGATTAATGATTTTTGTTTTCGTATTAACAGCAACAAATAATGTACAACTATGTTTCTTAACCCATCTTCTAGGACTTGCATGGTACGCCACTGTAACTGTTTATCAAATTATTAAAGTCTTTCTTATTGCCGCAGTTTTAATGAACATTTTCTTTTTTATTTTTTTTTACTTTTTTACTTCTGATTTAGGAGATAACAGGATTATCCTGAAAGTTGTCATTTTTTCAGTCAACTCAAAAAGTACTAAACAGCAGAGTTTTTTATTTGAAGCTCATGTCTTTTACTTATTCTTCTACTCTCATGTCTTTTATTTCTTCTTCTACAGTTTCTTCATCCCGGGGCGACTTTTTATTGCCGTCTGACGGAGGCTTAACTGTGATTTCGCAGAACTGCTTCTACTCAAGTTTTTCAAACCCAATTTATGTTTTTGATAAACTTGATTAGAACAAAAACGTAACTCGGTTAAGCTTCAAATCGATACCACCAAGCAACAAAGCCGTAACTCATATATTGTCATTTTTCACGACAGCTAAATTTCTAAAATATTTTTTTTTGTATTTAAGGGTGGGCTAATGATTGAAGTAGAAAAGGTAGCCACGTGATACATCATTTGAAAGCTTGTAAAATTCTCTATTTAACTGTATAAGTATTTATTTTTTATTTATTGTTTGTTTCTGATGATATTCAAGTTTAGAATTTCCTACTTTAGTGTTTTTAGGTAAACTTTTGGTTAAAATGGCCTGTGGAGAATTCTGAGTAGTACCACCATGTGTATCTTTTTTCAAGGCGTTTACCTATGTGTATAACTCAAAATGGGTCTAAGTTGAGTTACATCCTTGTTGGATGGGAGTGTCGAAATGACAACTTTCAGGAAAATCCTGATATCTCCTAAACCAGAAGTAAAAATGTAAAAAAAATAAAAAAGAAAGTATTCATTAAAACTGCGGCAATAAGAAAGAGTTTAATAGTTTGATAAACAGTTGCAGTGGCGTACCATGCAAGTCCTAGAAGATGGGGTAAAAAACATAGTTGTACATTATTTGTTGCTGTTAATACGAAAAAAAAAAAAATAATCATTCGTAAAACAAACAAAAGTAGAGAATGTTTAAGCTTCAAAACAAAAAAAGAATCAGTCAAATCCATTGATTAGTTTTCGAAATATTTGAATTTAAAAAATGTCAATTTTATAGGTGTCCGGAATTTAATGCGCGGCAGTGTATTATCAGAATGGTTTTAAAAAGTCCAACAGTTATAATTTGCTGGTGAACAGATTTAGATTCTTCAGCTTTTCTTAGGTAATATTTGATATCTACCCAATCCAACGCAAAAAAATATAAAAACATTTTTATTGAGTATTATTTAAATATCATTAAAACAAAATTAAAAAAAATTGTTACGAAAAATCCTACTCCGGTGTTAAAGTTTTAAATATATTTTTCTTGATGTATATTTGTGTGATCTATTTTTAGTTAAAATTGATTTAGGTATATTTCTGTTTTAATTTAATCTTAATTTAAATTATTCGATAATAAATTATTTTAAATTTTATAAAAAGTGATTGTGTATGTTTTCTGTTGTATTTATAAAATATTTAAAATTATGTATTTTGTTTCATTTTTAGTAATAATAAAAAAATACTACGCAAACTTTGAACCGCAAAGTTCTTAATTTTCGTCTGGCCCTCCAGGGCCTACTACATAGATTTTCCTTAAAAAAATAAAAAACTTTTGTAAAAATCTTTTTTTAATCGGGCTTTGAGTTGCAGAGATAACACAGCCATACAAAATTACTAAAGTTGGATTTCCGACGGACTTAACTAGTCAATTCCTATGTATTTTGAGCCGCTGAATCCGAATCTGAAATTTGAAATTTTGCTCTAAATTTCAACATAACCTTAAAAAAACATATCATATCATTGCGAAAATTATTTTATTTTTGAGGTTTGAAAATGGGAGCTAACTTTTAAATTCCGACCTCAGCGGCTCAAAATACATATGAATTGACTAGTCAACTCCAACTTTTTTAATTTTGTGTGGCGTGTTATCTTTGCAACTAAAAGTACGACCAAAATAAGTTTTTTACCAAAGATTTTAATTTTTTTGAGTAGAATTAAATAACAGTAAAAAAATATATGTTTCTATTTATTTAGTTCCCCCATTAAAACAAAAAAACTTTTGTCCGACATTTTTTTTTCTAAAATGCATAGTATTCGAGATATTTAACAGTTTCAGGTTAAAAAAACACCCGTTTTTTAACTTTGCAAATAATTTGCACAGTTAAAAAGCTTGTTTGACTCAACGAACTAAGAACTCTTCTCTCTAGAATAGGCATTTAATTTGTAAAAACTGAAAAAAACGTAGCCAACATATACATTTGTCTATCTTACTCGCACAGCTTTGTTTTAACAGAGACAACAATAACAGTTACTGGTAATTGTTATTGTTCAGGCCTGAATATACCTACTATTTGTTTACAAACAAACCGAGATGTTGGCTATACTTTATATTAACGGTATGCGCATTCTAGAGAGAAGAGTTGTTAGTTCGTTGGTTTTACTACGAAAACATTTTCAATCATTTTTGTCAGCTTTTTTACTAACGAAAAATTATTTTTTATCTATTTTGAAGTAAATTTTTTATTAGAACGCCTCTATTCTAAAATATAGAAAAAAGTATTACATTAATCACTAGGCAACACGGTTTCTTGCCCCGATCGGAGTCATATGTTTTTTAACTAATTTTGGGTCGTCGAAACCGAATCTGGCCTCAGAATATTTCTATTACCTGTTTTCTGAGAAAAATGAGATAAAAATGTTAAAAAATCATTATTTTATCCCTCTTTTGTTCTAAAATCATGGGAGATAAAAATATTCCAAGGACAAATTTAGGTTCGGTGACTCAATATTAGTTAAAATATACCCAACTTAAAACATGAAACCTTTAATAATGTGACAAAACTAAGTAGGGTGGACGGTAAGAAGAAGGATGCATAAGGGGACAAGCTTATCGCCACGTACTCATGCTAAAAATTGTCAAAAATCATTAGAGGAAAGGAAGCAAATATGGGCTACCCATTTTATTTTTTCTTGTAAAAAAATAAATAAAAGTTTAATTCCAATACCAAACATACCTAACGATAGCTATATTAATTAGTCACAACCTGTTATAATTTCACGTTAATTAAAACAAATAATAAATTCATTAATTCGTAAATAGTGAGAAGGTGCACTTTTGTGTCGATTTGAAATTGGCCCTAAATATGGGCTGCCCCCAAAAATGTGTAATAAATATTAGAATTGAAGTGGCAATCAATCTTATTGGTCACAATAAGTTAAAAGTATAAAAGTTATATCTAAAATAAAATAATAAATCAAATAACTCCTAATGTAGAATGTGGTATATTAAACATTTTTGAAGCTTTGAAGGTACTCATCTCGTACTGCCTCACCACTATTATAGCGCATTCCATATCGCCCTCGTCCCATTTCTTCTATTCTTGGCTGTTGCTGATCTTTTCTTGACATCCTAGAAAAATTCTAGGCTTAAATACATAGTTCTATATAGCCCATAATAGAAACACAGGGATGGCCCATATTGCAAAAATACTCGGTCTACCAACAAAAGAGGTTATGTCTAAAACTCGGTAATTAGAAGAAAACTAATAAGCACACATCAAAGCCCGATTATGTGGCTTTAATTTGTTGCAGAAATGGTTTTAAAAACGTTGTTATCTATCAGGTAACGGAATTTATAAATTTACCTAAAAAAGTTCTGTGGCTTGCTGAAAATGAAGGAAAATGAAAATAAATTCTCAAACGTCAACGAATTTATGAATGAATTAATGAATCTTTACTGTGGAAGTTTAACTTCGCCATTTACGATTTGCGATACTCGGATGCATAGAACTGCATCGGATAGCTGAGAAACCCACCTAGCCTATATTACAAGACCTAGCCCACATTTGCTACCCTTCCTATACTAAAGGGTCAAAAATGAACTAAAAAAATGTTACGTAATATGGTTCTTATGTAATAAAATAACATTTTTATTATGTAGAACCATTAAAAAAAACAAACAAAAATACACAATATTTTGTTTTATAAATTATTTTTAAATTGGCATAATTGCCTGTACTAAAATTTAAAAAATAAGACGTGCTGGATTTTTTTTAAGGTCAAATTTGGATTCTGGGCCTTTAAATTGATAAGAAAATATATATTTTTCAGGCTCGGGAAAAAAGTTTACACTGTGTACTTTAATTTTGTTTCTTTTTCATTTATTTACTTTTTACGAACAAACTAAGCAAAATAAAAAAATATTTTATAAATATTTTTGTAGAGAATTTTATAATCTACAAATTAAGTCCTATAAAATTTTTATACAGATTTGATAGTTTTGCCACCAAAGAGCAATTAAGTAAACTCTGCACTTTCATTTTAAGCTTTTTATTTTTTTTCGCGTACTTACTCTGACAGTAGGTCTTTGGAATATATATTTTTGAGTTCCTCGTATTTTTTTTAATATACCCTAAAATTTTAAAAATCCTACTCTTTTTTTAAAGATTT
Source organism: Brachypterus glaber (assembly GCA_958510825.1). Classification (NCBI taxonomy): domain Eukaryota; kingdom Metazoa; phylum Arthropoda; class Insecta; order Coleoptera; family Kateretidae; genus Brachypterus; species Brachypterus glaber. The sequence continues at coordinate 6,606,545 of OY294044.1, read as the reverse complement.
TGAAAAATAACGTCATTTTTCTTGGACTTATATCTCAAAAATTTTAGGTGCTGAAATTTTTCTAAGGTCAGATTCGGTTTCTACGCCCTCGAATTAAGAAAAATTTACTTTCCGATCGGGGCAAAAAAAAAGTTGAGATTTGTTGCCTAGTGCTATTGGCAATCCACAGCAACCAGTGATTTAGAAAATAGGTATATAATTTTTTAATAAGTGTATCGAAATAATATCAGTTTGTGAATGTTTAACAAATATTTATTAACCTTAACCCAATAAGTTTTATGCTGATACTGCGGTTGTTTTAAATTTGCAAATACGAGCTAAATTGTCACATTACTAATGATTTACCAAATACAATCAATATTTTATAAATTACTACGTATACCCTGATATTGTCCTTATTGATAGCGTTTTTTAATCCATTTTCCTACATATACAAAACAGGCCATATTTAGGAAAAAAAATTTTCGCAAAAAAAATGAACCGACTTCTGTCTCTAAAAAGTAAAAAATTAAAAATAAGCCGGTGCCAATTTCACCACTCCCTAAATTAAATACTAACAATTATTTATGTTGTTAAATTGTTTGCTGTGAAATTGGCACCGACTTATATTTTATTTTTTACTTTTTAGAGACAGAAGTCGGTTTATTTTTTTTGCGAAAAGTTTTTATTTTTTACTTTTTAGAGACACAGAACTTGTAGATCTGTAAGGTCATCTAAGCTAAATTATAGTTGTCCTTACATCTCGGCAAGCTGCTGACGTCACAACGCACTATTAGTGCGTTGTTGGGTTTTCATCTTAAAGATAAATTTCTAAAAAATAAATTTAGTAGTATTTTTATTTCAGCGACCAACCTTATTTTAAACGAAATACTAAATAAAATCTTTGTAAAACTTTAAGCGTTAAGTAATAATCAAATAACGCCTTATGGTATAATCACAAATTTTATAATTTTCTCTTGGTATTTTAATATTGCAGGTACACAGAATTAAGTTTAGCGGCATTTAAAAGATTTTTAGCCTGCCGTAATATTTGAGTGAGCCCTTAATCAAGTTATCCAACTTGATTAAGAACCAAATTAAGCCGGTTTTACCTGAAATTGCGTTAAAACGATTAGATTTATCTTGACTATCCGGCTTACCCGGAATTATCCGAGCTTCAAATTAAAACGGGACCATCTCATGAGTGTCCTCTTTAAGTAGCAAAAGGTTTCATCAAAAAACATAAAAAAAACAAAGTCACACGTCGAATTGATAACCTCCTCCTTTTTGGAAGTCGGTTAAAAAATAAGAATATTTTTAGCAAAGAATTCCCGCCTACGGCCCGTGTATACCCAGTGAGAAATTGCCTACGGCCCGTATTATACGGGCATGATAGTAATAATAGTAATAATTTTATTCGGTATTTAATTTTTTAAAAACGACTATTTTTATCAAAAAAAAAAGAAACAATTGTTAGTAAAATATTTATAGTGTTATTAATTTGAGCCATTTCGCCTCAATGACTATTTTTATCGTAAAAATCTAAAACAGAAAATAAAATTAAAATGTTCTTATCAGGCGCACCTATTTCTAGATGTGCTGGTAAGGTATTGCGTTTAAAATAATACTTATCTGTTATATCTTCTTTACCTAAAAAATATTATTAGTCAATACCTTACCAAAGTTTAAATATTTTGCCTAAATAGAGAATTTTCAATAAAATTCTTGATAAATCGTTAAAATAATTAAAAAAGAACGAAAAACTGAATAAAAGTTAACTTCTAACGTTTCGGGATCTAATCTGATCCCGTTTTCAAAGAAAATTATTAGTTTTGAAAGAATTTGTGCAATATTTGGCTTTATCAATCAAAATATGTCATTTCGAGGTAATTGAAACAAAGACACCTGTAACAATAAAAAAGGTGTAGAGAAATTAATTTGGAAAAGGCGTTTTTGTTGAAAACGTGTAGAGAAGTTAATTTGGAAAAAACTTTTATTTTTTTTTATAATACTATAAATATATATACGCCTCAAATAAATTATAGATTCTATTTAGTAAAATATGTTGATATAATTTTTAGAAGAAAGGCTCTGGGCTTATCGCCTGTCGATACCCAGTGATGGCCTATCGTCTGTCACTGGGTATTTTTTACACGTTTTGATAATATCATCAGTCGCAGCGTGATCTTTGTAAGGGACGGGTGTGACCGCTTTGGCGGATTTATTCCAGCATCAGCATCGCAATCATGGATATGAACAGGACTTAAAAAAATAATTACAAAAAAAATACAAAAGATAATAAACTAATAGAAACTCAGCCAACCTCAACCAAAAATCAATATGAAATCAATCAATCAATTAAACCTGGTCAAGTATAGTAAAACTAGTAAACTAAGATACCATTATATTATTTTACATTTATTTTTTAATGTGTACAAACGAGTTAAATAAATTATAATCACGAAACATTAAAGCCATTTTCAAGAAAATCATATTTATATTTTTGTTCGGCGATCTAACTTCCTATTATTATTATTATTATTATTATTTTTTTTTTTTTTGAAAAAGAGCTGTAAAGTTTAAAATTCATAATTTGAACATACGATTTTTCATCATATTTTAATGTATTCTGTGTCTAATAATTAATTTTAAGACCAAAAGTGAAATAATCGTTTGTTAGGTTTTTTCAAAAATGCCAAAAAAGTCCATAAATTTACCCGATTTTATACTTTTTTTTGGCTAGATTGTATTTGTGCAAACATTACTTTAAAGTGGGTACAGTTGGTACCAACAAAACTGGAAAAGTGGCCCACTTTAAGTGGGGTTAAGTAAAATTTCATGTTTTCCATAAAATTTAGTTGTGTAAACAAAATTTGTTTTATTTAATATTTGTCAAATGAAAGATAGTTAATAGATAGATAATGTATGTTTTTTTTATAACCCCACTTTTCCAGTTTTGTTGGTACCAACTGTACGTATTTTTATATTTATTTTCTGCGATCTAACTTACTTTTTTATTTTTTGGGTAAAGTATAGCTATAAAGCCTAAAAATTATAATATTTAATATTGTTTCTCATTAAAATTTAATGTCGTTATATGGTTTTATAGCAAGCTTTAAATATTAGATATAAACTGTGTCATAAAAATTGTTTTTAATTAACTTTTTGATAAAAAAGTTTAGTATTTACTACGACAACGAATTCTTAGTGTATACAAACAAATGTATGAAATTTTATTCTTTAAATTATTTTTTTACAATTTTTTTATAAATATTTTTATTAGAAAAAAATTATGGGTGTTAAAACACGAAAAAAAAAATAATAATGAAAGCTTATATGCTGCTAGCTGGATTTGAAGCTGGAAGCATTTATTAAGAGTCTAACGCCTTAGTCACTGAGTTACAAGGGACTCTTATAGTGGGTTGAAATGTATTTTTAAAGAAACTACATATATAATTTATTTAACTTTTTTTTTCAAAAAATTACATTATTTTGAAAGTTATATTTTTACACTTCACTTTAATGTAAATTCATTCATTTTATATATTATTAGAAAAATCTGACCTTTAATTATATTTTTTTCATATTGCGGTGGCGCCTTCACCATATTTTGAAAGATTTTTTTAATTTTTACCTTTATTTTAAACAAAAAAAAATTGTTATTTATTACGAGCATATATAATAAGAACAAAACCTAATGTAAAGTTTTTTTTAATTTTAGTTTATTAAACAAAAAAAATATTGAATTTTATTGTTTTTGACCTAAAACTTAGAAACTAGCTGTCAAATCAAGTTGGGTCCATGGAAGCTATTGATCAGAAAGATGATATCTACATCGTACTATAAATTTAGAATTTTTGACCGAAAGACAGTTTCTATTACTGACTATTAATTATTTAAATGACGTAGTCTGTCAGAGGAAGCCAGACCTGTTAAGGGTTAAGAAAAGAGCACTCGCCATATCAGTACCGTAATCTGGGTACTTATATACTGAAAAGCAGAGGTTATATCGAACGACCTTTTGAAACTTATTTATTTATTAATTTAAATAAATAAATGTCAATGTTTTATTTATTTTAATAATTATTTTTCTGTACTACTATTTTTTATTGCTTACTTATTTTTATTTATTTTAAATAATAATTTAATATATCTTTACTTAAACAAAATAATATTTATTTTAATTCGTTTTTATTTTAATTAAATATTTTTAATTTTTATATTTTTATTAGGGTCTTAGGATAACTAATGTACACTAGTACCAAACTTGTCACAAAGTAGTTATCGTTCTTTCAATAGCTACGTTTCCGCACTTACCCCCACGTGGCTAGTACTAAACAATTCCTTGTGCGAAATTAGTAACTTGCAGCACACGTTATGTAATACAGGTTGTCCTAGCTAAGATAGATCAATCCTGTTTTGGCGTTATTATTAAAGTTATCGGAATGGAGCTCTCTACAACTAGAATTATGAAACAAAAGACGTCTACCCTATCTCTATCTCATTTGTGCTACACTTTCCAGCCAACTAAATAAATACTGTATTTGTTTTTCATACAACAAATACAGTATTTATTTGGTTGGCCGGAAAGTGTAGCAGTGAGCGGCACATAGCTAATGTGAATCTGTAAAATAAGATAATTCTACTAAAATTTAGATGGCGCCAGTAATTTCTTTAATAATGCACTTTTCGCCCGGCCAAGTAAATATTGTATTTGTTCAACAAAGAACAAATACAGAATTTGTTTGGTTGGGTGGAAGTGGGAGTATATGTATGTCTTCTATCCTTTTTGGGTAGAACTTTTGTCCCTGTCTAATCTAATGGGAGAATTCTCCATTAAATTTATGTCAGTCAATACCCACAAGCTATAAGTGTACATAAAAAGTTTTGAGATAGGTATAGCTTATTTTAAATAATTTTTATATGCAAATTTAATTTAAACACTAAAATTTAACAAATATGTTTCATAATTTGTATCTAATTCATTATATTATTAAAATCGCAATAATTTATTTGTTAGCATCTGTGGTTAAGGGTTTTAAGTACCTACCCAAACTATTTCCTAGATGGAACTACTGTATTTTTTAACACTGATCGAAATACAGTTAATTTAAGCCTCTTTTGATACTACTTATGGTACGTTTACATTACCGTACGTTTTAATTGTTTAATATTTAATTTTAATTTTTTACGCAAGGTCGCAAACATTTTCAAAAAAATAATTTCAAATTATTCAGAGGATACTATAAGGTTTATAAATATTCAATATTCGACCCTTCATGATTTTTTTAGTTTTTTTTTTTGGGATTTTTTACCTGTGTGCTGTAGTAAAAAAAAACTGTAGCTCAGAAATAAAAGCTGGTAGAAAACTTTTGTTCGGGTGTATATTAACTGATAAATTTTATTTCGATGGCTTTAAAAATAACCCAAAAAACTTTTGTACTGTCTTAGCTGGGACACCCTGTATAGTATAATCCCACGTTGCCCATGGCAAAGTAGGGTAAAGTAATAACAATGGATAAAGAGTCAGTTTACTTATTTAAAATGGTGGCAGGAAAAGGGGATTTATAATGAGGCTTCATCCGCAAAGTATCGAACTCCCTTTTTAGTCAAAATTAAGATTTTGTTTTTAAATACTTCTTTAAACTTTAAAGAAATGTTTAAAAATATAATCTCACCTTCGACAAAAATAAGAGTTAGCCACTTAGCGGACAAAGTCATCGATATTTTATTAAATAAATATTTATAAATTAAATTTAATCTGTAATTTATTAATTTTTATAAAATTTAATTAACTAACGATTTATAATTAAAAGATACATTTATTTTTAAATTTATGGAACCAACCGAATCGGGACTAACATGAGTAGTTTATTTATAAAATCGCAGTTTCTACATACATAATATTACATCGGCACTTAGTGCTACTGAGTGCCGATGTATTGAAATCTTCGCCGAAAAGTCAAAATCTTTTACCACGTTTTTTTTTCACATTTCTCGACGTTTTAGACCATTCTGAGTCGAAATCAGTAAAAAAAATTTTGCGTCCGTCTGTCTGTCTGTCTGTCTGGGTGTAAACTCTCTAACTCCATTTCTACATGAGATATCGACTTGCGGTTTTTTGCATATTGTTTCTTATCGTATTCCGAAGAGCTGATTAGATTTTGGGGGTAAACGATTGGGGGTAAGGGGGTAAAAATAGGGTAAAACTCCTATTTTTAGCGTTTTTTGTTTATAATTAAGGCAATTATTATTGTTTTTGGTTAATTTAGCATTTATATAAAAGATAATTTAAATTGGTCAAAAAATGTTATAAACAACGTTTTCCTAAAACGCATTGTTTTCGAGATATTGGCGTTTAAAGCAGTAAAAGGTTTTTTTTAGGATATCTCACATATTTATAACCCGATTTCAAAAAATTATATTTTAAATAAAAGCTCTTTTTAAGCCCTATAAAAAATTTTATATACAGTTTTTTGCTAGAATATAATGTTTTAAAGATACAGAATTTAAAATCAAACAAAACACCCAGTTTAAAATTTGCAAACTAGATGGCTCTAGTGTACAATAGTGCCGATGTTTTGACAGGGTGCTTGCAACTTTTCATCTAGTTATTATCTATTATTATGTAGAAACTCTTCTTTTAAAAATTAATTCATGTTATTTAGTTTAGTTATTTTGATTATAAATAATAATTAATATAATTATAATTATTTATAAATATTTAAGGAATTTCTTTTTAATACATTCGTAACATAATATTATCATGTGAAATTGTTACATATTATCATGTTACATTGTTATATACCAGAAAAATAAATCTAATATAAGGCCTATCCAGAGGCTCGCATAACAAGCATAGTACATAAGAATGCGATGCTGCGATTGGCTTACAAGATACATGACGATACATCAAGTCAATTACGGCACCGCATTCTATGTACTATGCTTGTTATGCGAGTCACTGGATAGGCTCATACCTAGTGAGTTACATATACAGTGCCTATAAGTGGACTTTAACCCGAAAAGGGCCCACCCCCTAACACAGTAGTCCCCGAGAACCCTTGGGTTAAAAAAAATTCGAACCAAAAGTTAAGGTTGGATCCTTGTAGTAATCGGTTTGGAGATAATATATCCACCAACAGCCAAATCCAGAAAATTCGCTTTTGGCAGATAATGGTAACTCTTCTTTGAAGAGGTACATCTTTTACACCAATGATAATAGAAAACTGTTCAAGTGTATTTAGTTAGTATTTTTGACGCAGATTTTAAATATCTTTTCAAAATTAAGCTATCATTTTTGTTTACAGAGAAAAACGTTCTTAAAAAAATGTAAAATTGAAATTTAGGGCACTTTTAAGCATTTTTATTTATTACATTTTAGCAAATATAATACTTTCGACTAAACCTGAATAAATTTCATGTTTTTAACTAAATATATACGCTACTTGCAGTTAAAAATATTATTTTTTTCTGAACTTAAGAACCTGAAAAAGTAACTGCTATTTTTACAGTATTATTGATGAAATTACGGTCTGTTGGGTAGTGTCCTTTTTTAAAGCAGTGGTTCTCAATAAGTTAGGTTTTATTCATATAAAACTCTGATAACCCCATCTTTGTTTTAAGTAATGATTTAAAATATGTGTAGCCAGCATAGACTATTGTCTAAAGTTTTTTTTATTTATTAATACATGTATTGCAATAAGATTAAATATTTTATTTTAATTTAAATTTATTTTTTTCCATTTTTTATTAAATATAATTTAACGTTAGTTATTATGTTTTATATTTTAACATCTTATAAAATAATAATATATTTTTTTTGTTTGGCACAGTAGTTTTTGCAAATTAAAGCATAATAATTTTATTTAAAAAAAATCGTTTTATTGTCGGTATTTTTTATTTTTTTAATATAATTATTACAAATCCAAGCAATATACCCAGACTTGTAAGTTATATTTTACATCAGGTAACTCTCTGAATAAGCAGGATGGAGAAGACTTTTTAGTCCTTCAGCTTTTTGCAAACAATGACTTTGCAAAAGCAGATAATGTGTTCGGCCTTTTCTGGTGCTTCTGAGCATATACAGCAGGTGTCAATTTTTAAGCGTTATCTTAGAGGGCAATGACTGGTTTTTATTTCCGGAATGCTGAGTTCACTTTTCTTGTTTTTCAGGTTCATATTTTATAAATATTTTGGCCTGTCTTAAGTTTTGGTCTTTACAATATCGAACTATGATTTTGGCTTCCCATTTTTTGGTAGACTTTACCAGGTGGCTTTTGTTAAAGGTTTAGGGCCAGTAAATTGAGTGCATGCCCCTTCTCTAGCACGAGAGTCTGCTGCCTCATTGCCTTCAACACCCTCGTGTCCTAGCACCCTCATTTTGTTGAGAGTTTCGCATCATTCCCAAACAAGTACACATTTGGTATCATAGTGCCGTGGTTCCCTAGAACCGCCGCCGGATGGAGGAACTATATTCAATGTTCTAAACCGTTTTATAACCACTGATTTACTTATTCCATAAAATGATTTAAAAAGTCAAACTTTGAAGGATTGCAATTTTCACGCTACTCAACAAAATAAAATATAATCAAAATCAATCGATTTTTCTAAAGGTTCCCAAATTTAAAATGGTTAATAAATTAAGTTCTAATTAGCATTTTTATTAAGTTAAAGAAACAGATTTTCTTCATTTATACTTTAGAGTCATATATTTACTAAAATTAAATAAAAGTAAATGCTTAAAAGTACCCTAAATTTCAATTTTCCATTTTTTTATTTATGTTTTTCTCCGTAACAAAAATAGATAGCTTACTTTTGAAAAGATATTTGGAATCTGCGTCAAAAATACTAACTAAATACACTTGAACAGGTTTTTATTATCATTGGTGTAAAAGATGTACCTCTTCAAAGAAGAGTTACCATTATCTGCCAAAAGCGAATTTTTTGGATTTGGCTGTTGGTGGATATATTATCTCCAAACCGATTACTACAAGGATCCAACCTTAACTTTTGGTTCGATTTTTTTTTAACCCAAGCGAGCTCGGGGACAACTGTGCTAAGAGACTGAGTTTTTAAGAAAAATTGCCCATTTTTTAAAGAAAATGACTAAAATAAGCCTTTTTGTCCATCAATGGTTAACCGCGCTTGACTTCTGGATCTGCCTCTGGATATACAATGTAAACTATACATAAAGTTACATGTTGTTACTTGCCATTTAATAGTTATTTCCTTTAATTTACTCCAAACATACATGTATGTTGCATATTGTGTTGCGATTCTTCTTTATGTGTGGATTCTGCATGATAATGACAGTTAACATTCTAAAAAGAGATAATAAGTATTAACTTTAATTATTAATTGCAATTCTTAAAAGTTACACGGAAAGAAATTAGTGGGCTCTGCGCTATACATTATAAGATATTTGGTAACAGTGGCAAATTATAGTGATTTAAGCTATAGGTTATAAGGGACACAATAACTAATAATGTTAAAAATAAATTGGAAACCATTATATATATATTACAGACACGATTATATTTATTACAGGCACTATTATAAATTTACAGAAATTTTATTATATTATAAAAATTATTAGCACGGACAATAATTAAATCTATTTAAGCTATAAATGCCATACTATTTGTTATATTTTATTATTCACTAAACAATTAAAGTATTTCATATAAATTTTTACACTGACTGCCATAATTGTAAGAGAAAGCCTTGTATTTATATAATAAGCGATTATAATTTGCTTGGTATGTGTGTAATAGCGCTCCTAGCTATATTTTTTTTTCCCGTGTATATGTTATGACAATGATAATAATTATAAATGGTAATTACCATCGTCATAATGAGCGATGTCAGTTTTTTGCCCCAGACTTTTTTATTCTGAATTTTTTTGAAATTTTCTCAATAAAATATTCATCTTTACTAAGGTACTCTTTATGTAACACTGTGGGGCCAACCGTTTTCTGAGCATAAAAAATATGAATTAAAAAATGCACCATTAAAAATTTCAATACGGCGAGAGATTCTACATTAAAAACTACGAAAAAACTTCCTATACACAAATATCCAAAAATCGCTTTTAAAGGAGCTACGTAAAGGAGCTAGGTACGGCTACGTACGTACCGTCCCTTAAAAAAGTGTTACTCTTTAAGAGGCCGTAGTACTCTTAAAACTGTTTTTCGAACCTAGATGTAGGTATACGACCTCTTTTTACAGTTTTTAATGCTGAATTACCCTGCAATATTGAAATTTTTATTGGTGCATTTTTAGTTCCTATTTTTGATAACGTGAAATTGTCTATTTAATTGTAATTTTCTCAAAAACGGTTGGCTCTACGGTGTTACATAAACAGTACCCTTTTTATGTATTTTTAATTAAAGATTATTATTTTGATGAGAAAATTTAGAAAAATCTAGGGATAAAAAAGTTTGGGACAAAAAAGTGCCATCACCCCCCATTTCGCATGTCCGTGGTAAAATTACTAAATAAAAATAACATGAAATGATAGCCTTTATCAATGTTAAAGCATGTGAAAAAACTCGTTACTGTGGTTAATAGGGTTCCAGGAATATTAAATAAAAAGTACTTTCCAGATGTACCCTTAGGAGGGTCGTAGCTCCCTTAGGTCTCATTTTCGGACCAACCTTTATAGGAACTTTTTTTCATATTTTTTAACGTACACTCAGAACATTTCATTGAAATTTTAAGACTAAATTTTATTTGTAAATACATAGTGTTTATAATATACAATATGTTGTCATACTAGCAAAGCACAACGTGCTGGTATATTTGGATTCCCATGCAACATGTGTTTATTAATTGCATGTTGTAATAAAAATTTCTGTAACATTTGGTAAAGCATATCACACTTATAGTATGGTATACCATACTATATATACTTCGAGTTGTTGTTAAGTTATATTACTGATCTAGTTTAAAGTACGTTACAGTATTCAGAAAAATTAACAATAGGTAAATAATACCAAAATTTTGATTAGTAATAATATAAAGATTGTAACTACACACAATTACACACTGACAAAATAATCTATCCTTTTTTTACTTTCCTCTGTATTATTACTAGTAGGTATTGCGGCTGTGTTAACAGAGCTGTTTTAACAGATTTCAAATTTTAAATTACCTGGGTAGGTTGTTGAAAATGAGATAATAGTGGATTTTCCATGGTACATTTTTGACAAGCTGGTGTTTCATGATGAAATCTCTAAAAAAGTTAATATGAAGTAATACAGGGTTTTATTTCAGTACATGGCCAAACTTCAAGGAGTGATTCTTGATATTTCTTCGCTTTTTGTGAAATTTTAAAACAGTTTTAAAATTAAAAGAGTCCACCAAATTCGTTAAATTTTTCCCCTGCAGTGCTAGGACTTTTTATTTAGAAGTGTAAAACTTTAACTTGAAATTCATAAAAAAAACTTTGTCTGCTTTCTTCATTTTTTGTAAAATGTTAAATTTAAAATAGTTCCAAAATTTTCCGCGGCGTTGAATCATACATAAAGCTTTTATAACCTTAACAAAAAACGTAAGAAATTTAAATTTTAGCAAAATTCGTAAAAAAATTCGACTGCCGCGCTTACTTTTTGTCAGGAGGGACGCCACTTCGGCGTCAAATGAGATGGCGTTTTTATTTTTGTTACTTTTTTCCTTGTTTACTTAATCTAATAAAAACTAACAATTTCAGTTGTTTTTATATTAGATGGGGGGCGCAAATTGATAATCTGCCACAGTGGCAAACAGATCTAGTTACGGCTCTGCCTCAGAGTATCCATTTTGGGATTTCCGACATCCCCAGGATATACGATGTCGTCTATAGATATTCATAGGACATCCTCAGGACATCCTCAGGACATACTTTGTTACTAAACGGAAAGCCGAGTGACTTCTAAACCGTTTATCCAAAGGATATTCCGAAGGTATATCCTGAGAATAGCTACTAATTATGTACACCTGTCCCCGACAAAAGTGGCTATCAAATAGTATTGCCTTTAATATTTTTTTTGTAAAATATTGCTATTAGCAGTTTGAACCTAGTTATTTAAATTTAAGCTAATAGTCTCACAAAAAAAAATTAAAGTAATACTATTTGATAGCCACGTTTGTCGGGGACATTTGTACATAATTAGTAACTTACTTAACTACGAAATATATTTCCTTTTTCCCTTATGGAGGGGTTATCTCACGAAATTTTCGAACAGAAAAAAACACAATATAAAAATTTAATAATAACTGTGGAAAAAACACATAAACAGACCACAAACACCGAAAATAACATCCGCCATTAAAGTCACGAAAACGCGTTAAATTTAAAATCATGAGGGAAAAGCCATCCTAAGATATCCCAGGGACATCCAGGGGACATCGCCTCGGACGTCCCTGGGATGTACGAAGGACATACCGTATATTCTTGGGAGTATATCCTCAGGACATACCTTTCAGGATATCCTTGGGATATACGACTAACGTCCTGGGATATGCGCCATTGGGAGGACATTGAGAGGATATCTGGGGAATATTGTGTGCATTATGGGAATCACAAATAACTTTAAGTATTTTTTTAGTAACCGGTATAATAAAAAAAATTACCTTGAATGATTTTCTCAATGGATTTTTCCTTAAGCTTTTTTGGTAAGGCGTTCTGTGACACATTCTCTAAAAAAAAATTATTAAAATAACACATAGTTAGGTAACTATTTTTAATTATAACAAGTTTTAAATTAAAACTTATAAATTTCACTTGGCAAAAATTTACCAAACGTGGTCTGAGGTTGACAGTAGGGAAAAGGGGGGGAATACGGTGCCTGTATGGAAAAATCTTGATAAAAAAATAATATAAATGGAATATATGACATAATATGTCATATATATATATATATATATCATATTATGATAAATCTCATATATGTTTACTATTACAGTAGTTTATTATAAACTTATCCCATAAAGCAGTATAATTTTGAAAGTAAATATATCGTCATGTGAGGATTATAGTGTTCCAACGCACACAGGTAAACATCCCAAAAAAAAAACGGAAAAAAATCATGAAGCGTCGAATGTTGAATAAATATAAACCTTATAGTTTCCTCTAAATGATTTGAATACATTTTTTTTTGAAAATGTTTGCGACCTTGCTTAAAAAATTAAAGTTAAGTGGCACACTGCATACCGGGTGGGTCATTTAAACGGTTACAAGTCGATATCTCAGAAACCATAATAGATTAATTTTAAAATTTGGTAGTAAGCTTCAATATCAAGGGGGACACCTTTTTATTAAAACAGATTTTTTTTTTGCATCCACATCCTTAGGTGGAAGAGGGGTAACTTAAAAATTTTAAATGGAATGGGGGTGTTTTTTATTTAGATTCAAACTCAGTACAAAAAGTTACATAATTGACCAAAAAAGTTTTTTTTTTCAACTTCATATTAGGCTGTTAAAAAAATTAAAATAAAAAACACGCCATTTAAAAAAATTGAAAAATTTGAATATTTTGTTAGTTTTCTATTGTTTAGGTTTATTTCATTCTTTTAAACCTACAAATATACAAAATAAATCAAATCTGATTTTTTTATCTGACGCGTCCGTACATGGAGATAATACCTTTCTATGATTTGATACCCCATATTTGTACTATATTTTAAAATTTTAAATATACATCCCTAGAGAAAATTAAGTTTAAGATATTGTATATGCAATGTGCCACTTAAATTTAATTTTTTCCGCATGGTCGCAAACATTTTTGAAAAAATGTATTGAAATCATTTAGAGGACACTATAAGGTTTAAAAATATTCAACATTCGACGCGTCTTGATTTTTTCCGTCTTTTTGGGATTTTTTACCTGTGGGCGACGCGTATGCATATAAAAAATTATTTGGAAACTAGATGAAACGTTGCAAGCACTCTGTCAAAACATCGGCACTATTGTACACTAGAGCCATCTAGTTTGCAAATTTCAAACTAGGTGTTTTGTTTGATTTTAAATTCTGTATCTTTAAAACATTATATTCTAGCAAAACTGTATATAACATTTTTATAGGGCTTTAAAAAGAGCTTTTATTTGAAATATAATTTTTTGGAATCGGCTAATAAATATGTGAGATATGCTAAAAAACCTTTTACTGCTTTAAACGCCAATATCTCGAAAACAATGCTTTTTATGAAAACGTTGTTTATAACATTTTTTGACCAATTTAAAATTATCTTTTATATAAGTGCTAAATTAACCAAATACAATAATAATTATTATTGTTTATAATTATTATTTTTGTTTATAATTAAGGCAATTATAATTGCCTTAATTATAAACAAAAACGCTAAAAATAGGAGTTTTACTCTATTTTTGCCCCCTTACCCCTATCGTTTACCCCCAAAGTCTAATCAGCTCTTCGGAATACGATAAGAAACAATATGCAAAAAACTGCAAGTCGATATCTCATGTAGAAATGGAGTTAGAGTTTATACCTAGACAGACAGACAGACAGACAGACGGACGCAAAAATTTTTTTTACTGATTTCGACCCAGAATGGTCTAGCACTAAGTGTCAATGTAAAATCACTTGTACATACTAAACAACGTGTCTCACCTTGGGTATTGCTGGCGGTTCCTGGCAACTCTTGGGGTAATTTGAAATAACTTGTTGAGGATAGTAATCCTAAAAAAATAGTAACATATCTTAAAAAAATATACATTTAAAAAAAAAATTAAAAAAGAACACGAAAAAAAAACTAAAATAGCCAGCATATACAGGATGTATTTAAAATATGGTCCGAAAATGATCAAAATTTTCCTTACGTAATACTTGAACGTTCCCTTAGTTTTTAACATTTTAGTATTTAATTTTTTGTCCTCGAACCGTGAAATTTCACCTACAAATTAATTTTTCTTGAAAACGGTTCCTACAGTATTACAACAAAAGTACCTTTTTTATGTATTTTGATCTTAGGAATTATATTTCAAAATAAAATTACAAAAAAGTTACTCAAAACAAAGTTTGGTACAAAAAACTGATAAGGCTCCCCGGTTTCCCACATCCCTGGTTAAAATAAGTACATGAAAATAACATACAAAGATGGGTCTTATTAAGATTAATAATTTCAGGTGCAAAACCTCGTTGCTATATCTCAAAGGGTTCCCGAGTTATTAAATAAAAAAATGCAAAATTAAGGTAGTTATCACGTCTTATTAGCTTATTGTTATTCAATATTAATAAAATTTAAGTAATTTAGATCTTTTTTATTTCCAAAATTAGAAATGTCAAACATGAATTTATTGTATCAAATGATAATGATAGTTTTATTTATCTTTATTTACAGAAAATAATATTTATTTTAAATAGTTTAATTTTTGTTGGGGTCGTAGGAAAAATAGTGTACATAACTTGTCGGAAAGTCTCTTTCTTGCATTCGCTGATGCGAAATAAATCACTTTTTGTACACGTTATGTAATATACTATTTCCTGACAAGTGTGGAAAGATACTCTTTTCCGCACTAGCTTGCATTTGGACTTTTCCAAACGACGCGTAGCGGAGTTTAGGCAAGCAATCGAGTGTGGAAAAACGTTTTTACGCGTTAGGAACAATATTTTTTCTACGAGCGGAGTTAAAAGTAATATATGCTTTTATACTTAATTAAATAAATTTTATTTCTATTTGTTTTTAAATAGAAAAACAATTAACAGTTAAGAAATTTAAACATATTTATAATCTTATGAATAAATATAACAAAAGTAACACGACGCAATTAAGAACAATTAACAATAATTGAAAAAAAGCTAACATTAGTTATAACCAATTCATTTGCATTTGCCATTTCTATTATTTCTTCAGGTAACATTTTATCTTCTTCTTTAAGGTTCATCATTTTTATTTGGGAACGTTCAAGTATTACGTAACGCTTGGAGCGTTACGTTCCCTTTTATAAAAACTTTACAATTGAAATTGACAAAATAATTGACACGTATAAATCAGCTTAGCCTAAGCTATTCACAAGCATAAGAACATAAAACATAACAATGCGATGCAGCGATTGGCTTGATGGGCCGCCATGTATCATGTAAGCGAATCACGGCATCGCATTCTTATGTTTTATGTTCGGTCGCCATGGAAACAAGTGTCTTAACACTTAGCAACAAATTTACACGTTTGTATATTCAAGCTACTTGATTTTTATGAAATAATTATTCGTGCGGAAAAGACCTTCTTTCCACATGCATATGCATGAGGAAAGATATATCTTTCCGCACGCTCATAGAATTTCTATGATACCTATGATAGAAAAAGGTAAATTAACCTCAAATTAATTATTATTAATTATTTATTTAAATTACTTTTAAAGGTTTAAATTGTTAAAAAACAATGTTTAAAAAAATAGTCCTGAAAATACACCTCCAGATTCGGTATATTTTCGATACATCAAAAACTTCTTGAAAATTTCGGATATACACCTCTTTGTCGGTGTATTACATACTTATGACTATATATTTTTAAACTAAAATAAACCTTGAATAATCTTACCTGGGCCGGCATTGCTGGTGTTTCCTGACAACTTGTGGGATAATTCAAAATAGTCTGTTGAGGATAGCACTCCTAAAAAATATAAATTTGGAAAAAACAGGTCTATTAAAAAAAACAGCCTAATAAATATAGCATATTTTTTCTCTGGCTGAACCGTGAGATGCAAAATCGTCTTACCTGGACCGGCTTTTGTGATGGTTCCTCACAACTTGTGGGATAATTCAAAATAGTCTGTTGAGGATAGCATTCCTAAAAAATAGCAAGTTAGAAAGAAAACAGTTAATTTTAAAGTTTAAAAAATAAACAGCCTTTATTTAATAATAAATTTTATTGTACTTTAGTTATATATTAAACTTTAATAGCTACCAGTATGTTAACTGAGATTATAACATTCAAATGATAATGTAGGTAATGTTTTTAATGGACTATATTATTTTTTCTATTTTGCGACTCTTATAAGCTCATAATCACAAGCATTTTGCGTGTTCTTATAGGCCCATAAGAGGTCCGTACTTTTTGTTCTTTTAAGTTGGCAACAGACCTAGCCTATCGCTTGACGTTTTCCGTGCAAATGTCAATGTCCCTTTAAAGTTGAATTTTCTACAAAATTTTAGGTTATTTTTACCATGTTAAAATTGTGGCTTGGTTAATTGCAGTGAAAAAGAGAAGAGATTACTGTAAAATATATCAAAATATCATTTGTTCTTAGAATTTTAAACATGGTGTAAACTGTAATGCCAATCCAAAACAAAAATCCCTAAATCAGTCATCAATTTAAATGTAAGTTTTTTTTCTAATTTTAGAGCTGTTAGCATTCAAAATAAATTTTTTAAATATTCGCGCCAACATTTTAGTTGGTAACAATGGGCATACTTTTTTTTCGGAATAAAATAAATGTACGGTTATGGGAGAATTCCCGCGGCATATTCGGCCACTTTTGTCCTGTCCATCGTCGTGAAATGTAATGTAACGTCTTGTTTTGTAAATGTGAACCAGTTCCTAATATAAAGTATTAATCCGAAGTCATCCGCTTTTATTTCAATTTAAAAAGCCCATAACAGAGCAAAATTGAAAAAATTGTATAAAACACTCGTTTCATAACACGTTTTTAGCTCACTAGTACTTTAGAAAACTCGCCGCAAGCGGCTCGTTTTCTAAACTTGTACTCGTGCGCTAAAAACGTATGTTATGAAACTAGTACTTTAATATACTATTAAAACTAAAACAAACTTTGAATACTTACATTATTTTGTGTTACAGGGCATTGATTAGATGGTAATTTTTGTTTTAAAAGATCCTAAAATAAATAATCTTAAATAATTATTGAGGACAAGAACGTAAGTCCTTAAATTAAAAACCCTTAAAATTTTCCACAAATATAATTACTACCTATTTTCAACCGTAGCGTAGCTCTATTAATTAAATATTGATTGGCAGACTAACATTAAAATTAAGTATATAACGGATTTTATATACTAAACTTTATAGGTATTATAGGGTGTAAAAAAAGTTTATAGATCTTTTTTTAAGGTTTATACTTTATTTTTATTGATAACTTAATGTTACAATAACAAATAGTTTAAAGCAATCGAATGCAAATAAATAGTTTTTTGTTGTTTTCTCAAAAACAACTTATTTAGGCATAACCCCATTTTGAAACTCAATCAATAGGCAGACTAACATCTCTACTCTAAATTTCTCAACTCCCTAACATCCCTACTCCATAACATCCCTACTCCACAACAACTCTACTCCGTAACATCTCTACTCCATAACATCTCTACTCCGTAACAACTCTACTCCGCACTATATGCACTCGATTAGCCACTTGTCTTAACTCAAATGAATATTTGTCATGCTAAGTCACTGTCAAATATGAATTTAATTTATTAATTACTTACTTATTAGTACATAGTAGTAGTAGTAGTACGCGGTCATTGTGGCTTTTAGAATAATTCATTTATGATTGTTCTAGATTAAAATTTAAAGATAAACGTTTTCTACGAAATAAATAAAATAATCTAGAAGAAGAAGATTCTTTGTTCTTTGAACTGCTCATTTATTATTAAGTGGCTAATAAAGTCCTTATAGTGTGGAGTAGAGTTGTTACGGAGTACACGGAAAAAAAAAATTATAGCTAGGAGCGCTATAACACACATACCAAGCAAATTATAATCGCTTATTATATAAATACAATGCTTTCTCTTACAATTATGGCAGTCAGTGTAAAAATTTATATGAAATACTTTAACTGTTTAGTGAATAATAAAATATAACAAATAGTATGGCATTTATAGCTTAAATAGATTTAATTATTGTCCGTGCTAATAATTTTTATAATATAATAAAATTTCTGTAAATTTATAATAGTGCCTGTAATAAATATAATCGTGTCTGTAATATATATATATAATCGTTTCCAATTTATTTTTAACATTATTAGTTATTGTGTCCCTTATAATCTATAGCTTAAATCACTATAATTTGCCACTGTTACCAAATATCTTATAATGTATAGCGCAGAGCCCAGTAATTTCTTTCCGTGTAGAGATGTTATGGAGTAGAGATGTTACGGAGTAGAGTTGTTGTGGAGTAGGGATGTTATAGAGTAGGGATGTTAGGGAGTAGAGAAATTTAGAGTAGAGATGTTAGTCTGCCTATTGATTGAGTTTCAAAATGGGGTTATGCCTAAATAAGTTGTTTCTGAGAAAACAACAAAAAACTATTTATTCGTATTCCATTGCTTTAAACTATTTGTTATTGTAACATTAAGTTATCAATAAAAATAAAGTATAAACCTTAAAAAAAGATCTATAAACTTTTTTTAAGCCCTGAAAAAAGTGCTCAGGATTTTTTCTGTTTCTCTTAATGGTAATAGATACCTATAAAGTTTAGTATATAAAATCCGTTATATACTTAATTTGACAAAATGTGTGATATAACCCCTTTCAAAAATCAACAATTGTAAAAGACTTGGAATACTTAATAGGATCTTTTTGTTTTGAGTTATTAACTGTTTACAACTGGTTCTAAACAATATGAGTTAAATCCTTGTTAGCATGTGACTTCAAATAGCCAGTAAACAATATAATATATTAATATTTATATTGTTATTATTATATTATTGTTATTAATATTCCAGAACTGTGTATGGTGAAATTGGAACAAACCTAATAACGAGTCCAAACTAAGTGGGAACCCAAAAATGAGGTAGTGCAATTTTTTTAAATGTGGGTTTAAAATTAACGAGAAGGCTCCATATAAACAGATTTTAGGGTAAATAGACCCATTCATTTTTTGTCTAGCTGAAGCTGTTTAAAAAAGCGAGGTGATATGCATTTTAATATGAAGTAAAAGTAATAGGGTTAGTACACTAAGAATTCTTTACCGCAGTAGTTAAAGTTTAGTACATATCACTGGTTGTTACAGTAATAGTATGGTTGTTATAGTTCTGGTTGGTAACTGTATAGTTCTCCGCATGAAATAAAGTCTGCGACGAATCATTCGCGCTTTCTTCTTTGCGTCAACAGCGTTATAAGGCGTGCATATTTCTCGTAGCCACAGATCCGTGCTTCAAACTGTAATAACTAGTAAATGTTTACTAAACTTTCGTGGGGTTCCATATATACAAGAAAGTTCAGTATTTACTATGGTAACGAATGTTCAGTGTAGTAGTAGTAGTTAATAATAAAGAAAGGGAGGACAAGCCTGGCAACTAGACCGTATGATTCTTTTTGCCTGCCCCGAAGCTACTCTGCATTTTTAACGAGGATTTTTTCCTCACACCTCGGGACCTACAGTTTTAAGAGGAATTCAATTCTCGGTTATCAGCTTTTTTTCAATGATATTCTATTGTTGGGTCAACTAGATGCCTGTTTAATTTACTTCTATTGACAGCAGATCAGCAGATCAGCCGATCCAGAACACTGACAACGTCAGTGTTGCCTTTCGACATTAGATTAATTTAGTATTATTATGAAAATTAAAGGAGCTCAATTTTCCAAAACAAGATTTTTGTTGAATTTTCAAATGGTTTTTAGTAAGGTGATAAATAAAACTAATAATACATTACCATTAACTGAGACTGCATAATTTCTTGGGGCATGGAAATGGGTTTACCTCCTTGAAAAAGTTGCATAGACATATGTTCTTGATGGTTGGACTTTTCACATTGTGATGATGTTTTGTAAAAATGAGTCATCTTATACTGATCATCACATCCACAACCACATGCTAAAATACAGGAAACCTAGAGCAGTATAAAAAATGCAATGTAGAAAAAGTAATAAATATAAAACTTAAGGGCAGACTTACATCCCTACTCTTAATTTCTCTACTCCTTAACATCCCTACTCCATAATATCTCTACTCTACAACAACCCTACTCCGTAACATCCCTACTCCATAACAATATACTCCCCAACTCTAGCCCTGATAGCACAAGAGCCTTATAAGAAGATTCTTAAAATAAATAGCCGGAAGGACAGCATGCTTCTTAGAAGGATATTCTAAGAACGATTAAAGAAATACAAAGGATACCGTTTTAATCGTGCTGGGAGTTCCTAAGAAGCTTCTTATAAGCCTCTGCATCAAATAAGAATGTTTTAAGAAGCATGTTAAGAATGTTCTTAGAAGTAGGTACATGTGCTTTTAAGAATATTTTTAGCATGCTTCTTAAAATATTCTTATTTAATGCATTTAAAATAATTTGAATAGTGCGCATGAGCAAACAAAGTAAGTAGGCGTTTCAGATTTCTACGTTAATGTAGTTTTTATCTTTCTTTCAAATATATTTTATGATATATTTTCATATAAAACGTTTTTGTCCCAGGAACACCGATCTTGAAATATTTTTAAAAATCAGTTTCTTGTGAAATATACGTTAAAAAAATGACAGTTCCAAATCGAGTTCAAAGTCGCAAAATTGTTTTTTATGTGCGGCCTTAAACCTTACCCAATAAACCGAAAATCAAAACTCCCTGAATTATTTCCAGGTAAAGCCTCTTTTGGTGACCTGAAGACTGGACTATAACTGGAAATACGCTGAGTACTGGTAATAACTAGGGTAGTTAAGTCCCGTTTAAATATAGTCAATGTTTATTATGCCAAGTATCTTGGTCCAAGCCATTAAACATGTATGTGGCTGGACATTGGAGTGAAATATAAAATCAGATATTTTAGATAAATAAAATGATTCAAATGGATTTTCAGATAAAATATTGTTTTTTAAATATGTATTTTTTTAACTTCTGGTCACCAGACGAGACTTTAAACCTTATTAAAACTACGAAAACACAAATAAAAAGATCACCTGTAAAAGAGCACAAAACAGTAAAACAATTTTAGGCACCATTTTTGTACGAAAACTTAACACAACTAATTAAAAAGTCCTCGTAGTTTTTTATATTATTTATAAAAATTTTAATAGTATTTATTGTTTTAAGAAACCATACGTGACAATATAGTATAATATAGATACAATATTAGTAGGTACCAATATTCCTAATAATAAATTATATTTATTTTTACACAAATATTTGTATCTAGACATTCAATGGACATTACCCAAGAAATAATATTATTCTTTTTATACAAACATTCTGTTGTCCTTACACTATTCGCCTTTATCATAGTCTTCACAGCTCGTAAGTGCTGGAAGAGTATAGTTTGACGCACGGATCTTTGGCTACGAGATATGTTTGGAATGTGTGTACAAGTGGGAGGCCCGTTGCAGGCACGCACGCCTTGTAACGCTTTTGACGGAAAGAAGAGAGCGAGATTGATTCCTCCCCCTTTTTACTCATCTCATCCTCAAAAGATGCACTTAGTACCTTTTGTTTCTAACATCCATTTTTATCAAAAACACTTTAAAAAGACTTTGACGCATGCTATAACGGGTGTTTTTTTTTAACCTGAAACTTTCAAATATCTTGAATACTAAGCTTTTAGAAAAAAAAAATGTCGAACAAAATTTGTTTATTTTAATGGTGGAAACAAAATGGCGTTATTTTTTACGGATATTTACGTTTTCAAGGTCATTTCAAGGTCAAATTTGTTTTTTTAAGTACAAACATATATTTTTTTTACTGTTATTTAATTCCCCTCAAAAAAATAAAAAATCTTTTGTAAAAAACCTTTTTTTGGTCGGACTTTTAGTTGCAGAGATAACACAGCCACACAAAATTAAAAAAGTTGCATCTCCGACGGACTTGACTAGTCAATTCCTATGTATTTTGAGCCGCTGAATCCGAATCTGAGGTCAAAATTTAAAAATTAGCTCTCATTTTTACCATAACCTCAAAAAACATATCATATCATTGCGAAAAGTATGTTTTTTGAGGTTCTGTTGAAAATGGGACCTACTTTTAAATTCCGACCTCAGATTGGGATTCAGCGGCTCAAAATACAGAAGGATTGACTAGTCAATGTGGTCGGAGATGCAACTTTTTTTAATTTTGTGTGGCTGTGTTATCTCTGCAACTAAAAGTCCGACCAAAAAAGTTTTTTACGAAAGATTTTTATTTTTTTGAGTGGAGTTAAATAACAGGAAAAAATATATGTTTGTAGGTACTTAAAAAAACAAAGTTGACCTTGAAATGACCTTGAAAACGTAAATATCCGTAAAAAATAAATACGCCATTTTGTTTCCACCATTAAAATAAACAAATTTTGTCCGACATTTTTTTTTTCTAAAATGCATAGTATTCGAGATATTTAAAAGTTTCAGGTTAAAAAAAACACCCGGTATAACTTATTTAATAGTCCTTGGAATCTAGATTAGATGGTATAAAATATTTAATTTTTAAATAATTTGCTTATTACCTTTTTATCCTACATGCCTCATTTGTAAATACAAAAATTCGGAAATAGAGTGCAAAATTTAAAGAGCCGAATCTACATTAAAAAATATGAGTATAGTTTCAAAAGTCCTACACGGAAAGAAATTAGTGGGCTCTGCGCTATACATTATAAGATATTTGGTAACAGTGGCAAATTATAGTGATTTAAGCTATAGATTATAAGGGACACAATAACTAATAATGTTAAAAATAAATTGGAAACGATTATATATATTACAGACACGATTATATTTATTACAGGCACTATTATAAATTTACAGAAATTTTATTATATTATAAAAATTATTAGCACGGGCAATAATTAAATCTATTTAAGCTATAAATGCCATACTATTTGTTATATTTTATTATTCACTAAACAATTAAAGTATTTCATATAAATTTTTACACTGACTGCCATAATTGTAAGAGAAAACCTTGTATTTATATAATAAGCGATTATAATTTGCTTGGTATGTGTGTTATAGCGCTCCGTGTACAACCGTTATCTACCTAGCTCTATAGCTACCCTAAGCACACTGGTCTGGAAACAATTTTAGCTCAACTTTCAGTTTTTTTTTCATAATTATATTATTTTTCAAGTAAAATAACTGCAATGACTGTGACTTTACATGAAAAATCTGGTAAAGTTAAGTAAAATATGTAATAAATAGAGAAATTACACCCTTGAGGGCGTATTACTCCACAATGCCCAATCTTAAAAGCACTATTTTTATAAAAATTTAATGGCAAGGGCACTAAATTTCAATAATAATAAGAACAATGTTCCTAAGATGGGACAGGGATGAGTTATGTTAATACCGAGTGGTTTATTTATTGAAAAAAAGTTTACAAGGATTGTGAGGATCAAAGGATTGTGAAAGATTGTCAAAGATGGTCAAAAAGATTGTGAAAGATTGTATAAAATTTTAATAAAGATTTTTAAAGATTGAGGAAAGATTTCAGATGATTGTGGAAGATTGTAGATGATTGTGGAGGATTCTAGATGATTGTAGAATAAGGAATTGTCAAGGATTGTAAAAGATTGTTGGATAGGTGTACAAGGATTGTCCAATAAATAAACCCCTCGGTTAATATGCACCTCAAAGCTGAAGCGCCATGATATAGTGTCCCAGCTCTAAGATTACAACCACGAAAAAAATCATAAGACCCATTTTCGAGATTTTTTCGAGGAAAATAGGGCAAAAAAGGTAATGGTATGTTATGATGTGTCAAATGGTATGGCCTCTAATCGGTTGAACAGAGATGCGAAGTTCGGGTTTGTCGGATAAATACCTAAAACTGAAAAAAATCTTATACAGTTGGACCCACAAAAAACGCAAGATTTAAATATGCTAAAATGTCAATTTTACTATTTTATAGTTTAACTAAGATTTTAAGAAATAGGTTAGATTAATTTGACAATTAATTGTCAGTTTTTTCAAAGTTTATTACAGAAAATGCATGCGAATAATGTTGAATATTGTTGAATATATTAAAAAAATAATAATATATAAGATAAGATAAGATAAGATAAATTTATTTAAGGATCTCGAGAATTTTCATTCTATATAGATCTATCCAATAATACATACATTAAATAATATAATATATATAATAATCTGAAAAAACATTTATAATATTTAGGGCCACTTGCACCAACTTTTGTTGTGGGATTATCTTAACTAAACCAAGTTTAAGTTAAAAATGCTGCGTTCTGATTGGTCGGCCGTCAACTTAATCCAAGTTTAAAGTTAAACCATCGTTGGTGCAAGTGGCCATTAATCAAATCAAAAATTAATTTAATAAACAGAATATTTAGTAAATTTTATGAAAAAATAAAAATTTGAACTCTACTAATCAAACATATAATTTATGAAAATTATGATTTTCGTTTAAAAAAAGGTTTTTCCGGAGGTTTTTTTTCGCTTTTTTAATCTTGAAACTATCGATGCGGCGACGGGCGATGGTTTTTGACCCAGGAAAATTTGTATTGTTTATAGCATGCACCGCTTCTTGTAAATGGTGTTCTCTCAAATAATTATTAAGTAAATTTTCATCCTGTATTTCATTTGATATCTTCTTTCTTTCCGAGTCTGTACGCCCTTTCTTCCCCATCTATTTTTTCTTCAATCTTAACCATTATTCTTTTTTCTATGATCTTAACACAACTCTCCGAAACACTAAATAACCTTGCCACAATTAAAGGTCTCTATAAAGATCACTAGCCACAATAACTTTCTTACATCCTTCTTCCAATATACTAATAGTTTGAGATTTCTTAACATTTCTTAACGCATTTCTAATTACTTTATAATTATTTTAAGTAATTTTGACAAATATTGTCATGACAACGGCTTTGTTTGTATTGTAATTATTGAATTTACGCAACTAAATTTTCAATAAATTGGTTGAGTTGTGGGATATAGGCCTATATCCCACAACTCAACCAATTTATAAAAATTTGAGGTCGTTACCAGTTTTTAATTAAATTTTCAATCTTGTTTTTTTTTTCGGATCCAACAGTACATTTCTTATTCCTCTTTCTTAGGTTAAATACTAATCTAAAAATAATAAATGACACAATACTCATAAGTAGGTAGTTTATTAGATACAAATACAATTAAATTATTAATAACAAAAAACAGCTATGACAAAACTTGATCGCTTAACAAAATTCGTCATACTCTCCATATCTCTATCCTTCACTAATCCGTGACAAATTACCATTTCCTATCTCAGTCTTTTGAAACACTAGCTGGTTCACGATGTAGGCCACTTTCGGACCCATGTGCCGTTACCAATGGTACCCAGCGCTGTTTTACTGTTATTGCTGTTCAAGCCATCTATAAACAAAAACGTATCGTTCGTAAAAAATATTTGCTAACCTAAAAAACTAAAACTAAAACATAATGTGATTTTATTTTTCGATTTAAATTTATTGTGATTGTATTAGTGGATACTCTTAAAAATGAAGGAGAGATGCGTTGTTTTGTCTTGTTATTGTTTGTTATGCAAGTGGGAAATATTTGGTGTTTTTTCAAATATGATTCAGAAGAGATCCTGCAGGATAGAAAGGACTACGTGCAGGATAATGCAGATTTAAATATGCTTAGAAAAGGCGTTAGTGTTACAGGTTTGTTTTCTTTTCATACATTTTAAAGTTTAAAAAAATAGTATATTCTTTAACTAGTATGGAATAGACAATATTCCGCGAGAGCGGAAAGTTACGAGCCGGTAGGCCAGTATGACGGTCCCGCGAGCGAGGAATGACTATTGTTTGTTTTAACATACGTGTTGTAGACTATACTTTTTCTTCGACTGCAAATATGATACACTGTATGGCTTTAAACTGCGGACATGGTTTAAAACAATGTTTTTTGTGACTCGACATTGTAAATGCAACAGAACAGATATTTTTAAATAAAGCAATTAACGTTATTTAATAATTTTATCAAATCAGTACTTAAAAAAGATTTTTATTTAATTTTAGCACATATTTACAAATTATAATGCAAAAATTGAAGGTTATGTCAACTTGTTGTGACAGATATCAGGTTTAAATATTTAACAATAGATGGAGCAGTTTAAATTTTTTTAACAAAATTGATAAAAAAGTGGTCAAATATTAAGAAAAACTAATAAACTTTATGTAATTTTAACGCAAAACTTTAAATTGCATTAAATTATTCAATATTTCATGGTAATATTAATATATTTTTGCTAATTTTGCTACAGTTTTCTTTACTT
This sequence comes from Brachypterus glaber, assembly GCA_958510825.1. Taxonomy (NCBI): domain Eukaryota; kingdom Metazoa; phylum Arthropoda; class Insecta; order Coleoptera; family Kateretidae; genus Brachypterus; species Brachypterus glaber. The sequence goes on along the minus strand of OY294044.1, from coordinate 6,579,435 downwards.
TAATAAACAAGAGATGGCACTACATGTGCTCATTCTAACACTTGATACGGAATATTCATACCGTATCTAGATCTAGAATAGATTCCTTCTGTGTTTGAAAAGTGTGTGTATTTGCTTACATTCTAAAGCAGTCGTAGAAAAAATATATTCCTGAAATTCATGTTAAGCTAAGTTGCGCTTCCACTGGGAATAGAACTCAGGATAGCGATTACAGAGGGGGGGGGGGGGGTGGGTGTCAGTAAAAATGTTACGTAACACTTAAAAAATTATAAACTTATAAAATGTTTATTGGATCACGTTTTTAACAATGATCTAGGCTTAAAGAGATGGATTCCTTGCAAAAATTGCCAAATTTCGCGTTACGTAATACTTGAACGCTCCCTTGACATGATGTGCATCACCTGTAAAAGCGACATAGTTGGACCAATCATTATTGCAGACCATCAAAAATAATTGGCTTTCAGTAGCGATCAGCAGTACTCGGCGTATTTCCAGTTATAGTCCAGTCTTTAGGTCAATAAAAGAGGCTTTACCCGAAAATAATTCAGGGAGTTTTGATTTTCAGTTTACTGGGTAGGGTTTAAGGCCGAAAATAAAAAAAACAATTTTGCCACGTTGAACTCGATTTGGTACTGTCACTTTTTAAACATATTTTTCACAAAAAACGTTTTATATGAAAATAAAGAGGTCCAAATCTACAAATCAAATATAATGAAAAATTAAAAAATGTAAAGTATATTATGATTAATTTAATTTGTAGGTCGAGTTTTTGTAACTATGTTTGGATACCCATCGAAATGTGAACGGAAAGGAGTGACCCATTCATGTACCCTGGCCTTTGCATGTTGGATAGTGGGTGGTTCCAGTCAAACTGGCTGTGGAACTAGTCCCTGGATAGTAGCCTGTTGTGTTACCAACAGAAGAACTAAAAATTCCCTGTCATCACATTTAAGAAACAATATACAAAAAGATTTGGAAAATGAAATTGATTTGTTTCAAAGATTAGAGTAAGTAATATATTTTGTCGATACGATACGATACGATACGATACGATACGATACGATACGATACGATACGATACGATACGATACGATACGATACGATACGATACGATACGATACGATACGATACGATACGATACGATACGATACGATACGATACGATACGATACGATACGATACGATACGATACGATACGATACGATACGATACGATACGATACGAAGGGTTGAAGTTTTAAGGAGGGGAACGTTGAAATATTTGTGGATTTCATCCAAAACAATCAAAATCAACCTCCTTAAGGCCCTATCTCAAAGCATAACTACAAACATCAAATTCTCACTGTGAAAAAACAGTAATGGTAAACATTTAGTTAATTAATTTAATAATAAAATAATTTATATAATTATTACGACAATAAATAAAATTTTAATTTTATATTTAAATGTCTACAAGTTTCGCATTGAATTATAATTGCCTTAAAATACTATAAAGCGCGGTCCAAAAGTCACCCCCCTCTTAAGTTTTGAACAAGTTGGAATAAAGACTTCAATTTTGCAACTTTTAAATAAGACAACTTAAACCATTTATCTTTTCGCAATAGGCGAAAGGTGAAAAATTTGCCGACTGTACAAAAAAATATCACAACCAAAATATTGATGACTAAAAATGTCTTCAGCTTCAAAAAAGGCTTTGTCCCTGACCGTTTCTGCCAGGAAAAAATTTTCAAGCCCTCGCCAAAATTTTGGAAATTTTGACTACTAAAAGAAAAAAATCAAATGCCCTCCTGCCCACTATTTAACAGCTGAAAACATCACATATATGCAAAAATATAGTTTAAGTTGTCTTATTTATGAGTTCCAAATTTCAAGTCAATACCTCAACCCGTTCAAAAGTTAAGAGGGGGGGGCGTGACTTTTGGACCGCCTGTATTTGTTTCTTTTTTTGTTTTTTTTTGTGCTCTGGGCTAAAAAGGCAACAACTTGTTTTTTTCTGCTATTTAAAATGTATCAAATAGTGTTTGCTAAAGGCTACTTCACATGCAATATACAGGTTATTTTCAAGCACTGAATTTTTTAAATATTTTTTTTTTAAATAAAAATTTAAAGGAAGAAGCAATATTATATTTGGTATGATGTCTGCACTGGCATATGAAATTAGGCCAAATGCTTCGCACTCTTGAATACGTCCAAAAGCGCCTTCTCTTAACATGCAAATATAATTCACTTGCCAAGATGTTTCTGTTTTTTAACTTAAAATTCTTTGATTTTGTGTGAAACGCAAGTGGTCTTGTCTCAAAAGAAAAATTCTTGGGCCAAAGTATTTAAAATTATTTAATTTTTAACAATCTTCAAACAAGATGAATGATGTTTGCCTCAAATGCGCCAGGTAGAAATGAAATTTTAAAAATATTTCAAAAGCGACACTTTTCTTGGGAAAAGATAAATACTTTTGTTTGAAGATACACATCTTTTAATCTAAAAGAATAACTACCAAGAGTGTTGACTACTTTGAGCCAAGAACGTTATTTTTTACAGTGTGTGAGCAGATATAGAGAAGAATGTATGGAAATGGAAGTGGCTGCGAAGGAAGGAATTTTAAATTTTTATGTGAAGATATGTCAAATTTGGAATTGTATTTTATTTATTTTTTCAAAATTAATGGAGAGCTCCTAGTACAAGCCAAAAGCTTATTTGGAGTTCTCCATGCTTATGTAGAATTTTCAACAAATAAACTAATAACTAATAACTAATAACTAATCTGTATCTGAAATTTAAAATTCTAATCATTCAATTGGTCAATACAAATTGCATTTAACTTGTATTGATTGAAAATTGCATAATGTAAAGTGGCCTTTATTCTTATGTAGTCATTTCCAAATTATAGAAACCAAAGCGAATTATTATACTCTTCACGGCGCGTAAGCGCTAGAAAAATCTAATACGGTAATTTCGAATTTTCCAAAATCGCTAAAAGTTGTCCTAGATAAAAAATTCTTGGTTACAAAGTAAGTAATTTTTTACCTATTGGTCGGTTCTTCTGATTTTTGTAAACACGATAACTCATGAATCTGATTGATTTGAAAATTTCAGTAAACACAAAAAAAGTTATGGGTTAAAAAAAATCGATAACATGAAAGAAAAGTCGGGTTGACTTGCCCTTTTAATAAAGGTAATTTTTACTGAAAAAAATACAAGGACATCCCTAAGGGAACGTTCAATTATTACGTAACGCAAATTGTACCAAAATTCATACACTTTATACCCCGTTTCTCGCGTTATTATAGATTATAGAGATTTCATCTTTTGGATACCCCCCTAATAGTTGGTGTGTTATAGCCAAAATATTAAATCTCTATAATCCATTATAACGCGAGAACCGGGCTATGAAGTGTATGAATTTTGGTACAAATTGCGTTACGTAATACTTAAACGTTCCCTTATACAAAAATACGGTTCACGCACGAGATCAAAGTAACAGTATTTTGGGAAGTATATCGAGACAAAACGCAATATGCCATCCACTGTGAAAAGTATACTATGGAATGCAAATAATAACATATCTTCAGGGCTTGATTTTTTATTAGAAAGGGTTTTTTTCTTATTACAATGACAATAAATTAATAAATTCTTGTATTCAAAGATATAGAGAAAATATGCCAGTACCTGTGATACAAAAGAGAATTGATGACTTTGAAGAAGAGGAAGAATGTGGAATATCTTTCGATAGAATGTTGAGTAAAAGAATAATTGGAGGAAATGAAGTGAAATTTGGACAATATCCATGGCAAGCTTACATTAAATTAGGTTCTTACCAATGTGGAGGTGTTTTAGGTAATATTTTATTAATTAATTAAATTAAATTTACCTAAATATATTAGGCCGCTAAAAAGTTGCTTTTCCTTAATTGTTTATTAAGTTCAATGGAGCTCTCTACAACTAGAATTATGAAACAAAAGACGTCTACCCTATCTCTATCTCATTTGTGCTACACTTTCCAGCCAACCAAATAAATACTGTATTTGTTTTTCATACAGTGCGGTCCAAAAGTCACCCCCCCTCTTAACTTTTGAACCAGTTGAGATATCGACTTCAAATTTAGACCTCTTAAATAAGACAACTTAAACTATCTTTTAGCATATATTTGATATTTTCAGCTCTTAAAATGTGGGCAGGGGGGCATGGTGGGACATTTTTTTTAAATAGAAAGGGGGGTCGTGTGATACATCATTTTAAAGCTTATAAAATTCTCTATTTAAACTAACATTTTTAAATTTTTTAAATCTGTTTTTTAAGGTTTTGATTTTTCAATTTTTTTTGCTAAAACATTCGATTTTTTAAGTTTTTTTATAAATTTTTATTTATGTCAACTAAAATTAGTTTAAAAGTATAATTAACATTTTTTTATGATGAAATTAGGCATTTTTAAAAAATTATTTGTTTTTTAGAGGAATTTTGACATTAATACCTATTTTCAACCCCATTTTAAACCCAATTTTTTTTTTTTATTTAAAAATATGGAGTTAAATGGAGAATTTTATAAGCTTTAAAATGATGTATTACACGACCCCCCTTTCCATTTAAAAAAATGTGCCCCCATGCCCCCCTGTCCACATTTTAAGAGCTGAAAGTATATATTCTAAAAGATAGTTAAAGTTTTCTTATTTAAAAGTTCCAAATTTGAAGTCGATATCTCAACTGGTTCAAAAGTTAAGAGGGGGGGGTGACTTTTGGACCGCTCTATACAACAAATACAGTATTTATTTGGTTGGCCGGAAAGTGTAGCACTGAGCGGCACGAACGAACATAGCTAATGTGAATCTGTAGAATAAGATAATTCTACTAAAATTTAGATGGCGCCAGTAATTTCTTTAATAAAAATAATATAGTTACACTTTTCGCCCGGCCAAGTAAATATTGTATTTGTTCAACAAAGAAAAAATACAGAATTTGTTTGGTTGGGTGGAAGTGGGAGTGTATGTATGTCTTCTATCCTTTTTGGGTAGAACTTTTGTCCCTGTCTAATCTAATCGCCATTAAGCATCGGCAACCTTCAGCATTTATTTTATAAAATAAGAATACTATCTCTTAAATTAAAGTTTAAACAGGTCTGTTGCACCTTGTCTTAATATAAGAATACCATTTCTGCTATTATCGCAGAGATATAATGGATTAAAGCTGTAAGGATACTTCCTAGTATTTTCCTGTATCATCCTTATTCATGTGCACCGCAGTGTTTTAAATATTGTTTGGAGGTCTAGCAGCGACCTCATTATCTGATTTATTTTTCTTTTACTTATTAATAATAATTTATTCATTTTCAGTTTCGAAACGTTTTGTTGCTACTGCAGCACATTGTATAATATCAGCAAAAATTAGTGATGTTTTAGTATATCTTGGAGAATTAGATACACAGGATACGGGAAAAGTGCAAGAATTATCTCCGGCTGAATTACATAGAGTAAGTTACTGTTATACACTTCAGAGCACGTAGTGCTTAAAGAGTATTAAATAGTACTGCCAACAAAAAAACATAAAAATTATTTTCAACTTTTCCAAAAAAAAAATTTTTTTTCAAAAAAAGTTTCTTTTTTTGTAAAACGAAAAATAAAAAAAAATATGTTTTTGAAAAAAATTGTTTCTATCCCATTTTACCCCTTTCCCCAAACCGATTTTTACGAAAAACAGTCCCAGCCTAACTTTGGATAATCAACCTGTAGTCCAAATTTTAAGTCTTTAGCCCGAAGCGTTCTCGAGTTTTTTAGCACAAAAAATTGAAAAATGTAAACCTTAAAAAAATTGTTTAAAAAATTAAAAAATGTACCTATAGTCCAATAGAAAATTTAATTTGCTTTAAAATGATGTATCACAAGACCCTTCTTTTTATTTAAAAAAATGTCCCCCATGCCCCCCTGTCCAAATTTTAAGAGCTGAAAATATTAAATATATAAGAAAAAATAGTTCGGGTTGTCTCATTTAAGTGTTCCAAATTTGAAGTCGATATCTTAACTCGTTCAAAAGTTAAAAGGGGGGGGGGAGAGGGTTGGACTTTTGGACCGCTCTGTGTGTGTTTTACATACATCCTGTTCCAGAACTCGCGTACAGAAATTTGAGGGTATATTAAAAACCCTCTGGAAAATATGGAAAAAATTTAAAAAAAAATCTATCTTCAGTACTAATTAAAAAGGAAGCTATTTAATCTGACCAATCCTGTTGCTGATGTTAAATTACCTACAAATTAGTTTTTCCCTACTTATTGACAAAATTTTTGTAATGCAAAAAAGAATTATACGGACAATGTTCAATTTACCATTTAATCAGCCTTACTTTAAACAGCATGGTATTCTTACACTTCCATGCCTATATATTTTAAGTCTGCTTGTGTATGTTAGAAAAAATATTGGAACTTTTGAACTATGTGGGAACATAAACCAATATGAAACCAGAAATTCAAATAATCTTTATCAGCCTAAGAATAGACTAGTTCAGGTCAGTAAAGGACCTAAAGCACTAGGAACAAAATTATACAATCATTTACCCCAAAATTACAAATTAACAGGCAGCCTTGAACAATTTAAAAGCTCAATAAAATGTATGTTAAAGAAATTTGCATTTTATTCAGTTGATGAATTTTTAATTAAAATAATTATTTAGAAAAATCTTGTATATAATATTTATTAATGTATACTATATTTAGTTATTTTACTGTGATATGTTTGTACTGTATTTTTATATGATGTAAATTATTTATATATTTTGACAATTCCGATACCTACCTTGTGTAGGTCCATGGAAATAATAAATTATTATTATTAATTATTATTATTATTAGTAACTATGGTTGCATTTTAATTGTTGACGCGTGCATTGTTTAAGACTTTCAACTTTAGAATCTTTTTAGGTTATATTTTGACAAAACCGACAGAGGCTATCAAATATTCTATTTTTATGGGGTCACTCCATCCGGCGGTGGTTTTTTGACATTAATAAATATTTATGTCACATTAATCACCATGTCAACCTACAGAATATGTACCATAGCTACAAATTCAACTTTTAAAGGTAATTTAGCATCAGCAACAGTATTGGTCCACTTAAAGCGTTCTTATTTCTAAATTGAACGAAGATGGATTTTTTGACATTTTTTTCATATTTTCCATAGGTTTTTTAATATACCCTCAAATTTTTGTACTCGAGTTCTGGAACTTCTGAACAAGTTTAAAAATAAAAAAGGTATAGAGAATTCAACTTTTAAAAAAATTATAAAAAATAAAAGGAAAAGTTGGGTAAATAAAAAATGTGCTAAGCATTACATACAGGGATATTTGAAATAGGGTCGGAAATTTTAACTCAAAGGGTTCCTGAGTTATTAAATAAAAACCGATTTTTTTAGCCACTTTCAAAGAGGCGTAGCTCCCTTATGACGCATTTTTAGACATATGTTTATAGGAACTTTTTGTCATATTTTATGATGTAGAATCATCTGTTAAAATTTCCGACCCTATTTCAAATACACCGTGTATATTCACGGCATGTTTTTATTTTAGGTGAAAAGGCGTATAGTGCACCCAATGTTTAAATTTCGTCTCACGCAACCAGATCGATTCGATCTGGCTCTTTTGGAATTATTAACCGAAGCAGGCTATGGTTTTCATATCTCACCGATATGTCTTCCTGAGAGAGATTTGAAATTAGTGGGCAGAAACGCTGTAGTAGCTGGATGGGGAAAAATACAGCCATCTAACGAACTTATGGGTACTAATATTTTAAGGAGTGCGACAGTTCCTATTTTAGGTGAGTCTTACCGAAAGAAACCCAAATCCTGCAATGTCGAATCCTGCCAATTTACATTTGTGAATCAGAAATGTGAATTGTTAGGATTCGTACACCAGAAATTCTGATGTACGAACTTATTTTTTTCAGAGTGACTAATCGTACGCAGAGTTTAGCATTGTTTTATGTTTGTAAACATAACCTAACCTTTTTTATTGTTAGTTTAGGTTCTCTTTTTGCAGGTTTCGCATTTATATGCTAATGGGAAGGCGCGCAGAATATATTTTTGACGTACCTTAAAAACCATAAAATGACACTGTGTACGATATAATACACACTGTATGTAGGACTAGTGGCTTTTTAATTTTTATGATATTTAAGAAAGAGATTCTGCATCCAAAAATATCAAAAGAAAGTTCCTATAAAGGTTGGTCCGCAAATGAGCCCTAAGGGAGCTACGCCCCTTTAAAATTGTAATAAAAATAAAGTTTTTAATCAATAACTCTGGTACCCTTTAAGCTAGAGCGACGAGCTTTTGCATGTATAAGTATTAATAAGGGAAATAAGTTTATGTAAATTTTTTTTTTAATTTATCCAGAGGCGTGCCTAAACGGAAAAAATATGTGAGGCTTAACTTTTTTATATGTTTTTTTTTTGATTTTTTGTAAAAAATATAGATTTATTGCGTAAAAATACATAAAAAATATCATATAGGATAATACTGTAGGAGCAACCGTTTTCAAAAAAATGCAATTAAGAGGAAGTAATATTTTGTGCCACGAAAAACGTTACTTTTTAAAAGGCCATTCCTCCTTTAATATTAAATTTAGGTGTTTTGGTGAAGAATACTTTTTTGCTCAGTTTTAAATGAAGAATCACCCTGATGAATTAAAATTTTATTGATGCTCTTATTTGTTCCTTATTTAATATGTCATCTTTGCAGGGCCTTAGCTCCCTTAGGTCTCATTTCCGGACCACCCTTTATATTTTTCATATTTTTGGATGTAGAATCACCTCTTAAATTTTGGCATGACAGTATATAAGTAAAGGTATCCGTAATAAGGGATAGTATTGTGGTCGTGCTAAATATTGAGAAAACGACGGATATATAAATTTTGTCCCCCAAAACGATTAAGTCGATCTGTACAGACAGCTGTCTTTCACCATAATTGCTGAACCTTCAGCCAATCAAAATTAAATTTGTAATCTAAGCCCCGATTTTGTCGGTGGATGCGACCATTACACTTTGGTTAAAATCGGTCTATCTGATACATAGATCGGTCTTTGGTCCAAAACAAATTCTGAATTTTTTATTAGAATATCTTGAATATAAAACAAAAAATTATTTTTAATACAGGCGCCTTCGCCAAATTTACAAAAAATAAATTACAGACCATTGTTTTATGTTTGTAAACATAACCTAACCTTTTTTATTGTTAGTTTAGGTTCTCTTTTTGCAGGTTTCGCATTTATATGCTAATGGGGAGGCGCGCAGAATATATTTTTGACGTACCTTAAAAACCATAAAATGACACTGTGTACGATGATGCTCTTATTTGTTCCTTATTCAATATGTCATCTTTGCAGGGCCTTAGCTCCCTTAGGGCTCATTTCCGGACCACCCTTTATAGAAACTTTTTTTCATATTTTTGGATGTAGAATCACCTCTTAAATTTTGGCATGACAGTATATAAGTAAAGGTATCCGTAATAAGGGATAGTATTGTGGTCGTGCTAAATATTGAGAAAACGACGGATATATAAATTTTGTCCCCCAAAACGATTAAGTCGATCTGTACAGACAGCTGTCTTTCACCATAATTGCTGAACCTTCAGCCAATCAAAATTAAATTTGTAATCTAAGCCCCGATTTTGTCGGTGGATGCGACCATTACACTTTGGTTAAAATCGGTCTATCTGATACATAGATCGGTCTTTGGTCCAAAACAAATTCTGAATTTTTTATTAGAATATCTTGAATATAAAACAAAAAATTATTTTTAATACAGGCGCCTTCGCCAAATTTACAAAAAATAAATTACAGACCATATTCCAACCTGTATCTCAAAGAGACACCGAAAGAAAAGACAAAAGTCTATACTTTTAGAGTATTAAAGTTATTATTATTATTATAAACTGAAGTAATTAATGGAAGTTTGTGTAAGTTATAACCCAACCCAACCCAAATAGAGTTAAACGAGATTGCCTGATAAGGGAACGTTCAAGTATTACGTAACGCTCCTGGGGGGGGGGTCATTTTGGAGTGTTAGGCCCATGTTAATGGTATAGGAAAATAGCGTTACAGGGGAGGGTCCAAAATGATCAAAATTTGCGTTAAGTAATACTTGAACGTTCCCTAACTACATACCGCACATTGCAAGATAATTTTTCTGTTAACCTAAGTAAGGTGTTTTTAATGAATTACAACCATCACTTAAGAGGACCCAATCCAAAACTAAATTGAGAACTTTTTTGGACCAAAAGTAGACAATATTTTTTGAGCAACCGAGTTTTTCTACGTCGAATTCGCTACCACTTTAAATTGTTAATCTATTAACCGTTTTAAAAATCAGTTGGACAATTATACTAATTATATTTTAAATCGGCACTTAGTGCTACTAAGAGTGCCGATGTATTGAAATCTTCGCCGAAAAGTCAAAATCTTTGACCACGTTTTTTTCACATTTTTCGACGTTTTAGACCATTCTGAGTCGAAATCAGTAAAAAATTTTTTTGCGTCCGTCTGTGTGTCTGTCTGGGTGTAAACTCTCTAACTCCATTTCTACATGAGATATCGACTTGCGGTTTTTTGCATATTGTTTCTTATCGTATTCCGAAGAGCTGATTAGATTTTGGGGGTAAAAATAGGATAAAACTCCTATTTTTAGCGTTTGTTGTTTATAATTAAGGCAGTTATTATTGTATTTGGTTAATTTAGCACTTATATAAAAGATAATTTTAAATTGGTCAAAAAATATTAAAAACAATGTTTTCCTAAAACGCATTGTTTTCGAGATATTAGCGTTTAAAGCAGTAAAAGGTTTTTTAGCATATCTCACATATTTATAACCCAATTTCAAAAAATTATATTTTAAATAAAAGCTCTTTTTAAACCCTATAAAAAATGTTATATACAGTTTTTTGCTAGAACATAATGTTTTAAAGATACAGAATTTAAAATCAAACAAAAATTTGAAAACTAGATTGGTCAGTGTACAATAGTGCCGATGTTTTGACAGGGTGCTTGCAACGTTTCATCTAGTTTCTCTTAAATTTGCTCTTAATAGAGATTTTACTCTTGTGTTTTTTGAGTTCTATAGGTAGTATTACTTCAACCCTTATCTGCTTATAATAATAATATAACTTAATCATAACTTAATTATCAGTAGTCATGATTAGTTCAAAACCGAAAATCGATTGTTTGGAGATAAGATCGCATGCGGTTGATAAAGTAACATGACTGGAAAACTATTTGGATGCAACAGATTTTTTCATGCAATTTTTCTAAGGACATATCCACAGGCTCGCATAACAACATAGTACATAATAATGCAATGCCGTGATTGGCTTGATGTGCCGCCATGTATCTTGTAAGCCAATCACGGCATCGCATTCTTATGTTTTATGTTCTTATACAAGCTTCTGGATAGGCCTTAAACTATAATAAAATCTCACCATTTTAACCATAAAATTATACATATTTTTTAGATATAAAAGAATGTATGGCCTGGCATAAAATAAAGCAAATCTCAGTGGAGCTTTTTGATGAAATGCTATGCGCTGGTCACGAGGACGGCAAGAAAGACGCCTGCCTCGGCGACTCCGGAGGACCATTAATCGTCCTGGAAAACGGCCGGTGGGTGTTAGCCGGTATAACCAGTGCCGGCTTTGGTTGCGGTGAGCCTCATCAACCAGGAATATACCACAAGATACCCATCACAGCGGAGTGGATTAGATCTGTAGTCAGAGATTATTCTTTAGAGTAAAGGATTTATTACACACAGAGAAATTATTACTAAAAGCAAGTACATAATATTCAGATCAAGTAGTTTAAAAGTCCGCAAGCAGGTTGAGTACTGAAATTAAATGTTTAGTTTGATTGAAACTAAATACATATCTTAATTAAAACCACGTAAAAGTGCTTAGTCTAAAAAATTACATTTATACAACACCTTCACAGACACACTTGTTTTGAGCACTATTTTAAATGTCAAAAGTGAGTTTTTTTCCACTAGTGACTAAAAAATTTTTCACCCACTCTTTTACGTACAGCTTTTGATCTCACCCAAAATTAGTTACATACCCTATTAATTAAGTATTATAACTATTCTATAAATAGAAGCACGTTAACTAAACCATAAAAATTAAAGAAAACCCCAAATTATTCTTTAGTTTTTGAATAAAATGCTGTTTTTATTAAAAATTCTGTCATCACCGCGTCCATTTTGACGTTTGTAAGAAATGTTAAACTAGCAATTGTTTATTTTTAATAGGCATACTTAGGCCATGGCTACCTATTATTTTAGTATTAAGAAAACTTAATCTTAATATTTTTGGCATAATTTTTCGCAAAATTATAGATTTTGATTTAAAAATAAAAGGTGTTGGATAAAATTAAATTCTTAACTCGTGTATTAAGTGATTTTATCCACTTAATACACTAGTTAAGAAAATAACTATTCTTGAATTGAGTTAAAAAAAAACTAAATGAAAGATGGCGAGTAGATATTTTTACCATAACATAGTTCTCCGCATGAAAGAAAGTCTCCGACGGAAGAGAGAGGTATCATTCTCGCTCTCTTCTTTCCGTCAAGAGCGTTATAAGGCGTGCGTGCTTACAACGGGCCTTCCACTTGCACCCACATTTCAAACATATTTCCCGTAGCCACAGATCCGTGCGTCAAACTATATTTAAAATACTAAAAGTAATGGAAAACTGTTCTAATTAGCATAGTATTAATACTAATTTCTTGGAAAAAAGTACTAACTAAAATGCAAAAAAATAATAATTTTTTTTAAATTAGTTAAATATGTTTATATCAAGTATTTTTATACTTAAAAGTATCTAATACAAGTATCACAAATACTTCATATTAGATTTATTCTCTGTGTGTAGTTTTATCCTCATTAGGACTTTTTAAAATACACTACGGAGATAAAAAGAATTTCCCAAATGTCCACAATTATAAATTTACTATATGCAAGAAACAGACTTTACGGCTAGTAATTTAGTAGGGTAGGACAGTAATTGGCCCCCTTAAGAATACATTCTAATTACTTTAAACGGTGTGAAGGGGTTTGGACTTATACTAAAAAGTTTGGTAATATTATCTATGCTATAAATATTAAAAATTAGGTATACTTTCTAGATCAAAGTCACCAAGGAGCTGTTCTTCCCAGCGGAATTTTCCGCTGTTCTACAATGGCCAGGCTAAGCCTGGAAATGTAACCTTAGGTATTATGTAACATAATAAAATCTAATCCAATTAGATCTAAGAAAAATTAGCTTGCTTTCTTAGAATCAGCGAACATGTCACGTTAGAGTTGCAAAGCGGCCTGACCTAATTAGGTGCTGATGTGCAGATTCTTATAAAATTTACCAAAAAAACTAGAAAAATCATATTAAAATATGATATTACTTTTTTTTAACACGTTCGCTGCAGACGAAAATTGTATAGAATGTAGCGGTCGCGTTTAAAATTAATTTCCCGCTTTATTAGTAGAGATAGGAGAGTGAATTTAATTTTATTTTGTAGAGAAATGTTTAGGCTTTAAAACGATGTAACCTTAATTATATTTAAGTCTACAGTGAGCCCGCCAGGCGGGCTCTCGTCATTGACTATGAATAGGGGATGGACCCACCACGTTGGTTGTCGGCAGCGAACGTGTTAATAGGTAGCTTTTAAGGAAATTATCCCATAATACATACATATCTACCAATTTTAGTATCAGCATGGTTATTTTTCTTAGATTTTATCTCCGTGTAGGGAATAATAAAAAATTAAGTCCAAATAAAAATTATTTTGATTAGGTATTTCTTAACTGTAAGTATTTTTTGTAAAAAATTATAATTTTAAGACACACTAGTTATTTTATTAATAGTATGTAGGTATTTAATCTAATGTGATTTATTTTCTAATATAACAATTAATGCTTATTTAGTCTTTTATTATATATAATGTATACATACCCTTATAAGTTATATTTTAATTTAGAATGGTTTTTAAATTTTAAAATAGTAAAAACTTACCCCTGATCAAAATATTTTATATAGTAGAGGGTGGAAAAAAAATATTTAAAGGTTATAACCCTCTTTCTAAACGTTGTTTTGAGCTTAAAAAATAGCTCAACAAAATATAATTTATAGTTTTTGAGAAATATAATTTTTTTGTTTTTGTATCGATCGGATTTATCATAATTCGTTCTTGAGTTATCGTGTACACAATAAACGTGACATCGGACGGACAGACAGACGAGCAGACCGACAGGAGAAGGTGGTAATATGGTACCCCTGTTTGTTTTTTATCTATCTCGATAAGGTTTATGATTTTTAACCATTTTTTTGCACTAATTGGTTCAAAATTTATCTGGTAATTATAACTTTAAACGATTTTGATTTTTTTTGTCAAGAAAGTTACAAGCACTTTTTTAAAAAAAGATAAAATGCTGGTAATATGGACCCATGCTTATAATATGGAACCCTATGTGCTTTAAATATGCAACACCAAAAATGTTACTGTTTGTTATTATTATTATTATTATTATTATTATTATTATTATTATTATTATTATTATTATTATTATTATTTATTTACTTCCAAAGATGTACAATATACATATAAGAAATAGTCATCTTGATATAAAAAAAAATAAAAATATACAAGAAATCTACAAGTAAAATTTCAAAAAACAAAAATTCAAGTTAGGTAATACTTAAAACTTAAGAGAACTTAATAGGTACCTAAAATTTATTGAAAGATAAAGATTTCTGGACTATATTGCCGTGTCAAAAGGCAACATAGCATGGTATACTATACTTATTTATTTAAACCTTTAATATATAAATTATGAAAATTTCTAGTCGGAAAACTCCTTTGCGGAGTAGAAACAGTTTTCCGACAAGAAAGTCTTGGCCCTAGATTTAAATTGTGTGAGGCTGGCTGCACTTTTTATATGAGAAGGTAAATTGTTGTAAAGTTTAACCGCAGTAAGCTTTGGTCCCCTATTTACCTGCACCAGATTACTTGTAGGGGCATATAAAGAGTCTGATTGTCTAGTGATGTACATGTTTAGATCCCCACAACTGACAAAATCATTTTTATTTTTTCTAATGTACATGACGCACTAAAAAATATACAAACTATAAATTGTCATAATTCTGTTTTCAGTAAATAGTGACCTACATGAGGAATTGTAAGGAGCCTTGAACATTAACCGAATAATTCTTTTTTGAATAGTGAGGACTTTGTCAGTGTGGGCACTATTTCCCCATGAGAGGAATCCATATGCTAATATAGAATGAATGCATCCATAATAGAAGTTTTTTAGTGTATGTAAACTAACTGTATCTCTTAATTGCAATATGCAGTAACTCTTTATGGCTAATTTTTTAATCAGACTGTCTATATGCTCCTTCCAACTAAGTGCGGAGTCCAGGATCAGCCCAAGGAATTTCCCACAATGACTCTGCTCCACCGCTTTACCTTCTGCCCTGACCGTAATGCTCAAATTAGGTTTTGTATGTTTAGGGTGGAACATAATAAGGTTCGTTTTAGATGAGTTTAAAATCAAACCGTTTTCAGAGCACCATCTATTCATGTTTAGTATGGAGCTATTTAGGTTTGAACTGAGTGAGAGAAAATCCCCTGCAGCTACCAATTCAGAGGAGTCATCAGCAAATAAAATTAAATGAGCTTGGTGAAAAGCTAAATCATTGATAAAAATTATGAACAATAAATAGTGTGTTATACAAATTAAAGTAATAAATAAAAACTAACATTTATTAAAGGCAAAACTTAAAACATTATTTTTTTTTTAAGTTTTTTTTTTATTATTTAACGACAAAAGCCACAGGTATACCTTATTCCCAACCGGAACATTCAGTATGTGCCCATTAAATACACAAAAGGTACTGAATCCAAATTTTTCCTCTTTGATCCATCATCATACTAAGGGTTCCATATTAACAACAATTAAAATTAAATATTTTTTCTAAACGGTTATTTTTCGCAATCCTACTTTTTGCAATTTGATTACAAGAAGTTCCTAAACCAATAAAGCAAAAAAAACAATAAAACTAATAAACTTACCTTATATTTCCTTACAAAAATCTAAAAATAAACTTTCAGTTTTGACATTTACACATAACCTCAAATATTTAAATGTTTAGCGCTAAAAATGAATTGCACTTTTGTGTAAGGTAATTTTTACCCCTCCCAATTGATATTCAAATATTGTTTACTAGATATCGCTGTCCGTTTCTTACTTAACAGGGGGTTCCAACATATCCGCAGGGTTCCATATTACCACCTTCTCCTCTACTGGTTTGGACAGGTTTTTTTTTTTAATTTTTATCAAAATTATATAAATATTAATTAACTATTCGAACAGTCTATTTTTCAATCATCGCACATGGTCAGTACCTAACGTACTGTCAACTCTGTACGCTGAATGCTTAATAATTTTTGGATAATATGGTTTAAGGCTTAAATCTGGGTTTGGGATAAAATGAACCTGAATGAAATGTATCTGAAGGAAATTGATCAGAACCGCAGTTTGTAGTTGGCGCTAATTTTGATTGCGCTATTTTTGTTGCGCCAATTTTGTATTCCCTGTTTTTTAGGAGTGGTTATAGACAGCTCTTTATGTCCTTTATACCGAGCTGCGCATGCGTAGTAGAGGGCTGACTATTTTTCAATAAAACAAAACCATTTTTTCACAAAAACAAATACAGGCCCAAAACCAACGTTAATCAACGTTAAGGTGAACCAACAACCCCCATAAAAAAAAAACACCAAACAACAAAAAACCAAAACAATATCGGCACGGCGAGTGTTTTTTTTTTCGCTAAATTAGCACTTGCCAATTAAAGTTTGCCTTGCAAATGTGGATTAGTAAACTGGTAAATCCCGTAAATTATCGCATAGTTAATATTATATTAATAATATATAAAGCAGAATTTAAACCAAATTTTATTATCGAAACTATAACATACTAGTATGAAGAACAGCATACTACACACATTTTATTAGTTAACTACAACAAACAATGACGTCACACTTACTATTCTTAGTAACCATGTACCCCTAGGTGGTTTGCTCGCATAGTAAGTATTTATATCCTTTTCTATCATATTTCTGTCCTTTTCGAATCATATTTTTTGGACGAAGAAGAGGTTAGTGTTTTTGTGGAAGCCGGACTTATGGACAAGATTGTTTTGCCACTTTTGCAAGAATCTCGACAAGAATGAATTCTATTGACAATATTTTAAACAATCGTCAGATATCATTCGTAGATAATATAGATACGATAAAAGAGTTAAATAAAAGTAAGTAATTTATAAGCTTTATGCAAAAATGTTCTTGCAAAGTTAGGACAAGCCTAATTTTTTCCTTGTATACCTCATTTTTGGTTCTCAATTTCAAATATCGCAAAATAAACAGCTCAATCAACTTTTTAACCTCGAAAAAGATTTTACTTTAAAGTAAAGGTAATTACCATTTAAACCTTTACCATTTAAACAACAGTCTTCAGACCATACTAGTATGTTATAGTTAAGATAATAAAATTTGGTTTTTATTTCTATATTTATTCTTATTAAATTATTTTATAAACTCTCACTGAATTTCTAAACGAGAATTAATGATATGGAATAATTTTTAAGCAAAAAAAGTGTTGCACTTTCACTTTGTCAAATTATTAAACATAATATGCATTGCTTAAAGTAAGGTTAGCAGGCTAAAATTAAATTGTGGTGCCATAGGCATTATAATTTTTATGGATAAAGAACACCCAGATAACACAAAGTGATACTATGGACGTCCAATGGACGTATGTTCATGGACGGCTGTATGTCCATAGGATGCCCATTTTTTCTCTATGGAAAAATCAATCAAGCATTGTCGTTTTACGAGTTGAATATCTAATATCTTATATATGGGGGTTGTACCTCTAATCTATGATCTTTACGGTAATCTATGGGTTGTATAATCTATGGTTGAATATGATTTTCACTTTTCGAAGTGTTTTTTTTGTAAAATATGTTTTATAGGTACTAATTTAGTTAATATTTTTTAATTTATCATGCAATAAAAAAATTTGGTGTCTAAAAATACTTCTTCTTCTTCTTCTTCTTCTTCTTTTTCTTCTTCTTCTTCTTCTTCTTCTTCTTCTTCTTCTTCATCTTCTTCTTCTGTGATTTAATAATTATGTGAAACGTCAGATGCCAAAATAGCTGAATAAAAATTCATTATTAACCATGGTGCAATTTCATTATTTTTAGAACCTCTGACGTTATAGGTAGAGAAATAATATTTCTACCAATGAAAAGAACAGTAATAAAGATGGGCTTTTAGGCTGGTGGTGAAAAAAAAGATTACTTTTTTTCAATATGAAATTACATTATATTACATTTATCGCAAGATTAATGAGTTTTTAATAACAAATAATTCCTAACAAGTTTCATTTTTTTCATTTTGTTCTCTATTAACAAATCAACTTGGTGCACAGTTTTTTATCATTTCTTTTCATCACTTTGAACTTTTTTAAACAAAAAAATATTTTTCTTATTTAGCCCAAAACTCACATTTAAAACGCCATTCTTCTTTACAGCCTTATCTGCTGAAAATACCGACTGGGTCATTTCGTGGAGCTGAGATACGCACTTCCTCAGAATGCCCCTGCATCTAGAGAACACCGGAATGAAATGTCATCTTGGAGTCACTGGATAAGAAACGGGTAACAACTAAATTTTTCTACAACCTAATTAAGTGCTAGCTTACATATTATCTACCGTTGTCAAGACTTGTTTACCTTGGCAACCAATAAAATCAGTGAACTCATTTATTATTGACCGTTGTTAAGCATTATTTATTGACGACGGTCAATAATGAAAATTTTTTAAGACAACTACTAACTTTTTTCAACTTATTTATCAAACTGACAGCTATGTCAAAATAGTTTTTAAACTTAATTTATAACTGATATTTGGAGTCACTAGCTTTAGGCAGTAGAAAAAATAGTATATGCACCACGTATGCGAACTGTCTTAAGTGTTCTCGACTGATTGTTTGCCTCGACTGCGTCTCAGCAAAAAAAAATTCAGTCTCCAACACTTAAGACTTAGTTCGCATTCGCATTCGTTATAGGCCGATAAGAGGTCTGTACTTTTTGTTCTTTTGGGTTGGCAAGAGACCTGGCCTATCGCTTGACGTTATCTGTGCAAATGTCATTGTCGCTTTAAAGTTGAATTTAATACAAAATTTTGTGTTTAGGTTATTTTTACCATGTTAAAATTGTGGCTTAGTTAATTGCAGTAAAAAAGAGAAGAGATGACTATAAAATATATCAAAATATCATTTATTCTTAGAATTTTAAACATAGTGTAAACTGTAATACCAACCCAAAACAAAAATCCCCAAATCAGTCATCAATTTAAATGTAAGTTTTTTAAATTTTAGAGCAAAATAGAAAAAGTTGTATAAAGCACTCGTTTCATAACAAGTTTTTAGAGCACTAGTACTTTAGATAACTCGCCGCAAGCGGCTCGTTATTTAAACGTACTCGTGCGCTAAAAACGTATGTTATGAAACTAGTACTTTAATATACTATAAACTATGTAATCGCTATGTGGTAATGATGCAGTGACATTGGAACAATCCTATACGCCAAAATTAAAATTTTATTAACATATCTTTAGGTTAAGGTTAGAAGATTGACATACTTTCTCGAAGAAAGGTCTAAGTCACCGAGAGGAATGCCAAGAGAAAGCATGAAGCACCAGTTACACCGCACCAATCTTACCGGAAGTTTGCATGTGACGCAAGCTTCCTGGCTTTTATTGTTCTTTTATTGGACTTCTAGATAACAATAGTGAAAAACTTAAAATCGGTAAAGTAGAAAAAAGAAAATAATTTTATACAGAGTGTCCGCTAAAAGAAACAGAAAAATTGTTAATAACAAAGTTTTTACTTAACCCCCCCCCCACCCACCAATATTTTCCAATAATTTTATATATTACTTTTCCCCATAAAAATCTTACGTTGGTAAAAAACACACACTTTTTTCTATTTTGCGACTCTTATAAGCTCATAATCACACGCATTTTGCGTGTTCTTATAGGCCCATAAGAGGTCTGTACTTTTTGTTCTTTTGGGTTCGCAAAAGACCTGGCCTATCGCTTGACGTTTTCCGTACAAATGTCAATGTCGCTTTAAAGTTTATTTTTCCACAAAATTTTGTGTTTAGGTTGTTTTTACCATGTTAACATTGTGGCTTGGTTAATTGCAGTAAAAAAGAGAAGAGATGACTATAAAATATATCAAAATATCATTTGTTCTTAGAATTTTAAACATGGTGTAAACTGTAATGCCAATCCAAAACAAAAATCCCTAAATCAGTCATCAATTTAAATGTAAGTTTTTTAAAATTTTAGAGCAAAATAGAAAAAAATTGTATAAAGCACTCGTTTCATAACACGTTTTTAGCGCACTAGTACTTTAGAAAACTCGCCACAAGCGACTCGTTTTCTAAACTTGTACTCGTGCGCTAAAAACGTATGTTATGAAACTAGTACTTTAATATACTATTATTGCTGTTTTTACGTTTATCGATGTTTTACATGCAACAAAGATAATTTCCGAGAAAAAAAGCCTGTCGCGACGTCGGTCAATCTGTTCACTGGTTTGTCGGGGATAATTTTTGACTATGATAAATCGGGAACGCTTTGAGTCAGAGACTTCAAATTTGGAACACAGGTTCCTTATCCAAAGTTCTCGGCTAGGCTTGTTTTGGTAAAAATCAGGGTGGGGGTCAAATAGGGTAAGAACTATACTTTTGTTAAAAAAAAAATCGTTTTTCTACAGAAGGATATTTTAAAAAAGTTAATTTTTCATAAAACGACAAGTTTGATTTATTTATTTCTTTGAAAAAAAGTGGGGACACTAAAGTACAAAGAATCGCTTGTCGTATTTAATACTCACTGGGGACCAGCAAAAAAATCAGTGTTACATACGATAACATACGTATAATATACACGATTTTTGTTGTGGTAAATAAGAATGTTTTTGTATAGTCCGTCCAATTATGCAAGATAGTAGTTTAAAATTTCGGGGATTTTTAAACTACATCATTGGTTAAAAACTCGTACCTTTTAACATATAAAATATTGTGACATTTTTTGTTTATGACAATGATTGACGGTAGTTAAAGCTAAAAAAAGATGAGAAACTTACATAAAAAATGGTTATACTTAATGTTATTTTGTATGGTATTGAAAAAGGTACTTTTTTGGTTTATTCTTTATACACTCACACTAAATTAGCATATTCTACATATTGTACAAACTTAAATTATATTGAACACAAGGAAAACGTCAAATTTTTAGGTTACAATTACAACTTAAGGCCTATCCAGAGGCTCGCATAACAACCATTACAAGATACCAGACGACAAATCAAGCCAATCCTGGCATCGTATTCTTATGTACTATGCTTGTTATGCGAGTCTTTGGATAGGCCCTTTCCAGGAAAACAGTACCGACATCTGTTAAATTTTTGATACCTACGATTTATGCATAATTATGCTATTTATGCGCTCTGCGGTGTAAAACGGGCCGCGTCCCTTACTATTTTGCATAACTGGACGGAGTATAGTACTGAATTTTGTTGCGCATCTCCTGTCACATTAAATATGACTACCGATTCTGAGTGAGGTCCTTAGTGAAGTCTTACACGGAAAAAAAAATTATAGCTAGGAGCGCTATAACACACATACCAAGCAAATTATAATCGCTTATTATATAAATACAAGGCTTTCTCTTACAATTATGGCAGTCAGTGTAAAAATATATATGAAATACTTTAATTGTTTAGTGAATAATAAAATATAACAAATAGTATGGCATTTATAGCTTAAATAGATTTAATTATTGTCCGTGCTAATAATTTTTATAATATAATAAAATTTCTGTAAATTTATAATAGTGCCTGTAATAAATATAATCGTGACTGTAATATATATAATCGTTTCCAATTTATGTTTAACATTATTAGTTATTGTGTCCCTTATAATATATAGCTTAAATCACTATAATTTGCCACTGTTACCAAATATCTTATAATGTATAGCGCAGATCCCACTAATTTCTTTCCGTGTAGCGCTCCATAATTAACATACTCAGAAAATGGACCATGGCCGGACGCTTTTTTTAATCTTTTTCGTCTTTGTCTTTGTCTTTTATCAGACCTTAAACTAGGTCAATAATATAAAACCTTTACATTTATACTAGGGAACTTTTTTCTCTTTGTTATTTAAAAATGAGAAATAGATAGGTTCTAAAATGTTTGCTCTACATTCGAACAATATAAAAATAAATTTTCTTTTACTACGTGGAAAGTAAATGAGTTTATGGTTATTATAGATTTTTTACGATAAAAAATGCAGTAATACTAATCAGAACTACTAATATCGATTAAGGTGGAATAAAATAGCATTGTTTACCAGAAGCGTTATTTAACGCAAGTTACTTACGGCGCACAGGTATAAGGTAATCTAAAGGAAATCTTAGAAACTGAGGTAATCTTTGGAGATAATCTGGAGGAAATCTTTGAAGATTTCCTCTTAAAGGTGTACAACATTTTGTCAGCAGTTTACCCCTCGCTATTAACTGAGATAAATAAATATTGGCATGTCCTACAAGTAAATTTAGAGATAATTATATATACAGGGTGATCCATAACTGGCATGCCAAAATTTAAGAGGTGATTCTAGATCCAAAAATATAAAAAAAGTTCCTATAAAGGTTGGTCCGGAAATGAGCCCTAAGGGATCTAGGGCCCTTTAAAATTGTAATAAAAATAAGGTTTTTAATTAATAACTCGGGTACCGTTTAAGCTAGAGCGGCGAGCTTTTGCATGTATACTAGTATTAATAAGGGCAATAAGTTTATGTTAATTTATTTTTTTAATTTATCCAGAGGCGTGCCCAGACGGACAAAATATATGAGGCTTAAAACATTTTTGCCCCAAACTTTTCTACGTGTATGTTTTTTGGATTTGTTGTAAAAAATATAGATTTCTAGAGTAAAAATACATATAAAATATCATATAGTGTAACACTGTAGGAGCAACCGTTATCAAAAAAAAATGCAATTAAGAGGAAGTAACATTTTGTGCCACTAAAAACGTTACTTTTTAAAAGGCTATTACTCCTTTAATATTAAATTTAGGTGTTTTGGTGTATAATACTTTTTTGCTCAGTTTTAAATGAAGAATCACCCTGCAGCATTAAAATTTTATTGGTGCTTTTTTTTGTTCCCCATTCAATACGTCATCTTCGAAGGGCCGTAGCTCCCTTAGGGCTCATTTCCGGACCAACCTTTATAGAAACTTTTTTTCATATTTTTGGATGTAGAATCACCTCTTAAATTTCGGTACGCGAGTTCTGGAACAGGCTGTATTTGAAGGGTCCAGTGAAAAAACGACCAGGTTCCATTTTATTCAAAATCGACATTTTAGCGGCGTCTGTTAGCTTGTAACATGAAGAAGCAACATACAAAACCTTACAGGGGACAAACAATGGGATTCCACTAAAAACTGCAGTTGAAAATTTATATTTGATTGTTTAAATATTTGAAATTAGTAAAAATGTTGGGGTTCTAACGAATTTTTGATCAAGAAAATTACTCAGAAAGAACTTTAAATGTCATTAAAAATTATTTCACCAGTAGGAACCAATGGAACCTCATCTTTTTTCCACTGGGCCCTTCATTTATCTTTATTTGCAGCACTAATTATAATGGATTTTTTTTTCGCTATAAAAAAGATTTATTCTTAACTCTATTTTCATCTTTCGAGCGATCTTATGTTACTTGAAAGTAGAAGTACTAAAAAAGTCTGTTTGTTACAATCTAATACGTTACAATTACGATTTTTACAATTAACCGTGATTTTATTGTTCACTGAAAAATAATTAACGATAAAAACAATTTATTCAATGTTTAAAATAAGAATTATCATGGAAAGTTTAAATAACTACTGTTGATTTCAATAAGATATTAAGAACAGTAGGTTATATTAAAAACAAGCTGTGAAGACATGAATTGATACGCATTCCATTATATCGCACCCTTGCTTCAAGAGTGACACAACTCGAAAAACTTTTTCAGAAATCACAAAACACTAGTTCGTGTGTGGCTACAGATTTTTAAATAAATCCAATAGATGAAACAGATACATAACAGTGCAGAGTTCAAAAACTACTTAAATTTTTGGTTTAATCCACTTAAAAACCCTTAAGAACACCCATTTTGAGTTACGGCGGTTGTGCTGATTTTTATTTGTATAAATAAATGATTTATTTTGAGTTGTGTCATTTTTATTGGTATAATAACTGAATAATTTTGAGTTGTGTCATTTTTATTGGTATAATAACTGAATTATTTTGAGTTGTGTCATTTTTAACGTCTTTTTTTTTAAATAAGTCTTATTATTTTAATCTGCACGACTCAAAATGCGTTTTTGAAAAAAAAAACAAAATTTTTTTTTCAATATCTCAATTTTTTTATTTTATTTTGGTAGGATTGATCCTTATAATAAAAGTAATTTTTACTAAAAAAATTACATTAACTGGATTTTTTTTCAGGTTTTTTAAAAACTACACCAAAAACATAGATTTTGCTTCTATACACCTATATTACCTAAAAAACTTGACAGGCCTCTGGATGAGCCACTGTCCCCAAAAGGTTATTTTTTTTGCTCATATCCCTGGACTAATAGGGATCTTTCCCTCGTAGAACTTTTCTTAAAAATTTCAAGTCGATCGGATTATTCGATCTTGAGTTATCGTGCTCCTAAAAATGGTGACATCGGACGGACAGACGGACGGACATTTAAAAAAAAAACGTTGCTTATTTTTTCATGAAACAAATTTATATCCAACAGTTTTTTGTCTAGGATGGGTCTAGGACAGTTTTTGAAATTTTTGAAAATTGGAAACTACCGTATAATAGGGGAAGTCAGGTTTAACTGGGCTGCATGGTTAACTGGTCCACCTGGATTTTATCAACTTTTTTTATTAGTATTGGCGCCTTAGGGCAAATTCTAGTGATATTTAGTTAGTAGTATTGTTTAAAGTATTATGACGGACCGTGTTGTCCACGTGTAAGTAATGAAAGTTAATTTTTTTCAATGAAAATTGGGTTTTTACCTTAACCTTACCTTAATATTTTTTTATTAATAGGAGGATTTAGACTAATATTTTACCTAATATACTGAGTATTTTATTAATTATTCTGCATAATTTCCGCCTTCTAATATCTTATTAAGTAATAAAATTTTATGATTTCATTCAGTGGTATCACTCAGGGTTAACTGGTTCGGGGTTAACTGGACCACTTATGTCAATATTAATTAGTTCGGGGTTAACTGGGCCATGTCCAGTTAACCCTTTAACGCTCAGATATATCTAATATTTAACATATTGAGTTGTCTATTTTTATGTTAGAATTAAATTTTATTTGATTTCAAATCGTTTTTATTCACAATAATTACAATACAATACATTTTTGTTAGTGGACCAGTTAACCCTGAGTAGTGGTCCAGTTAACCCTGCCCTAAGGGGTTAACTGGTCCAGTTAAATAATATTTGTCTGAAGTATTAATATGTTCTAACTATAGTATTAATCTACCTTTTTCTATAGAAAATATTTGAAAATTGTTTACAGGTTTTTCAAAAACTCGATATGAAAAAAAGCGGCCCAGTTAACCCCGACTTCCTCTATTATTCTAGGGCAGGCGCTGTGAATAACATAATAATCGCACTAAACTCCCTTTAGATATGTTTAAATGTCTATTATTAGTCCGGTCAATTTAGACATTCGAAGTTACATAAAGTCCCAACAAGCTGAATTTCTGTGAAGTTGTTCAAAACATAATTATAAACAATGTCTAGAAGTTCCCCATCATTCCCCTGTAAGGAAAAAATTTAATTCAAGGTCAAAGGTCAAAAAAATGAGTTTTTCGCGATTTTCAGCAAAACGGTAAGTTTTATCATAAAAGTACTTCAGACAAAAATTGTAGATCATAAAATTATCTATAAAAAATGTATCAATACTTTTTTTCTTACGAGCCACCGTTTCTGAGATATAACGATTCAAAAAGTTATAAAAGTTGTTATCGTCATAATATGCACACGTTTCCACGCCACCTATGAGGTAGTGTACTTAGCGCGTTTTTTTTAACGTGGTTTCCCCAGTAGGCCTACTCCACGGGTCATTTGTGATCCTGTTTAATGTAAAACTATTGCAAAATAACGGAAATTTTCAAAGATTGGGAAAGATAAAAGTGTTGAAGTTTATTCGTCTTATTCGTAAGTTTCAAATTCTTGTTCTTCTTCTTGATCTTCTTCTTGTTCTTCTTCTCCTGCTTCTTCTTCATCTTCATTTTGGATGCAAGTAAATTGCGTCAATAGCGATGTATCGCATGATACTTCGTCGGAGTCAAACGAATCCTTCATTGTTTGTGATTCAATATTAGAGCACGACCGGCCTTGACAATTTGTGCATGCCAAAGAACAAGACAGTCCGACTTTTTTGCAACCACATTTAGCACTGCATCCCTTTTTGCAGTTGCAAAAAATAGTGTTCAGCAGTTTTTCCGGTGCAGGTGGAAGTAAAGTTTGAACTGGCTCTAATATATTGTTGACCAACTTCCAACCCCAGTCTGTAGGGTCTAGCTGATAACCAAGCCACACTTGAACTTTTTCATTTTACCTGATATTCTTGTAGTTAAAACTTATGTATATTTTATATTGTAAGTATAAGTTACAATGACCGATAGAAAAATATTTAAACATTTAATATATAATATATATATATATATATATATATATATATATATATATATATATATATATATATATACACATACATATATATATTATATAAAATATTACAACTCTAGATGTATATACGTGGCGTACTCATGCATATTATGACGATAACAACTTTTATAACTTTTTGAATCGTTATATCTCAGAAACGGTGGCTCGTAAGAAAAAAAGTATTAATACATTTTTTATAGATAATTTTATGATCTACAATTTTTGATTAAAGTACTTTTATGATAAAACTTACCGTTTTGCTGAAAATCGCGAAAAACTCATTTTTTTGACCTTTGACCTTGAATTAAATTTTTTCCTTACAGGGGAATGATGGGGAACTTCTAGACATTGTTTATAATTATATTTTGAACAATTTCACTGAAATTCAGCTTGTTGGGACTTTATGTAACTTCACTCTCATTTTTTGGTCTAAATTGACCGGACTATATATTTGGTTGTTTTAACTAAGTTAATTACAATCTGTCGAATAAACACTCACGAGAATAGCCAAACAGAACGTTCATTTCAAAGGGAAAGTTAGTTTTACTAATAAATTTTCTTGGTTTGAAATTATAATTAATTGAGGGTGGCTATTTTAGCCGCCTACGATTTTTGCAAACTATACACTAAGAAAATTTCTTTGTATTTGTAGTACTTAATGTTATTTGCTAATACATATCTTTTATTTATATCGCCACCATTGGTATTTAATACCTTACTTGTGATATTAAATACCGCAATGTGTGTATTGTATACAAAATGTTGTCATACTAACATAGAGACCGTGCTGGTACATTTGGATCCCCAGGCAACATGTGTTTATTAATACTGTAACATTTGGTAAATTATATCACAGTTATAGTTTGGTATACTTGAAGTTGTAGTTGTTGTGTTATTGATCTAGTATGTTACAGTATTTACTAGAATAGTAATCGGTAAATAATAACTAAATTTTGATTAGTAATAATCCAGAGAAAAGTAAAAAAGGATAGATAATTTTGTCAGTGTGTAATTGTTTGTGGTTGAAATCTTTATATTATTACTAATCAAAATTTTGGTATTATTTAACGATTGTTGATTTTTCTGAATACTGTAACATACTTTAAACTAGATCAGTAATACAACTTAACAACAACTTATAAGTGTGATATGCTTTACCAAATGTTACAGTAATTTTTACTAAACATGCTAGTATTAATAAACATATATTGTGTTACAACCACATTTCTGTGTTTGTATTTATTTTTAATTTGGGTTTTATTATACATAATTTCATTTAATTTCTTTACTTAGTTATAATTCAAAAATAATATTTTATTTTAAATTAATTGTATTTTTGTAAGTAACGCGCTGAAAACCTCCTAGCTTTTCTGCGCATGAGTTCGTTTGGAGGTTGCCTTCCGCACAACAGTATCAATTTGACGCTGAGAGCGGTCGATGCGTGTCAATAAAAATATACTCAAATCCGCTGACGAATATACCACGCGCGGGCATTCGTTAGAATTTACCATATTTTACGGCTGCAAACTATAGAAATAAGTTCCATATACACATATGTATTTAAATAATTAGTAGTGTATACCTACACTGGTCAAACAAACTTTAATTCGCGTACATCAGTTTCCAATTATGTGGTGTCTCCTGTGAAGAAATGGCGGTCATGACCTGTCGTGCTGAATGCTGTAACTAAGGTAGGATTACCATATATATTATTGGAACTGTCGTTTTGTCTTTAATATTCTTTTCAATCATTAATACCTATTCGCAGTCCACTTAATTAATATCATAAAGGCGATGTTACGGAGGCAATCCCATATCACCGAATGGGACCTTTCGACGTCACACAACATATTGCGTGGGGATTCAAATGGCGATATAAATAAAAAATATGTATTAACAAATAACATTCAGTATTAAAAATCCAACGAAATTTTCTGAGTATACACTATAAAAAATAAATTAATGACAAAAAAACTCATCTCTGACAATTTCCAATTCCCGTGCCCTCGCTTGGAAACGTTTGCCGATTTATTTCAAAGATTTGCCAAATCAAAAGAATTAAAAAATTTTGAGGGGTGTCATCAGGGGTCTATCCCCTTATGTTTGGCCCTGCAAAAAGTCTCCATCTGTAAAATTAACTTTTGAAAATAGGGTTATCCCGTGTAGTTCAAAAAGCAGATACGCTAACTATTCAATTACATTTTTCCCTATTACATTTTAAGCAAATTTTATTATAGAAACTATAACATACTAGTACGAAGAACAGCACACTACACACATTTTATTATTTAACTACAACAAATAATGACGTCACACTTACTATTCTTAGTAACCACGTACCCCTAGGTGGTTTGCTCGCATAGTAAGTATTTCTATCCTTTTCTATCATATTTCTGTCCTTTCCGAATCATATCTTTTCGACGAAGAAGAGGTTAGTGTTTTTGTGGAAGCCGGACTTATGTACAAGATTGTTTTGCCACTTTGGCAAGAATCTCGGCAAGAATGAATTTTATTGATATTATTTTTAACAATCGTCAGATATCATTCGTGGATAATATAGATACGATAAACGAGTTAAATAAAAGTAAGTAATTTATAAGCTTTATGCAAAAATGTTCTTGCAAAGTTAGGACAAGCCTAATTTTTTCCTTATTTTTGGTTCTCAATTTTAAATATCGCAAAATAAACAACTCAATCAACTTTTTAACCTCGAAAAAGATTTTACTTTTACTTTACCAACTAACTATGACGTCATTTAAACAACACTCTCCAAACCATACTAGTATGTTATAGTTAAGATAATAAAATTTGGTATTTTTCTTTACTCATTTCTGTTTTACATATTTTTGTCTTACACATATTTTTTCAAATTTTAAACATTGTGGTACATTATATTGCACACATAGGTACATAAGTATGACAAAGTGATGAAAAAATTCGCAAAACAAAAGAATTAAATCACAATAGAAAATTATTGTCAATTATTTAAAATCGACATACTTATTTTAACGTAAATTTAGAAACTTTTGACTATACGAAAATTGCAAAAAAATATAGATGTATATTTAAAATTTTGTTTGTTTGTTTGTTTAACCTCGTACTATTCTACTTAATTAAGCATCCCCTAAGTCCAGGACTTGTGTGGGCTAGTAGTAGAGGGAACCACCGGCTTATACTGACCTTCGAACCAGTTTTTATAGGGAGTGTCCGCTTCACTTATGACTTCGCCAAATTTCAATTATTAATTAACTGAAAAAGGAAAATCGGCGCCAGTGAGAATCGAACTCACGCTAGTTGAAGTAAACTTGTCATGTACAGACGCGGTAGACCACTACACCAATCCTCCCATAGGAGGTACTTGGGTTCATTACATATTATACAGGGTTATTCAGAAGTACGTTCGAGAAATTTAACAGGTGATTCTACGTTAAAAAATATGAAAAAAATTCCTATAAAGGTAGTAAAAGTAGTTTTTATTTAATATTCCTGGAACCCTATAAACCACAGCAACGAATTTTTGCACATGCCTTAACATTGATAAAGGCTATTATTTTATGTAATTTTTGTTTGGTAATTTTAACCAGGGAAATGCGAAGTGGGGGGGCGATGTCACTTTTTTGCCCCAAACTTTTTTATGGATAAATTTTTTGACATTTTCTCAATTGCGGCGCAATTCGTTTTTACAGATTTGGGAAAAAATGTTTTGAGACCCCCCACCCCGTAGTTTCCACCTTATCATGAATTCGAATAATTATATATAATACTTAATATACTTAAATTAAAAATGTAAAAAACTTTATTGTGTATACTATAATTATGTTTAATAATATAGTATATTTAAATCTATTAAAATTAAACTACTAGTTCATATAAAACTCATACAGAACTAATGTTTCTTAAAATTTACAATAAAATATCCAAAGTATATGTTTCCAATCGGCAACACTGTACCCCTGTCAGTCATTTTACGACATTAGACTGTGAGTTTACACATTCTTTCTCTCTCTTTACGCGTACTAAGTGTAAACAATAGTCACTCCCCACCAGCCCCTCACCGTAGTTGGTTCACTCCTCAAACAAAGCATACTGTAGATTTCATCATGTTTATTCTTGAGGTAAAAGTTATTTGGTGATTTCTTAGTAAAACAGGTATAAATTTCAGTCTAAACCAAATCTTAATATGCTTACGACAATCGTTAGCCACTAAACACGGCTAACTAAAGTATGGCACTCTGTATATTAACTTTTTTTCCAACAATTTCTATAATAAATTATTAGGCTCGAGTAATTACCATTTCCTTTCTAGTTGGTCGTAATTATATGGTAATAAAATCTTTATCTGATATCCATGGATTTGTTAATTGCATTTTATGAATTATTGCTAATTACAAAAATATTATATAGCCTAATAAACGCACCAATAAAATAGGATTTGATGGAATAACTTGCTAATGGCAAAATACAAAAAAAATTACTTGTTTTAAATTTTATAGTAATGTTTTTTATTTTAATTATCATTATAATTATTATTTGTTATTTACGTTTATTAAATGTGTAACGATATACAGGGCCGTATGTATGGGGGTAGCCTGTCCCCACCTATGTTGAAATCAAAAAAGTTGTATATTTCATGGATTCAAAATATAAAAGTTGCATATTTCACGAAAAAAAGTTGTATATTTCATGTATTCAAATACAAAAGTTGCATATTTCACGAAAGGTTGGGACCTTTTTTTTAGTTTGGACTTTTTTGTCAAAGAAAAATGTTGCAACATTTGGTCTTTTGCTACTTGCCCCTACCATATGTTAAAAATAAGAAACATGGTAAAAGAAATAAGGAACAAAATGGTAAAAATTGTATCAAACAGTCCTGGTTTCTCATATTCTTTTTATTATTAGTGATAACCTATTACATACATCGATAAACAAACTAACCCACATAATTTCTCATGTGATAATTTTAAGGTGATTAGAATAATTAGTCTGAGCGTACGAATAAACAACTTATAATCCGTTAAAAGCAAGGAACTAATTTGTAAAATAGGAATTCTCTCAAAAAAAATCACACTTCATCACTATTTACATAAAGAGAAAGATTTATTAATTCAAGTAATATTAGATTACAGGTCGATTCGGAAAATAGTACTTTTCCGAGACCTTATTAAGGCACGAAGATATTCATGTCAAACTTTACTTTTAATGGTTATATAACGGCAAATTTTTGAGAATAAGGAAAAAGCAATAGAGCATTGTTTCTTCTAATTAGACATCCAAAAGAGTCAGAAACTCGATTTTTTTCCATTCTGTAGAGGGTGAAATCCATCTTTTTTTACATTACAAAAAGTCCAAACCTGCGCTAGACTAATATTATATCGAATTTCCCAAAATCGTCAAAAAACGTCCTCGACAAAAAATTCTTGGATACAAATGTGTTTCATGAAAAAATGAAACTTTGAAAATGTCTGTCCGTCCGTCCGTCTTCCCGAAAATTATAGATTGGGGAACGTTCAAGTATTACGTAACACACCCCCTATTAGAGGGGAGGCCAAAATATGGAATCTCTACAGCCTTGAATAACGCGAGAACCGAGGTATGAAGTGTACAATTTGCTTTACGTAATACTTGAACGTTCCCCAACCTATAATTTTCGGGGAGACGGACGGACGGACGGACGGACATTTTAAAAGTTTCTTATTTTTTCATGAAACATTTGTATCCAAGAATTTTTTGTCTAGGACGTTTTTTGACGATTTTGGGAAATTCAAAATAATATTATTCTAGCGCAGGTTTGGACTTTTTGTAATGTAAAAAAGGGTGGATTTCACCCTCTACAGAATGGAAAAAAATCGAGTTTCTGACTCTTTTGGATGTCTAAAACAAATTAGAAGAAACAATGCTCTATTGATTTTTCCTTATTCTCAAAATTTTCCCGTTAGATGACCATTAAAACTAAAGTTTGAC
The DNA here is from genome assembly GCA_958510825.1 of Brachypterus glaber. Classification (NCBI taxonomy): domain Eukaryota; kingdom Metazoa; phylum Arthropoda; class Insecta; order Coleoptera; family Kateretidae; genus Brachypterus; species Brachypterus glaber. The sequence continues at coordinate 6,546,606 of OY294044.1, read as the reverse complement.
ATGAATATCTTTTTACCTCTATTTGAGTAATTATTTTCCTGTGTGTACAAGTATTGTATAATGTTTAAGAACTAATCTTGATAAAACTTTTCATTTCTAAATTGGAATTTGAACGCCTTCCATGGGCGGCGAATTTTTCGGAAGGTATAAACTTTATTTCAGTTAAGTAAATTCAATCAAATATGAACATCCAATGAATATAAATTTTAAGTAAAGAATATTAAAAAAAAACATCATGGGAGTAACGTAAAAATAAAAGCTGGATGATAACTGTTTAAAAATATTTGACAAATATTTTATAAATCCTTCAATTCAAAGTAACTTTTACCTCAAGAAGGAACGTGATGAAATCTACCGTATGCTTTGTTTGAAGCGTGAAACAAACTACGGTGAGGGGCTGGTGGGGAGTGACTATTGTTTACACTTAGTACGCGTAAAGAGAGAGAGAGAGAGAGAGAGAGAGAGAGAAAGAATGTGTAAACTCACAGTCTAATGTCGTAAAATGACTGAGGGGTACAGTGTTGCCGATTGGAAACATATACTTTGGATATTTTATTTTAAATTTTAAGAAACATTAGTTCTGTATGAGTTTTAGATGAACTAGTAGTTTAATTTTAATAGATTTAAATATACTATATTATTAAACATAATTATAGTATACACAATAAAGTTTTTTACATTCTTAATTTAAGTATAATGATTTGAATTTATGATAAAGTGGAAACTACGCAACATCGCTACTAGGTAGCCTGAAAGTAGACTAGCGACATCTACATTTTACACCACAAAGCTGTATCGCGTTTATGTTAGTAAATAAACAAACAAAAAGATGACACCTTCATAAACATTGGTCTGAAATTACTTCTTGAGGTAAAAGTTCTTTATTAAATTCTTAACGAAATAGTTACGCGCGTACCATAGACAAGGAAAGGCCTCCAAAGCCGTTGCGAGAAAGTGTGATAAATTTGCCTTGCGCATCTGCGATTAACTTGCACATGCGCACTATTATTGTTGTTTTTGACAAGTATTTATAATCTTAGTCTTCTATGTCAAATAAAAATTGTAAAAAATGCAACAAAAAACAATAAATATATACCACGAAAGGCCCAAATATATTTTTTTAATTATTTTATAAGAATTTTTTGAGTTGTGTTTGCTCTTCATTAAGCAACAATATAGGTCATGTTTAAAGTTATAAACAAATGCAGCAAAAAAACAATTAAAATACAGTAGAAGTCGAAAAATTAACAGAAACAAACGACGATCTGACAGTACTGACAGTATAAATAAACTACCAATAATTCATCACCGCAGTATTGGTTTGCCATATCTCTATTTTCGGAGATAAGACAAATGAATACTGGGGTGACAAATTGTTTTACGACCGACAGTATTTCACAGCTGACAGAAATGCGTACTGCGCAAGGTCAGATAAATTGCGTTACGTCATTTCGCTGCCCCGTTTTTTCACGAAACAATCTTGCGCAGGTTGGGCTTTTAGTTCTCTTTTCTTCTCTATGGCGAGTACCTGCCATTACTGTATTTATTTTCTTTTTCTTCTATTCTTTTAAAAAGTGAAGAGCAAGATCGTATGTTTTTTTTCTTTTTTTTCCACTTATTATCCATAGTGATTATAACACCTGGACAGTTATTATAATCAGTATTACAATAGGTCTCTAAAGAGTATAAATAAAATAAATAATTAAAAATAAATAATAATGAATTCCAGCTAAAGTCCAAACTTAGATAATACTTTTTCAAAAATATTTGACAAATACATAATAAATTCTTGTTTAGTTAAATAATTATGATCGTAGCTTTTATTAATGTACTTGTTTTAAAAAGTAAAGAGCAATATTTTATGTTTCTTGCTTGTTTCTATCCACTTATCATCATTCTTAGTAATCACTTATAATAATAACTTTTCCACTACTAGCTTTAGAACATACCATTATTTATCACGTTTTCAGACTGTGAAATCAGTTTTCTTCACCTATAGCAATGATAATTTTTTCTCTCCTAGCAGGAGTAAATTTTATAAGCAATTGATATCTGCCACTTGATTTTTCTTGAACTGCAAAGATATCATTGCTTATAGATTTTAATGGACAAAATGCAAGAATATTTTTCCATTGAATAAAAAATGAGCATGGCAAATATTATAAATGAATTAATTATAATAGAATATAACATATTATTCAGTAAATAAACAACTTACCGATGTTTTCACACATATTAAAAAATATCAAAATGCCACCCTCTAGAACTGTCAACTTTCAGTGAATATATTTGTTTTCAGAAAAGGCGATTTAAAAAACTAATTGTTTTTGTGCGGTTAATTAAGTTCCAGAAAACATTTTAGTTTATTATTAATATAAAAATGTTAAATAATAAGATTAAATGCGCTAGTAGTGAAAAAATAATACATAAACTACGGTAGAGAAGACTATTATAGCCTCGCACTCTTAAATGACACCCTGCTACGCAGCTCGGGATTTAATACGCTCGGCTATAAAAAATGTCTTCTCTACCTTGGTATATAATTACTATTATTCCAGATAAATTTAACGTCCAGCATTAAATCCTTATTTCTCTATTTTTTTAAATCTGTAACACATCCCTGCTGAAAATGACTGGTCTGGGCGGGTATAAATGGTGCATAAACCGGACTTGAGCGGATGAAATTCACCCGCTCAAGTCCGGTCTATGCAACATTTATAGCCGGGCAGACCCGTCATTTTCAATAGGGATACTTTATAATTTGTAAAAAATATCACAGCCAACGAACTAATAACTCTTCTCTCTAGAATAGGCATTTCATTTGTAAAAACTGACAAAAACGTAGCCAACATATACATTTGTCTGTCTTACTCTCACAGCTTTGTACTAACAGAGAGAACAATAACAGTTACTGGTAATTGTTATTTTTCAGACCTGAATATACCTAGTATTTGTTTACAAACAAACCGAGATGTTGGCGATACTTAATATTAACGGTATGCGTATTCTAGAGAGAAGAGTTGTTAGTTCGTTGATCACAGCCAACGAACTAATAACTTTTCTCTCTAGAATAGGCATTTCATTTGTAAAAACTGACAAAAACGTAGCCAACATATACATTTGTCTGTCTTACTCTCACAGCTTTGTACTAACAGAGAGAACAATAACAGTTACTGGTAATTGTTATTTTTCAGACCTGAATATACCTAGTATTTGTTTACAAACAAACCGAGATGTTGGCGATACTTAATATTAACGGTATGCGTATTCTAGAGAGAAGAGTTGTTAGTTCGTTGATCACAGCCAACGAACTAATAACTTTTCTCTCTAGAATAGGCATTTCATTTGTAAAAACTGACAAAAACGTAGCCAACATATACATTTGTCTGTCTTACTCGCACATCTTTGTTCTAACAGAGACAACAATAACAGTTACTGGTAATTGTTATTTTTCAGACCTGAATATACCTAGTATTTGTTTACAAACAAACCGAGATGTTGGCGATACTTAATATTAACGGTATGCGTATTCTAGAGAGAAGAGTTGTTAGTTCGTTGATCACAGCCAACGAACTAATAACTTTTCTCTCTAGAATAGGCATTTCATTTGTTAAAACTGACAGAAACGTCGGCAACATAAACATTTGTCTGTCTTACTCGCACATCCTTGTTCTAACAGAGACAACAACAACAGTTACTGGTAATTGTTATTTTTCAGGCCTGAATATACCTACTATTTGTTTACAAACAAACTGAGATGTTGGCGACACATAATATTAACGGTATGCGTATTCTAGAGAGAAGAGTTGTTAGTTCGTTGATCACAGCACCCTTTCTTTCACAGTCTTCATTGTAATATAATAATTGTAAATATTATGATATTAATTATTATAAATTATAATTTTCTATTCGAATTTTCCTTGGTGATATAAAATAATCTTTTATATTTATATTTTATTAAAATAATGCTCAAAATAAAGACTATTTCGAAGGGTGAAGATACAATAAATATTTAAGAGCAGATAATTTATGTATTAAATGTGTTAAAAAAGTATATTAATTAAGTATAGTAATTAATACAGTGCGATTATAAAGTGCCGAACAGTTTAAAAAGAAAATACTCTTTGTTTGAAGCCACGCCTCTGTTAGAGTTGTGCGCGACAAGCCTATGTGATTGTTAAGTACAACAGCTCGGTGGCCAGTAAAACGCACACAGCTTTCTTGCATTTTACTCATTGCTAATGCCAGTTTTGCATTAAAAAGTGTTCTGCACTTTATAATCGCACGGTATATTTCCTGTTGAGAGAATATTTTACAAAAGTATATAAATCCATAAGGATGTGGTCTGTAAAAGTTCACTAAAATTAAATGAAACTCATTGTGCAAAAATCGAAAGTAATCCTAAAAAAATAATCAAATAATCAAAATAAAATTGGACAAATAAGGGGCTGTCCATATATTACGTAACGCAATTTTTCAAAAAATTGACCCCCTCCCCCCCTGTGTAACAAACTGTCACATTTACCAACGCCCCCCTCCCCTGTGTAACGCGTAACAATATAAAATTTTTGTTTCGCAATAAATGTAACTGTATTCTTACTATTGATTCGTTTTTCTCGACAAAACAAACATGAACCTAAAGTATAGTATAACCTAAAAAAAATTTACACGAAAAAAACACTCAAACTTTAAAAAAATATTCATAATCAAGAGAAAAAATACTAGGTACCTCTTTTTACACTGAGTGTCACATATAACACGTATATTGTTTATGCACAGGTACACAAAATAGTACACACATTGGTGTTCTGTGAGTACACATTCCGCGTGAAAATGTATCATCGCCGATGATTTATCGGCAAGATCACGCAAGAACAGGGCCGTAAGTTTTTTTTTTAATATCAATATCAACAGTTTTTTTACTGATTACAATATTATTTAAATATGCATAGTTTCGTCAATTTTTGTGTGAAAAAGGGAATTATGGGCCACTAAATAGTAATTTATGTTGAAATAAAAATACATCTGCCAAGCTTAGGAAATAAACATTAAATTTATTAAATTCCGTTACGTAACGTTTACCTAGACCCCCCCCTCTCCCTGTCACAAACTGTAACAATTTCTCTGACTCCCCCCCTAGGCGCGTTACGTAATATATGGACAGCCCCTAAAAGCATTTGAATTTCACATTGTGAAATGTATCCCAAAACATGACATATGCCAACACTTATGTATGTGTTAAGTGTTTGTTTTGTCTGCATCTCCGCCTATGATATAAATCTAAGCCTGCTTATAAGAAAGTTGTTTTACACATCATTGGACGGTGCAGTAAATTTTAAAGAATAATCTCTAACAAAGTGAAACTTAAGGCTTAAATTAGAATTCTCTTAAAGTGAAATGGAAGAAAAACACACCGAAGTACGTTTGATATTAAGATAGCCAATGGTCTAAAATTTAAATGATTAAAATTTCTCCAGTTAAGTTTTGTTTTTACTCTCAGTTAGACCTGGTCTTGTCACACGAGACCAGATGACTGACACTCTTAACCAATAATTTACCTGGTGTTTTAAACCAATAATACGAACGCGAGTGCATATCATGCTCTGTTAAACAAGTGACTTCTTTAAATCGTCATTTCTAATTAAAATTAAATATATTTTTTTAATTTGTGTTGATAAAATAATTGTTATTCATATGGTGTCGTGTAAAATTCGTAATTTGAGTGTTATAGAATTGTGGAAGATAATCAGTGAAACCAAGTTAAAAACTACGCTCTAGTTACACTTAATAAAACATGAATTTTAATTGCTTCAAGCAATTAGTGTTGTGTTTCGTGTTTGTGGTGTTTATTGAAGGATCTGAAAATGATATTAGAGGTAATAGCTTTTAAATCAAGATTCGAAAATTAACCTGCTTGGCTGACGCCTCGCAGGTTAATTTTCTCATGGGCAATATCTTACTTTACCCACTAGTACCAGAAATAACTATTATTAACCTTTAAGTTGCCGCAAAATTTCCTTTTGGGCTTTAAATGATTTTGTTTTTATTTTTTTACTATGTTATGGTTGTGGGAAACGGATTTATATTGGTCTTGATTTTTTTAAAACTTATAACCTCAGTTTTAGTCAATGTTTTTTACTTTTAAGACTGAGGACAATCTTCTTCTTCTTCTTCTTCTTCTTCTTCTTCTTCTTCAAAATGACCTTTTGGACACTAAATTAAAGTGACCCGAACAGTCTTAATGGTCTTGAACCCTCGTTCTTTTTGACCAGATACAAGTATTAGACTTGAAGCGAGTCTCTCTAATTGTTTCAAATAAATAAAATTTCTTCTGAACATAACCACAAAAACACGTGGACAACCCTAATCCAGAATCATCCACGAAAATACACCACAAACATCAAATTTTCCATTGTAAAATCAATGTCAATAGATAAAACGGTTTCGAATTATTAATATTTTCTTGACAAACACATTTTCACATAAAATACCTGATGCGTAAAATAAAAGTTGTTACCGATTTACAAATTCTAGCTGAAAAAGTATACATATTGCCCGTTCCACGGGTGGAACGCAACTCCTCGAGAAGGACAATAAATGTTATAAACGGTGCCTTGTGAGCTATCAACAAATGTTTTTGGTGTTTTTTTTTTTGGGTTACGCGTATGTGAAACTTTAGTTTTAATGAAGCTGAAGTTTGCTACGTTTTTATGCAACGAAAATTCAAATAGTAAATTAAAGTACTAGTTTCATAACATACGTTTTTAGCACACAAGGACAAGTTTAGAAAACAAGCCGCTTGCGGCCAGTTTTCTAAAGTACTAGTGCGCTAAAAACGTGTTAGGGAATAAGTGCTTTTATATACTATTTGAATTTTCGATGCAAAAAAACGTTGCAAACTTCAGCTTCATTAGTTTTAGATGATTGTGCTTTTATTGTGAAATGCAGGAAAAAATATTTGTGGTAAATATGAAAAGAACTAAAAAAATAGGTATTATAGTATTGTTCTCTTCATTTGAATTCAAACATGTAGGTTTCAAAAAAATTAGTACTTTATTTTTAAATAAAAACAGTTGCGAATAAAATAGTATACAGGTCTCCCGGAAAATGGTACTTTTCCTCGACCTATAAATGGTCTCGGCATTTCGTGCTTCGCTCATTAATAAAGGTCTAGGAAAAGTATTATTTTCCGAGTCGACCTGTAATCTACTATTACTGGGCAGACTAACATCTCTACTCTAAATTTCTCTACTCCCTAACATCCCTACTCCATAACATCCCTACTCCACAACAACTCTACTCCGTAACATCTCTACTCCATAACATCGCTACTCCGTAACAACTCTACTCCACACTATAGACACTCGATTAGCCACTTGTCTTAACTCAAAAGAATATTTGTCATGTCACTGTCAAAAATGAATTCAGTTTATTAATTACTTACATATTAGTGCATGTTAGGAGTACGCGGTCATTGTTGCTTTTAGAATAATTCATTTATGATTGTTATAGATTTACATTTAAAGATAAACGTTTTCTAGGAAAAAAATAAAATAATCTAGAAGAAGAAGATTCTTTGTTCTTTGAACTGCTCATTTATTATTAAGTGGCTAATAAAGTGCATATAGTGTGGAGTAGAGTTGTTACGGAGTAGAGATGTTACGGAGTAGAGTTGTTGTGGAGTAGGGATGTTATGGAGTAGGGATGTTAGGGAGTAAAGAAATTTAGAGTAGAGATGTTAGTCTGCCCCATTACTGGGCTGTGTATTTTATTCCATACGAATTCACACTTGACACTTAGTTTTAAGAAAATATAATGCACTACCTAGATGGCGTTTTTAAATGAAGCTGAAGTTTGCAACGTTGTTTTGCATCGAAAATTCAAATAGTATATTAAAGCACTTATTACATAACACGTTTTCGGGCGCACTAGTACTTTAGAAAACTCGCCGCAAACGGCTTGTTTTCTAAACTTGTACTCGTACGCTAAAAACGTATGTTATGAAACTAGTACTTTAATATACTATTTGAATTTTCGTTGCAAAAAACCGTTGCAAACTTCAGCTTCACGTTTTTAAATGAAATTATTATAACTATTTTACAAACTTATAATATACCAATCAAATCCCTTTATTTTTTAACTTTCAACCAATCAGATTCGAATTACACTAATAATTTCACCTGTGAAATTATCAAAATAACTGACTTTTTGATCAATTTTAAAAAATATAAAAGCCAAGTTAATTTAGGAAAACATATGTCCCTCTAAGAAATTGACAAGTGGAAATCCATACTTTTCCATTTTTCTTAGTTAATGCAAACAATTAATTAACTTATTTTGTCACTTTTCACATTAAATATTAAATTTTTACACAAACCACAAACTACAAATCAACATTTGACAAAAGCTCTTTCGTTTGCTTCAGAGTTTATAGCAATTGTTTTTAGCGCGCGCTTTTTAAAAATTTAAAAAGATCGGCTTGATACGCAAAACTAAATAACTTGACACAAAATTGCATGTAATAAACATTTGTTTAAAAAATGCTTTTCCTTGCTAGATGGTTTGTAAAATAGTCAAGTCAAATACCACTTGAGTGGAGTGAAATTTTCAGAAAATTTTATTAAGCCCTCATAAAATAATTTAGCTCTAAAGTATTTTTTTTTCGTTTAATTTTCGTTAAAAGCTTTTAATAACGAAAAATATACTCAAAAAATTACTGAGCAAAATTATTTTATGGGATCATAATAAAATTACCGAAAATTTCATTACCTCTTGTGATATTACTGTTGATAATATTAGTGATTATTTTTTTAACGTTTTTATCAACCAATCATTTAACAATATTCCTGACCGACCACGTGTTTGTTTCTGTCCAATCATATTACAGTTATATTGGGAATTTTCTACTGTAGAAAATTATAGTGAGAATCGCTGTAGTATTTTGTTTTTCAGTATTTCTCTTTTAAAACAAGATTTCATACCAAAAATAATTAATAATTAAATATGAATATGATACTATTTATAATAATTGTTATTACCTTATTATTTAACAAAAAATACCTCGAAATATTCTTTTTATAAAATGTAATGACAGTTTTTATAGGTTGACTTTTATGAACATGCTTGCAAGCCTAGCGCAGTACCGCGCTAGTCAGTACTGCAGTAAGTGACTAACCTATTGACAGAAGAAGAACCATAATTTGCAATTTAAAAATGGACAAAAAATGTTTTAGTTTAGCAATTGAGAATGAAATTAAATTAACCAAATTAAAGAATATGCATGTAAAAATATTAAGATAAGTAATAATAGTTATTTATATACCATGGGACTAAACTGGCTGTTTTACAGAAATGCAAGGGACTAAAACAGCTAAGTTTAGTCCTGAGGTATATACACTATATTTTGCAGGACCAAACATAATTTAGGTAGGTAGATAAAATTACAATTAAAAACCACGCGTCTAAAATCGGTTGTTTTATTTTCGTAATTTAATCAAGATGCCTGTAAATTGCGAAAAGTCAGTTTCATGGCTATCGCGATTTCAATTGTTTTTTAATATGGTTGACACAAACGTCAAAAAAATGGACTAAGATGATAAATTTGAAGTATAAACCGTTATAACAATGTTATTTTTAAAGGTTTTCTTTGTTAAAAGCAAATAAATTGGTTTGAATCGCTAATTTATTACAAAAGACCACCAAACCTAATTTTTAAACCAGCAAATCCAATAGTAAGTATAATATTTTAATATTATCAAGGTTGCCGTGATTGTTATTCCCTAGGGAGAAAAACGGCAAGTTTAGTCCCAAAAATGAAAGCGTAAAATTATGTTTTAGTCTTGGTCGTGCAAAAAACAATTTATATCATTTTGCGATGAAAAAATATATAAAAGTAGGTTTGACATATTATTCACAGTTTTCATTCAAATTTTCTATCAAAGGAAATAATTACTCTAGGGGAACCGTGAGGCATAAAGGTCGTAATTATTTCCAGACAGCAAATTTTCATGAAAACAGCGAATTTTTCCCGCATAATTCTCAGCCAATTGTGTAATTATATATGTTAATTATAGTGATTGGATAAATCAAACTTTAAAATGAAGAAGTAGCAACAAATTGTTTCTAATTTTTTACCCCATAATATTTTGTATTGTTCCATAATTTTAATAATTTAAAAATACATAATAATGAAAAGAAATAAACGAGGCAATAGGAAACAAAAACAATAAGATATTGTACTTATATAAAACACAATATTATATTGTTTTGTCACATGTGTTTCCATAGAAAATGTCACAAGAATGTTTTTGTGAATTAAAGTTATTTGAGAAATTATATCTAATATAGTATTTATTTAAAGAACTAAAAATATAATTTATTAAAAATAGGTATAGTCCGTGTAAAGATGCAAGTCGCTTGCAAAACAACTTAACACTACGATTTTTAAAGAGCGCTTTGACATAGAGACTTTAAGTTTGAAAAAAAATATCTACTACTTAAAAAATATTTGTTCCAAATTTCAAGTCTCTGGGTTAAAGCGTTTTTAAAATATCGTAGTGTTAAGTTGTTTTGCAAGCGACTTGCAACTTTATACGAACTATAGGTAGTAAATTAAGTTTTCTTTTTGATAAGATAGATGGTTTAAAAAATTATGTGCCCCTCAGATCCAACATGTCACTGTCCAGCGTTAGCCTTAATAAGAGGGTCCATGCTAGACGAGTACTGGCTCGACAAGGCCGGTATAAGCAGCATCACTCCCAGACATCTTCTTAGATATATTCAAAGAATTGGATGGCTGAGAGGTTAAATTAAATGCTGCGACCAAAGGGAGGTAGTACAATGGGCCCAGCTAAGTGGCCTAAGTGCGTGTAGATAGCTACCCTCCACCCTAATAACCATAACCAACCATAACCATCAGATCCAACATACAATTTTGGAATTTATTCTTTATAGATAATATTTTTTTTTACTAGTAACCATTATTTATTTATTTATAAACAAACAAAATAATATTATATAAACAAAACCTATTTCCCCATTTTATTTTATAACATTAAAAAACGTTCGGGAAATAGCCAGTTTTCTAAGGCGGGGCTTTGGGGACTGAAACCTCCAGCGAAATGTAAAATGATGGCATTTTTTTCAGCATCAAATAAAAGTAAAAAAAACATTCTTGTATAAAAAAAATAAAAAATAAATCTTTTATGATAATAATATAGTATTACTTGCATGCCCGCAGGGAAAATAAAGACACGCTGGAGTATTGTAGGTATGCTTGACGTAGGTATACTGTACACCGTATACATAATTTAAACTTTAATAAGAATAAAATATTTAAAAGTAAAGTTAAACACTTTCACTGTCAATTTATTAAACTAGGTCATATCATAATTGGTTACTTTTATACATTTTGCATTGGCAAACCAGGCATTTTAAAAAAGTAAATTAATTTAATATTTTCATGAAAATTAAAATATACTTTTACGACAATTTACCTGCAGTTATATACAGTGCGGTCCAAAAGTCACCCCCCCCCTCTTAACTTTTGAACGAGTTGAGACATCGATTTCAAATTTGGAACTCTTAAATAAGTTCAACTATCTTTAAGCATATATTTGATACTTTTATCTCTTAAAATGTGAGCAGGGGGGCATGGGGGGAATTTTTTTTAAATGGAAAGGGGGGTCGTGTGATACATCATTTTAAAGCCTTTAAAATTCTCTATATAACCATATATTTTTAAAAATTTTAAACATGTTTTTTAAGGTTTGGACTTTTTCAGTTTTTTTGTGCTAAAAAAATAAATTTTTAAGTTTTTTTTTGTTAATTTTTATTCATGTCAACTAAAATTAGTTTAAAAGTATAATTTACTTTTTTTCATTATGAAATTAGGCATTTTTAAAAAATTGTTTGGATTTTTTAGAGAAATTTTGACAAAAATACCCATTTTCAACCCTATTTTAAACCCAAAAAAAAATGTTTAAAAAAAAATAAAAAATTTACAGTTAAATGGAGAATTTTATAAGCTTTAAAATGATGTATCACACGACCCACCTTTCCATTTAAAAAAATGTGCCCCCATGCCCCCCTGCCCACATTTTAAGAGCTGAAAGTATTAAATATATGCTAAAAGATAGTTTAACTTGTCTTATTTGAAAGTTCCAAATTTGAAGTCGATATCTCAACTGGTTCAAAAGTTAAGAGGGGGGGGGGTGACTTTTGGACCGCTCTGTATACAGGGCGTCCGAGCTAAGACCGATCAATCGTTTTTTGGCGTTATTATTAAAGCTATCGGAATAAAATTTACGTCAGTCAATATACACACAAAAAGCGATATCTGTGCCTAAACAAAAGTTTTTTACTGGCTTTTATTTCTGTGATACAATTCTTTTAACTGTTGCTTTAAATAATATTTTTAAAAAATGTTAATAATATTAAACTATTCTTTAATTTATTTACATTTGCTAAGCTTTAAGCTTTTTTATTTTGTTACACATATTTGAAATTTTTAGGAGAGCTGAAAATCAACTCTGTTGAGCTCCTTCCATTTGTGAATACGTATGCAATAAAGATACTTACTTACTTACTTAGTACTCTATTTCTTTATCCCTGCAGTTATCTATTTTTTTATAATTTTATGCTAACATTTTATGTATTTTTCGCTTTTATTTAACACAGTATGGATAAGATCCACTATTGTAATTTTAATCATTTAGTGAAATTCCTTTTGTTAAAAATTATTTAAAAAGGAAAAGTTTGATTTTAAATTACGATTTCATAGAAAGTAAGTGTACTTAGATATATCATGCATAAGTTCAAAAACCTTTATATTTCTTTATCATTGACCTTCACCCATATTCTTGTGGCTAAAGGCCTATCCAGAAGCTTGCATAAGAACATAATAATAATAATAATAATATTAATAATAATAATTTATTGTATCTAAAAAAATCTAAAAAAATTACAGAAATATTAATTTATTATTCCATCAATCTATTTTCTAATCATCGTACAGAGTGATATTGGTAGACTGACAGTTTCGGGCTGCTGGCCCTCTTTAGTACCAAGAGTCAACTCTGCACGCTGATTAAGAAAACGTTTTTAGACTTTACTCGCAAAAGGAATATTAAATTGATGTAGACTTGTGCGCCATCTATTTCTAGGTGTAGACAACAATGGTAATCAACATCTAAGGGCATATCCACAGGCTCGCATAACAACATAGTACATAACAATGCGATGCCGTGATTGGCTTGATGTGCCGCCATGTATCCTGTAAGCCAATCACGGCTTCGCATTCTTATGTTTTATGTTCTTATACAAGCTTCTGGATAGGCCTTAAGGCATTGCTGCACACAAAGAAAAAATTTTCTACTATGAAGTATTTGTGATACCTGTGTTAGATACTTGTTTTAAGTATATCTAAAAATACAGGATATAAACATTTTTAACTTATTTTTAAAAATCATTTACTTGCTTCCAATAAATTAAAACCTATAGTCCAGTCAAATAATAAATGTAAATTGCAATAAATGTACACGGTCTAATATTTTAAAGGGTAGTAGTGGATGGTAACAGAACACTCCTGTTAGTTTTTCACCGGGAGATTTGCGTAAGGGGTGTCCGCTATCTTGAATTTTAGGGGTGACTTGCTTAATATGCATCTTACGATAAAAATGTATATAAACAATTTTTTTGGATCATTTTTTTAATATAGTAATAACAATCGATTAATTCAAAAATAGCCATGTTGGAGATGAAATTTTTTTTTCCCATTTTTAGCCAAATTATTCATCGGACGATAAAAGTGGTAATGACCAAACTTTTTGTGCAAAATTAGGTGGCGCCACCAATTTGTACGCTGTCAATATAGATATGCTTATTTTTAATAAGTATTTCTAATTTTCAACAATCTGTGCGAAAGCCACCATACCAATATATGCTCACTGATGATCGAAAAAAAGCGTGAAATAGCAGCTATATGACATTTTTTTAGGGATTTTCTCATTGATTGTGAAAATTCTGTAGTAGAGCAGTGCAATTTCTTTATAGATAGAGTTATTTATTGTTACAAGAAAGCATTTAATTATTTCCTATAAGTTTTACGCAAAAGAAATTATTTTAAAGGCCAATAAACTTTCATCCGCCTACGACTGATTTGAAGACAAAAGTTTGGTAGTTGTAAAAAAAATGGCAGGAAAAAACTGCTTTACTTTCCCCTAATCATTTTTTACTAGAACTAAATGGTTAATTTGTATGATCGTGCAAAAAGTTTGCTTTTACAATAAAAAGTCCCAAGTTGTTGATATTTGTACAGTGTACAGGAATTTTTAAAATAAATAATTTTTTCTGCCGTCACGGGTAAAGGTCTAGATATTAATATATAGAGTCTTAGTCACGGGGCGCTATCAGCAACAGGTTTTAGAAGCCAATCACAACCGGGTAAATTTTCTTTTCTACCACTTCGTCTCTGCTATTATTGTCGCTTATTTTAGGTTTATGTAAATTTATAAAATGTTTTTTTTTTTTGTATCTCAATAGCCGCTATTTGTGCTTCAAACTTTAATTAAACTATTCGATTATTCGATTACTATTCGATTGATTCTAAAAGCGGTACTTTTTGTTCATGTTTTACGGGCGAAAAGTTGAAGTATTTATTTTATTTTATTTTATTTTATGTTGTTTCGTGAAAATATTACTTTAATAGTAAAGTTTTGAGTAAATCGTGAATATTTATGTTGTTTTTTTTTTTATTTTGTAATGTTAAATTTTAACGTGAAACTGTTGAACATGTAAAGTCAATTTTTTATAAATTTTAAAGATAATTTTTTTATAAGTTGGCGTCTGCGCAAACATCACTAGAGAGTGAGACGGTTTTGCGTAGGTCGAAAATTATATTAGATTGAGCTGGTAAACTATCCTATGGAAAATGCCATTATTGGAATTGGAAATGGAAAATTTTAAGTTAAACAACGAACTAATAACTCTTCTTTCTAGAATACGCATACCGTTAGAATAAAGTATCGCCAAAATCTCGGTTTGTTTGTAAACAAATAGTAGGTATATTCAGGCCTGAATAATAACATTTACCAGTAACTGGTATTGTTGTCTCTGTTAGAACAAAGATGTGCGAGTAAGACAGACGAATGTTTATGTTGCCGACGTTTTCTAATGAATGAAATGCCTATTCTAGAGAGAAAAGTTATTAGTTCGTTGAAGTTAAATAAAAGAAGTTTACAACTTGGGATATTTACTCGTGGAAGTACATAAATGGTTAATTTTAATGATATCGTGCAAACAATAAAGTTTGCAAGAATTTAATCTCTATTTAGTATTGTTTAGTATAACTAATAAAATTTAATTTTAAATGGTCGTTCTATAGGATGAATACTGATAGACGCTATTATGTTGTAACCGCCAAATATACTTTTACTTTTCAGGAAGGAACTTATTGTCTTACAGTATGCATTATAATGCATAATAATAATAATAATAATAATAATAATAATAATAATAATAATAATAATGTTATGATCCGTATAATTTTAAAATTTTATTTTAATATACATAGCCTATAAGATCTAATTCTTAAAAGTAAGCATGAGTAACGTCGGATATTTTCGGGTTTTGTTCGGACCCCTCTAAGTAAAAATCGTTGAACTTTGGTAGTGGGGCATTTAGATATTCTTGCCTGGACCACACCCAGAAACATTAGCGCGTGTGACCTAAATATGCCTCATTTTAATTTATGGGTTTATGAAGAGAATAAATAGAGCTCCAAATTTTAGAGGTGATCATTCTTGAATAGTTTTTTGTCTTGTTAGTTAAATAGTATCCAGTAGTTTCAAAAGTGAAAATGTAGTTTCTGTGAGAATTAATTTTGAGATTTATTCTTGAATTAAAAATAGTTTTTAAACTTAGAAAAATTTTGAGACTCGTTTTATCAGACATAAAAATAATTTTTGACATTTATAAATATTGATAGTATAAACACTGATAGAAATTTTGACGAATATTAATTAACTTTGAAAAATATTTTGTAAAATAATTTAAATGACTTATACGAACCAGTTTTAATATACACTAAGAAAAATGTGTAAAATAAATTGGGATTTGAAAATGATTGCGAATAGTTGGGATTTCAAACATAGAATGTTTTAATTTAGAAGTATTTAATGGAAAACTAATATATAATGGAAATTAGAATTTAAGGGCTTTGCATAGAAGTAGGACTTAGAAGTAAGATTTGATCTTTTATGTTCTTGAAGAATTTATTCACATTTATTTAATATATTATTCTTAAGTTAAGAAGAAATCGTTTTATCTGTTTCCAAAGCGCCGTCTCCTAGAATACCCGCTCCCGAATAAAGTGATAAGTGGTTAAGTATATTCTCCGCTCGGGTATACTTTAAATACGATAGAAGATTGTATGGCCAACCTAACTGAGTAAGTTATAATAAAAGTTATAATTAACTGCTCGGCTATAACCGAATTATATACCACTTCACTAAATTAGTGATAGAATTCGACATCACTACATTAGTAGAAAAATATGTCCACCGTGGCATTGATTAATCTGCCCCCTATCGACAGCGTGCAATAGGTTCTTGAAACCAATAACTGCTTCCTTTTTTGGACTGTCGATAGGTTTATCCAGTCTCTGCTTATA